>OY720444.1:70560355-70581523 GCA_963082915.1 Dolichopus griseipennis | reverse complement strand
TGTCATAAACCTTTTGCACTTAATAAATAAAATTATAAATAAAAAAATATATTCAAAAACAAAAGAATGAATTAATTTTTACAGTTACTTTTCTTTATTTCATTAATAACAAAATAATGTAAATTTATATATATACCCAACTCCTGTTAACTTACTTATAATATAGATTTTCTATTTTATTTCAAAATATTTGCATTAAATTAAAATTGTTTAACTCTATTTTGTATAACAGTATAACACTTTCTTAAAATAACTTTTCTAATATACGAATTTCAATTTAATTTAAATATATTTACATTATATAGGTACTAGCTATAATTAAATTTTTATTCTATTAAACAAATTTTTAATTTAGTATAACAGTATAACAGTTAAATTATTTTCAATATATACTGAATAATTAACTCAGTTTATTTATATACATATATGTACATACTATCTTAAGTATATAATATAGTATAAAAACTACCAAGACAGATTATTCTATTCGCATCTCATCATTTAACTAACTTTATATACCCACATAAAATTACATACCTACAAATATATTTTAATATAATAATATGTACAGTATGTATGTAATATAGATATGTACACTCTATACAAATGTCCATCAGAACAAAAACAAAAAAATATTCAACTTTATTCTTATATTTAGGATACAACAGAGATTTCTTTCAAACTAAAAAATAAGTAAAATAATTTTTTTTTAATATAATAAAATATTAATACACACATACATAGACAAAAAAAAAAATTGAAAATTAAAAAAAAAATAAATAAATAAAAAAGATTTAACAAATACATTCAAAGTTAAATAAAGAAGAGAGTTAAAAAAAAAAAATATAAATGTCATTGCATTTAAAAATGGTTTCTGTTTGTTATATTTTCTATCTATTATATTCTTCTTCTTCTTTTTATTTTATTTTTTTTTTGTTTATTTTTTGTTTTATTTTTTTTTCCATATATTTTATAACAGTAAATTTTTGGTTGAGATTTGCGCAAGTCTCAAAAAAATAATGAATCTTATCTTAATGGTACATCTTTTACCGTTATAATATTACAATTATATTATTTTACCAATACAAATACAAATTGTATATATATATATATATATATATATATATATATATAATTAAAAAATAAAATAGAAAGGATATATTTTGTTACATATACAAGCACACATTTATATTATTTTAAATAAACGGTACTTTTTTTATTTTGTTATGCAAATAAAAAACAAAATGAAAAAAAAAAATCTGAATATGAAAAAGAAAAAAAAGACAACAAATATATATATGTATATATGTTTGTACGTATGTATATAAATCCTGTTATCAGGTCTTATTATACCTAGTATATTTTATTATAATCATCGTTCTACAATTTTAACTATTGTATTAACTTTAAAATATAAAAAATACAATTAGATACCGTTATACTAAACACTGAAAATTATTCTGCTGTATGTGACAAAATTAATAAAATTGAATAACTCTAGTTTTATCTATATGGTTTGCATATAGTATAGTAATAACTATATGTAGTAGAAGCAGATACCTTCTAATAATATAGTTTATTGAAATGAATCTGTTATATTTACAGTTTTTTATTTGCAGTACTGATTAGTGATTAGATTAGATTCTTTAAGACTTTTGGAATCTTATTATATTTTAATAACAGTGAATTGTTAATTGTAACAAAATTTTAAAGTAGTGTGTTAAGAATTATAATTGTTAATATATTTATATATATAATAAAAGATAGGTCAAATCATCAATTATTGAATTCGGTAATATTTAAAATAACAAAGTTTATATAATGTAGTGGTAAAGAAAAACGTGTATTAATTCAGTGGCCCCAACTACTATCACTAAAAATATATATATAACTAAACTTTGAAGAATAAGGCATATTGTAATTCAAAACAGTACCTATTTTAGAAGTATTAAGAACATAGGTTAAATATTCAGTCATTAACCTAGATTGTAGAAGTAGAAAATGTACGAGGTATGTTATATTCTTAAAATTAGAATTGATCTTAAAGAATTCTATATGTTAATACAATATAGTTAATATACAATTAAAGAGATCTACGCCTGTTTATTTTTTAAATAAAATTCTAAATTAGTTAAATACCTAATATATTATTCATTTTATTTGAGTTAAACGGTATTTCTATAACTGTGAGTTATATTATTCAATTAAATTAATATTCTATATAATATATTATTTAAACTATTATGTTATTTTATTCGTAAATTTTTATATAACGTTATTAGTTTATTATTATTCCAGTGTTTTGTAACCCCGTCCTGGGAGTTAAACATGACCTCTTGACTGAGAGTTGATTGTAAATATATAGTTTAGGTATAGGTTATATCAATTTTAATTATTAAAACTAAAATTTTTAAAATATCACAAAGTGACTAAAGTTTAAACTTTAACTCTGCAACTTTTTGTGATAATTGCATTTTCGATGGCTGCGTCATGGCTACGGTCATTGTGTCCAAGGTTGAATATGTTATCATATAACATGTGTTATTATGATAATATGCTTGATAATATTCAAAACTTTGATTTTTACTTTCATTTGTATTGTTTTCCAAATGTTTAACAATTAATTCATCATTATCTTAGACTAATGCATAATATCGTAGAAAATTCTTTAAATTATACATCTCACTTTAAATTATTCATAATTAAATTTAACATGCATTAATGTAAGATTATGAATTATGATGAATGATAATTTAGACAGGCAAAATTAATGCCTTGGGTACAATGAGCGTAGCAATGACGCCACAATCAAAGTTGTAAAATATCAAAACAAAGTAGCACAGTTGAAGTTTACACTTTAGTCACTTTTGCGTCATTCAAAACTTTGAATTTTACTTTCATTTGTATTGTTTTCCATATGTTTAACAATTAAAGTATATCATTTTAACTTGTTTTTAGCTACACTCATTTTGCTTAGGAGGTAAATCTTTTATATTGTAATGTTTATTAAAAATCCATATTTTATATTAGTTATTCCTTAGTTTCATTCCTTTGTGTATAGTACCTTTGTCATACTAGTGTTTAGGGCATTTCGTTATGATTCATGAGTATATAGACCCTAACGCTTTTCTATTCACATATTCAGTTTATGTAATTGTTACGACGGGACGAAGACTTGTAGTGGGCGCTTGTCAAAGAACAGTTAAAAAAAAATTACAAAATTTAATATAATTAATATTTTTTGGATTTATAATTAATCGTATTTAATGTATCTATGCTTGTAAATATAAATTTTTGTATCTCTTTGATTTGTGCAAAATGGGAGAATATACATTATAATCATAATTTATGACATATATATAATATATATATATATTCTATATATTTATTATAATATTCACAGGTATACCTATGTGTATATAACAAGTGATAATAATCTAAATAAAACTTTATATTATAATACTTCTACTCTACTATAATATCTGTAAAATGTATCTATAGATTTTTTATGTGTACACATTATACATATATCTATTCTTTAAAACTTTAGTTTGATAATATAATAAATAAACAGTTATTATATTATTTTATTTTATCAAATAATATAAATTTTATAAGATACATATGCATATATATATAATACTAAAATAAATAAAATATCCTCTTTTTGTCCTTTTTTTGTATATTTATTTATATCTACGTATATAATATATATATATATATTGAACCCGCCTTTTCAAAAATTGAAAAGATATACAAAATAATATTTAACTTGCTCCTCCCAAAAAACAAAAAAAAAAAAATAAAAACAAAAAAATAAATATATAAAAAATAGAATATAATATAATATGATGAAATAAATAAATTAAAATATAAAACAAATATATATATATATATATTTATAGATACATAAATATATCTATATATATATCTGCGTATCTTTTAGGGATACACAACGAATAACATTATCCTATCTTTATAAATGTAACATTATTTAACATGTTATACAACAACAACAACAACAACACAAAAAAACGAAGGAAGAAGAAGCGAACAAATAAAAAACAAAATCCAAAAATTAAATTGAACATAGGATGGAATGAAAGAAAAGCAAAAAAACAAAAAAAAAAGGAAAAAAAGAAAAATAAAGAGAAAAATTTTGTATAAAAATAAATAAAGAAAAAATAAAAAAAAAAAACAAAATAAAAATAATAAGAGGAAAATTATTATAAACCACAAATATGAAAATAAGAGCCAAGCAGATGGTTAAAGGACAGAGACTAGAGAGTACACATATATATATGTATATTAATATGAATTATAGGGTGGTATTACATGTTGTTAGATGTAAACATATTATATATATATATTATTTAATTCTAATTATAATAAATTATGATTTATTTGTTTATTTTTTTTAATTGAATTTTTTATTTAATTTAAAAATCTGATACTTGAAAACTATGTTTTTTTAATATTAAAATATCCATAAACATATATTATATAATTAATCACTTTTAGCTTTTCTATTAAAAGTGCACTATGTATATTTTAATTACACTATATATATCTGATTGTATATATATTATCTTATACACTATATATACACTAGTTGTATATAAGTATGTATAAATTGAATTCGTTTAATTATAGTGAACTTTTTAACTATAAACTTCGAATTTTTTTTTTTTAAGCGCTAACTGTACAACTGTTAGGCTAATAAGCCTGTCCATAGGTACATTTTGGAACAGGGGGTCATATTATATTCGTATTATTAGAATTGATCTTAATGAATTTCACATACAATTTAAATATGAGATAGTACTAGGCCTTATAACATATAGAAACAATTCAATTTTCTTTTAAATTGTAATATTTTGTATTGGTGTTATATCAGTGAGTTATATTATTCAATTAAATTATTTGTTTATGTTAAGTCATTAGTTTGAACCCATTGGTAGATGAGTCGAGTCGGAAACCAGAAAAGTTTTTTCACTTTCACTAGGATTCGAACCCGGGCCTTTCGCATGAAAAGTCAGCACTCTAACCACTGCCCACCAAGCCGTTAAATGGATGGATTTTAATGGAATGGGGGAGTTTTAAAATCTTAAAACTACTATTCTATTCATTCATGCAATATTTTTCTAAAATAAATAGGTAATCATATTAAATTATTAATTAAATTAGTTTTTAAAAATATACAGTATAATAATCTACAATACTGACAAAGTTTTTCAATTTCTAATCGGTATATTATAATACACAAGATACAGTGGTGGAAATTAGAATAATCTCACTTGATTTTTTTTTTTTCAATATTTTAAATATGGTAAGCATACTTATTTGAAAAACTGTACCTGTTTTGATTATGCATACTTACACGGGTCTTCAATATTTTATTAAATTTTATATATGAGGATTTGCCGTTATTTTATAATTAATATTTTGGAAAAAAAATAAAATTTTCATATGGAAATTTAAAAAAATCTCAAAACATTTGCCAGCACTTTTCTGTATTCCTTCTAAACTTTATTAGAGCATAAAATGTTCGTGAATCAGTCAAGTCCTTAAATCCCAAACGTTTTTAATTGAATTTAGGTACGTCCCTATTAGCTCGCCACTCAAATGCACTCTCGTCGCTCACTTTTAACCAAATTTTTCTCGATCTGTTGGAAAATTTTGTTGATCTGTTTCATCGCTCCTCCCTTTTTACGAGATCTGTCCCGAATTAATAAACTTTCGTAGATATATTTTGGCAGCTATAATTTATTTTTATATCATGCGTTAAGAAAATTTGGAATATTAAAAAACTGTTTATTCAAAAATTAAAATATATTTTGCACAATATAGCTATATTTTTCATATGTATGTCAATCCAATATATTTTTTCAGCTATGTGCGTTAATACTACGCTTTCGAAGCTCCATAATATTAAAAACAATATTCAAGAGCATCTTTCAAGCTCTCACTTGCTCGTCATTGGCAAAATATTAGAAATTTTAATAGCATCCCACACAATATCAATATTGTTAGTTGCTACAATCAAAATGACACATTTTTATGTCATAGATATAAATAAAAGCATTTGGACAATTGAGCACTTTGATATAAAATTAAAATCAAATTAAAATATATTACATGGCTGTAAATGAAAATTGGATAATTTTTTGAAAAATATTTAAAATTACGGACACTCATATTGAATATCAACATTTTAAAAAGAAAATTTTAAAAATCGGTTTTAATTTGACCTGGTAATATGTATATATACTAATTTTTTTTTTTTTGATTTACAGATTAAATATTATGATGATTTGATATTGAAAGAATTGCCATAAAATTTCTCCCATGCTATAAATTTTAATAACCTATTTCAAATTTTAAATGAATTTTAAATGGTCTATATTAGTGCACAAATATTAAATTCAAAATTTTTCTATTAGTCAGAATAATTAATTAATAAAATACAATTAAATAATTAAAATCTCCTATAACAAATATTAGAGTTGGATCTTCTAAATAAAATTGTAGTTGTAATTAATTCATTTAATTTTTGGGTCCAGGTATCTAAAGAAACATTAAGTTCAAATCATTTTGTTGCAAATTAATTTAAAGACACCCCAAAAGTTAATTTTGAAAAAAATTTAACCTTTTTTAGCAACTTTAAAAAACTGACTCATTCCCCATTAATGATTAACATGTCCAAAATCCAAAAAATTTAATGTAGTTGGTACCTACATAATTATATAAAATTCGTAAAATAATTTAAAATTTTCTCTCATGCTACAAAATGTTGTATACAAAAATTCTTTTATTCTGAATTAAATAAATTACACTCTCTTGTTAGTCTATATCACTTAGATGTGCGTGTATGTATGTTTATTTGACTGTAATTTTTATTTTATATAATTAAAATATTTTATAAATTAAATAATATTTCAAAAGGATAATAAAAAAAAACAACAACAACAATAATAACATTATAAAAAACAAATTTACAAACCCTTGTGTGAATCTTATTTGAAAATCTTTTGTTGATAATAACAACAACAACAACATTAAAATAAAATCTTATTGGAATGTTTAGGCTCCTAAAATACAAAAACAACAATAACTTATGTTACTTAAAACTACACATATACATATATTTATATTCTTCAACTTAAATGTCCTCGAAATATAAATTGATCATAAGTGTATAACACAACGGATATCATATAACATTCTCTATACATGGCTGTATGTAGGTATGTATGTAATTTTTAAAAATAAAATAAAACTGTAAATATATATATATATGAAAGTGTATATGTAAATTCCAAACAGATTATACATTGTATACAATTTGAAAGTAGAATATATAGCTTCATATAATATCATACATAGATGATATAGAGAATAAAAATGATATCAAATTGTGTGACCATATGAAGATTAAAAGAAAAATAACAAAAACAACTACAAAAAAAACGGAGAGAAAGAAAAAATCAAATGAGAGAAAGAAAAAAAAATGTTACAGAGATTTTTATTTCCATTGAAAACTATAATTTGAAAAATAGAAGAGAAGGTTTTTTGTTTTTTTTAAGAAGATTTTATTTGTATTTCTTCTTTTTTTTTTTTTTTTTGTTGTTGTTTTTTGTTTTTTTTTTTTTAGTGGTTGCTCTTCTGCTCCTGCTGTGCGATCATTTTATGTTATACACACATCTTCTATATTATATATACTTACATTCATATAATATTATATCTTTTATATAAATATTAGTTGAATATTTTGTTGTTGTTGTTGTTGTTTCCTCTTTTGAATAAAAAATTGTTTTTTTTGATATCATCATTATACTGTATATTCTATTCAGTATACATGTATATATATATATATATTATTCAATTTTATACATAGCTAGAGGGTTGATGTTTTCAGAACAGCCCCTATATGTATGATAAATAAATATACATAAATATATATTTACGCAATAATATAATATTGTATATGATTATAAAATTTAACATTCATTCATGTTATATAGAGTGTAGAGTTGAGTTGAGTTGAATTTGAGTTTTACTATAGTTGAGTGTAGTGTGTATCTCTGTATATATGTATACGCATTCGTAAATTACATTCGTACGTTCTGTCAAAAATCAAAGTCGAAAAAAATGAAACGGTAGTTTTATAAATATATATATATATTAATATAGAGATATATAATTACAAAAAAAAAAATAAAAAAAAAAAATGAATAATAAAAGAGAGAAAGAGAAAAAAAAAAACAAAATTAAAATGTGTTAAAAAGAGCAAAGAAAAATAAATGAAATGTTGTTTTTATTTTTTGAAAAAGGATAATATGAAAAGCGGATATACAACAGACATACATACATACATAAGTATATACGTGTAATAATACAGAATTGAATTTTGGTTGTATAGTTGCAAGAAGATACGATTAAGGATGATGATGTTGATGATGATGATAATAATGGATTATAATCATGATGATGATGTTATATGTTAACATTATATATATATATATATATATATTATGCTATATTGAGGATGTTACGTTTGACAATTCAAATCAAAACACAAAAATAAAAACAACAACAACAACAAAATGAAAATAAGAAAATAAAAAAATAAATAAATATATATATACCTACAAATAGTTTTGTTGTTATATGTATATATATTATATACTTTTGTAGTGTATATACTGTATGTATTTTGTTTTTTTCAGTCTATATTTGGAATCCTTGTCAGACAGACAAGATTCTGTTTGTTTGTTAAAAAAATAACAAAATCTGTGTATTATTTTTTTATTATTTTTGTGTTTATATTTTTTTGATTTTTGGATTTTTGTTTTTTTTTTGGAAATTTGTCTGTTTGTTTTTTTTTCGTATTTTGGGTATCCATCTTAAAATATTTTTTAATTTTCTATATTAGTGTATTTCTTCATATTTAATTTTTCCGAACTACAATTGGAACACAAAACATCAGAGTTAATAATGTACGGATAATTCGTTTCGGATTTCAAAAAAAAATTTAATTATTAATTATTATTAATAATTAAAATTAATCTCACTTAATTGTGAGATTGTATATAAATACATATGATATGTATATTAAAAAAAATAATTAATTAAATTTAAAAATTAATTAATTAATTAATTAAAAAAAAATTAAAAAATTAAAAAAAAAAGATTTATTAAATAAATACAAAATTACTGTGAATAAAATTATAAATTGAATTAAAAAAAAAATTTGGTATAGTGATTAATTAAAAGAAAATTACTTATTTAAAATAATGGTGGAAAATTTTAAATATTTAAAAATTGAAATAACCAATTAAATAGAATTTAAAAATAAAGTTAAATAAAAAAAAAAAGATTTATTTAAATAAATAATAATAAAGTTATATAAAAGTGGATTAGTAAATGATTATTTTATATTAAAAAAACAACAAAAACCTTAAGGGATAACAAATAAAATTTTTTTTTTAAAATGTTATTTGAAAGACATGCAATGTCAGGTAAATAGGAGGTTCCTACACCTAAGTATTATTTAATTTATAATATTCATTTAATTTAATTAGTTTATAAATTATATTATAGGTTTTAATTAAATTAAATTCTTTTGTTTAAAAGTTCATTGAAACCTAATTTTAAAAATATACTTATTTTGAGTTTAACTAATTAAATACTTAAGATTGTTGTATTTATCTATAGATATTTATAGTTACATATTTGAATAAATTTTTTTTTTCAACCAGCTGGTAACCTTTTTTTATAGTTAAGAATTTAAAATATTGTGTAAAAAGGTGACCAGCTGTTCAAATTTTATTCTATAAATTTAAACTTTTGAAAATTGCCGAAGATTTTAGAATAAAGAAATTTTGATTAGAATTTAAATTTTATACTATAGGATGCTAATTAAATTGTACTATAAGATACAAATTAAATTGTACAGTAAAGATCCAATTTGATAGGGTATCTATAACATTAATAATTAAAATTAGTTTGGAACTTATCAGAAAAACTTTACCTAAAGGACATAAATTATAAATAAATTTTATATTAATATTAGTTATATTAAGAAAATACTTAACTATATCTATTTCATTTGAAAATTGAAGATGTTGAATATCCTGAATTAAAATTAAATTAATTTTATTGATTTCAAATTAATTTAAATTTATTTCAATCTAAAAATAACTAAGTATACTGCCGTCCTAAGAAAGAAAGTCGTTTCTACATTTTCTTGGTCTTAGGTAATTTAACTTTTAATGTTTTATATTCGCGCATCGCTATGTTGGATTATTTTTGAATTTTTGGAAAACAAATGTATGTTAAATAAAGAAAAATTATTTTTTTTGAACTTATTAGATATAAGATAATATTAGGCGTTCACATAAGATAGTACCTATTAGACGTTCATAGTTAATTTGGACATACGACTTTTTTGCTAAGCAATACTAGATTTATTAAGTTATTAAAGCTTAAACATAGATGTGACTTAGAGGTAGATGCGACATATTAGTTATTAGTTTTAAATGAATTTACAACGAGATATGTGACATTTTTTTTTAGTACAAAGTTGTGAGACATTTATCTGATGTCAAATATTCCATTATTCCGAAAATTCGTTTTTGGCGCTTATGACTTTTTGCCTTAGCAAGGCAGTATAACTAATTTTACTAAAATAAAAAGTTGGAGGAGGAAATATACATTACCTAGACCTATTTAAAAATTGGACAAGTTTAGTAGGGTCCTTATATTATATTCTTACTTTTATATAAGAGGACCTATCTATAAGATACAAATTCTTAATATTTATATATTAATAGTTACAGGTTAATTTTTATTTGTATTATATTCATTTGGAATATAAAATTCAAGATTCATCTCTATTATGAGATGTAGTATTCGGTTTTAAGTTCCTTCAACAATTATATAAAAGTATTTACAATATCCCCAATTTTCAAAGATTTGTTTAATTTAATTTAATTTTTGTAGGTACCTACTTGAAATTTTATATCTATAGATTTTGAATAGTTATATTAAATAATTAAAATAAATTATTCTTTGATGTAAAAATAACGTTGATGCATGGAATCTTCAATATGTTATGAAATATTTAAATTTTTTATATAAAATCCTATAAATTATAAATAGATTAATTAAATTTACGTAAATATCTGTCAGATATTGTATATTAATATTAAAAAAAAAATACCAATTTTGTAACACCTATTAATTAAAATTCGAGCGTTATTTATCAAATAAAAATAAAATTATTCCCTAATAATTTTTTTTAAATTCATCAAAATGCCGTCGGTTTGTACAAAATTTATGCAAAATGCATATTTAGAAATATATATGTAAAAAATTCTTATGAAATTAAAATATATATCATCGCAGTTTTACTAAAGTAAAGTTAAATACTATTAACTTATTGTTTAAATACAGAAATAAAGAAATAAATTCTAGGAAAAATTTATTAGTACACTTTAAATATTATTATGATGTCCTTTATGTAAATATATTCATCTAATAGCTTGTCGGCTTACTATTAACCTTTTATTTTTAATTCTTAAGATATTTTTTTGCGCTTCCTTTTATGAGCAACACCGATTTTGTGTACATTTGACAAAATAAAAAAAAACTGTAACAAAATATCAGAATAAATAACAGATATTTGAAAATTACAAATAGGTGTGAAATTTGCATAATTTTTGTATATATATATATATATATACATATTTATCTTCTTTTCTAAACAAAGAAAATTCAAAAGATGTCCTTAAGGAACTTAAGAGTAGGTACCTATAATATTTAGAAATATATAGATCTATATTATTGATTAATTTGATAGCAAATTTAACAGTTTTTAAAGTAAAATAAAATATTTTATTTAAACAAGTTTAAGACGCGGTTACACGTATAAATTTTGCATCAATGTTTGTTTGCGGTTTTTATAAATGTTATATCAGATTAAATTGAATATAATTTTTTAATTATTCCTCTAAATTTAGCAGTTTTTAAAGTAAAATAAAATTATTTATTTAAAAAAAGTTTAAGGCGCGATTACACGTATAAATTTTATATCAATGTTATGTCTGGTTTTGTATCAATGTTATGTCAGATTAAATTGAATATAATTTTTTAAATTATTCCTCTAAATTTAACAGTTTTAAAAGTAAAATAAAATAATTTATTTAAAAAAGTTTAAGGCGCGATTACACGTATAAATTTTGCATCAATGTTTGTTTGCGGTTCTTATTAATGTTATATCAGATTAAATTGAATATAATTTTTAAATTATTCCCTAATATTAAATGGTGGTTATGTGTAAATTATAAAAAAATTGAGGACTCTCAATGTTTTGTCAATTTTGGAAAGGTGGTCAGGATTATTGATAGTAATATAAAAATAATATTGATAGGTATATAGATACAGTAAACATTGATAGAGTTAAAATTTACAGTATTTCAAAGTTTATATATCTATTAAAAACTTGGTATGACTGAGGTTATTTTCAATTAAAACAATTAAATATTGATACAATATTAAAAATATAAAGTTGTTAAAATAAAACTATTGAATATTAACACCATATGCCTACCGGTTGGTATTTTAAATTAATTCTCTAAATAGTGATCTAAATCTAACTGGTATAAATCTGCTAGTCTAAATATTGATCAATTTCATTTCAATATTTTTTCAATATTTTGTAAAAGAATAATTATATTGTAATCAAATTAGTAAATAATAAATGAGAACTATTAAAAATGATAAAATTAAAATAATGCAAACATCTATTTTAAAAACATCGGAAGTCCTAGTGTTAATTATTTAAATTAATAATGTATCTATAATTCAGTAAATGATAGTTCTTTGAACTATTGAAAGTAATACTATCTCAATAAGTTCCCACCTTTTTTTACTTGTACTAATGGATTTAATTACAATTTCTAATAAAATTTAATTGAAATCTTTACAATTTAAAGGGCTTTTGTCTCAAAATTGAGGGCAATAAACTTTAAAACAATAATATGCCATTATAATTTTTTTAATGAATTTATACATATTAGGCAAATATTAATTACATTTAATAGTATCTATATTTCAAAATTTGCATTCAAACAAATATATTTGCAAACTAAAGTAATCATATACTCATATTCTTTTTTTAATATTACATACAACATTGTTGTAATATCTCATAACAACTCAATAAAATTCATATGAAAAATAATAAGTTTATCCAGTGTTACTTAAGTAACTTATAGTACCTAGATATATTTCATTGAATGCATTAAGAAATTGGAATATTGCAAAGTAATTACAATAATATGTAAAAGTTTTAAGATACAAAATTTTAGTATTGTCAACAATTTAAAAATTTTATATATTATGTACTTATATATTAAAACAAACTTATCATTGCATATCTTATGCTTAATGCATCCCATAGACGCAGGAGAAGGTTTTCAACTTGGTACGCGGACATGTCTACAAACCATGCCACACACTTATCCAACCTATAATCGAACCATCATTTAATTTTTTGTTTTTTTTTAATATTTTAAATGTCAAAAGTACCTATTTGACAATTTTGAATTTGAATTTTTCAACAGTTTTTATTTAAATATATTGTTCTGCTTATTTGGTTCATTTCTTCTAAAATTATGACATTTAATATTTTTTTAATATTTTAAAACATTTCTCTAACTTAATTTTATAATTATTTCAAATTATTTACTTAATTCTTTGTTATTTAATACATTATAATTTTAAAAATAATTTTAATTATTTTTTTAAATCGGAATATCTCAACGTTCATTCGTGTCAAAAAATAGAAAATATAAAAACAAAAGAAAAAAAAATGACATTTAAGTTGTTTAACTTGCCCATACACGATACAACTTAAAATGCAAACCAAAGACTCCGCCCACAAAAATCAAATTTTTTTAATATTTCTCCAACCAACTTCTCAACCTTCAAAATGGTCTTTCAACACTGCCCATACAGGATTCAACTTCACAAGTATGCGTATACCAATTTAAAAACCCGGTCCAACGTGTATGGGAACCATAATATATAAGTTTTATCAGTTAGTAATAAGTTTTAAATAATCAAAATCAGATATGTTTTGCCTTTAATATCTTAATTAAAAATTTAATTTAAGTTTTTTAAGAAACAATTTAAAAAGAAACAATTCAGTACAGTCCCCAAAATTTAACACTTCCAAAAAAAAACGATTAAGACACCGGATACAAAATTGTATAAATAAATAACAAATCAATGATTACTTATATTGAATACAAATTAATAATCTTTTATAAATTTAAAGTATTACTAAGTATAATTGTTATTGTTATAAAACTTATTGTTTCTTGATTTGCGAAACTTATATTTTGACTTTTTTTATATTCTTTTATATTATATATATATATACATATATATATATATATGCATAAAATACTCATTAAACCAAAAAATCAAATTAAAATAAACATAATCGAACCCAAAATCGAATCAAATTTCCAAAACATAACAAATCATAAAAAGTTAACAAGTAGCAAATAATGCTTCTTATTGTTGCATAAACATTATTTAAATGTTGCAAAATGTATTTTCTTAATATATTTAACTTAATAATCTTTTAAATTTGGAAGAAGCATATAACACAACACACAGATTACAAAAGTGTGGATAAAAATTTTTTGCAACCCTTTTATTTTACCAAATTCGTCACTCTTGGTTTAGCCCTGATTGATTCTTACATGTACCTACCTTATAAACTTAACTTTAAATATTGAAATTTAAATATACAAATTATATTATAATTACCATAGTTACCTAAATAAAAAAACAAAAAAATTGTTTGGGCTTATTATGACCAAAAAAAAAAAAAAACACGAAAGATTACCCATGTTAACCCATTTTAAGGGGTTCTCTAATGAAACAAATACAATTTTGATTAGAAATCTTAAAGAATGCCATAAGAAGTAATTGTAGAAAGGTATAAACACTAATTTTTTTGCATAACACTTATTCAAAATTCAAAATATATCAAAATAAAAGTTACAAAGTTATAAATTAGGTGTATCGGGACGACTTTAAAAAAATAGAAAAGGGATCTTATATAATATTCCCGGGGAATTAACATAGAAGTAACAACAAAATTTGGTTTAAATCCAAAATAATGATTATATAAAAAGAATGAAATGATGTTTACATTACGCAAATTTTTTTTTGTATATTAAGTATAAGTTAATTATTTATTTAAGGGGTAATGTAATATTTTCATTTAAAAATATTATTAGGTACCTTGTATATTTCTTGGAAGATTAAGACGGAACATATATTTTTTGCACAAACACATTTTAATTCAATTTTATTTATTTATTTTGGTTTGGTATTAGTTTTTTTGCAAAATTGTACAAAATTACTTCCTTCCATCTTTAGTAATCAAGTTATCAAAATAAGTAATCATTGTTATGTTAAATACTTATCATTTTTGCACTCTAGTTATACCCGTATGACTATATAGTTCAAGGGTATAATAAATTTGCCATTACGTTTGTGACGCAGAGAAGGAGGGGGGTAGATATAGACTCAAGTGTATGGATCGGATCAGAATCGAAAAATAAATCGATTTAGCTATGTATGTCCGTCCGTCTGTCCGTCCGTCCGTCATCACGATAACTCAAAAAGTAAAGGAGCTAGGATTATGAAATTTTCACAAATTCATTTTTATGCAAAAAACGGAATCGAGTTTGAAATTCAGCCATTTTGGTCCACGGGTTCGAGTACCTGCCATACAACTTATAATTTTATATGAGCATTACTCTATACCTATGGAAGCTGCGTGTCTGAAATTTTGCCAAAAGTAGTTTAGTATAATGGCCAAAGTTACTGCAAAATTTGGTTGGTCTACTGCAGAGGGTTCGAGTAGCTGCCATACAACTCCTTCTTTTATATGAGCTTTACACTACACCTGATGAAGCTGGGTGTCTGAAATTTTGCAAAAAATAGTTTAGTGTAATGGCCAAAGTTACTGCAAAATTTAGTTGGTCTACTGCTGAGGGTTCGAGTAGCTGCCATACAACTCCTTTTTTTATATGAGGATTACACTACACCAAATGAAGCTGGGTGTCTAAAATTTTGCCAAAAATAGTTTAGTGTAATGGCCAAAGTTACTGCAAAATTTGGTTGGTCTACTGCAAAGGGTTCTAGTTGCTGCCATACAACTCCTTCTTTTATATGAGCATTACTCTACAGTCTACACCTAATAAAGCTGAATGTTTGAAATTTTGCCAAAAGTAATTAACCGGATGATATAATGTATATGTTATGGTCATACGGGTATCCCAGAGTTGACACAGTCTACTCTACTACACTCTTCCTCGTTTTTTTTTAAAGTAATGGTTGATACTTTATTCATTGTAGGTTTGATTTGTTAGTGTCTATACCTTTTCATTATTTTTTAAAACAAGTTTAAGACAAGTTCCTCATGACTCGTATTAAATATGGGGTTGCTATAATTGAGGTGTGTTTAATACAAAATTTTTTTCAGATCTAAAGGCAAGGGCGTTATCTATTTTTCTTGAAAGCGTCTTATGACGCGAATATTTAAAATTGCTGAAAAAGTTCATATTTATTAAATTATGAAAGATTTAATTATTAATAATGAAGAATACATTTCTAATATTCATATTAATTATTATTAACACTTGAATTCCCATTTTGGGGTAACTATATAATAATGGCAAAAAAAATTCTTAATAAATTGAAAAACTGCTTTGAAATTTTTTGTTTTACTAAAATTCAAACTATTTTCTCTTTTAATTATTTATTTTTAATTTAATTATTAATTGCTTCATTATTAATTACACGGATTATTGTTATTATTATAGTTAAGATAAGGTAGATAAGTTATTCTTGGATTATTTTGAAAAATTTACACTTAAAACAAAATTTTAAAGACATAAACTATAACTATATAGTAATTTTGAATCATAAATTAATTATTATATGAAAAACTTATCAATATTTATTATTATAGATAATTATTAGTCGTTAAAATAATTGTTCATAAAGATTTTGAAATTTACTAATCATTTTGAAATTTATTTTACGAAAAGAAATTTTTAAATTATCTGTCCTTGAGGAAATAAATCGGTGTTAATACTAATTCTTTTTTCAAAGTTAGAAATTAATTGGTCATATATGTATGTCCAATTTTAATAGAAAAGTGTTGAATTTAGTGATTGTAGAGCGTCATAAGGTTTAATTTTTTGTTAATAGTGTCTTAAATGATATTTTTATAAAAAAATAAATGCAAATGTAGTTAATAATATTTATTTAGCGTTTGTAGACGTCATAAGACGCAGTTTTCTGTTACTAGTATATTATAACGAAGTAATTGCAAATGCAGTTAAATTATTTAAACATTCATTTGTAAAATAAAACCATGACCTAATTAAATATTTAAAATTCCAGTTCTATCCACAACAATATCTTATATAAAGTAAAGACTTTGTAATTGTAATCACCATTAAATTAATTAGGATCTTGCTAGCATCTGCTAAAATATGCTTTACTTGTTATTGCGACTCGTAAAAATTTTCAAACTAAAAATTTTGTTTTAATTTCAATTACTAAATCGATTACTACACTTAGGTACTTAATATTTTTATAGGAACTTCTTAGTATTAATATGAATATTAAAAAGTACTTGGATTTTAGTAATTATGAAATTTTTATTAAAAAAAAAAAACTTTAAATAAAATGGAGAAATTTTTTCAAAAAAGTAGTCAAAATAAAATAGCACAGATTTAAAATAAATTACAATCATTCGGAAGACTTACACAGAATCATTTTTATAATAAGAAGAAGCTTGAATTAAAATTAAAAAATCTTTTCCAACAAACTGTTAAAAAAAAGCCAAATAAATTTACTATTAAATTTTGCATTCGTTCGGAAGATTGAAAAGTTTTCTTCCGAAAAATTCGGAATATTTTTTTAACATTACAATTATTTTAAAAATATATTTTTATTATATAAATTTGTAAAGGAAAGTTTGAATATTTATTTCAGCATTAAGATAATTGTCATAGTTCGCTAATTACTAATCAGTAATCACTAATCAATTAATAAAGTAATTATATATTTTAAATAAGTAGTTGAGGATTTTTTTACTAATCACAAAACTTCACTGGGTAAAGAAGTTTAAAAATTTCATTGGTAAAAGAAGCTTCACTAAAATCGAGAATTTTTTCAAACTAGTTGTCAAAAAAAAATATAACGGATTTAAAATGAATTACAATCATTCGGAAGACTTACACATAATCATTTTTGTAATAAGAGAGACTTGAATTAAAATGACGAAATCTTTTCCAACAAATTGTTAAAAAAAAAATCGAAATAGTATATTAATTATTGCATTCATTCGGAAGACTTCTCAAAAAAGAATCGTTTTCCTTCCGAATAATTAGGAACTTTTTTTTTGTTTTAAAGGCATTAATATTACAATAAATTTTCAGAATTTTTTTATTATATCAATTTCCCAAAGAAAAGTATTTTAAGGAATATTCATTCCTACAAAATAAGTAATCAGTAATCATTAATCAAATAATAAAGTAATCATATATTTTAAATAAGTAGTTGAGGATTTTTTTACTAATCATAAAACTTCATTGGGTTTTTAATAAAATTAATTATTTCAAGTAGGTATCAAAATGATTATTTGATTAGTGATGAGTGGTTGATGCAGTAATTCCTGTTATATCGTTACATTGTAATTCTTTTCAAGTAATCAAAATTTTTCAAGAGAAAATTCGACTGTCAAAAACTTTTTGAAATTTTTTTTAATTAAAAAAAAAATTATATTGAAAAAATAATTTCACTGAGAAAAAGTGTGAAAATTTAATATTTTAACTTTTGTAATTTTTAATTTCATATTGATAATTAAAAATGCTTTTTTTACTTATCACCTGATCAGGTAAAATGATAACTTTTTTTTGTTGTAAATTAAAAAAAAAAAATGATTCATGCTTTGGAATTTCATAGTGATTTTTATATGATATTATTAGACACGTTTATTTAATATTGTACTTTCAGTTTTTTTTTTTTTTAATTTTCTTTAAAAAAAGAAAAAAAAAAAAAAGTAATCATTTTAAAAAATCATTTTGCAATGCTTCAATTTTAATTAGTTTTTAGTTTTTAGGAAATAAAAAAATGTGCAAAATGAATTTAACTGATAAAATTTATCTTTTATATAATAAAAACTATATATAAATATATATATATGTAGATTGTAGGGATGTTTATATATAAGTTTGTAATAAGTAATAACTTATTTAACCACATTGATTATATTTTTACAATTTTACAATTTTCCCAGTTTTTTGTTTTTAATATTTTAGAAGATAAGAATATTAAAATATATGATAAGAGAATGTGTTATTTTTGAATAATTAAAAAAAAAAAACAAACTAATTTTAAAAAGTAAATTGTATAAATTTTTTTAATTACTTAAACATAAAGATACACGTGTGTTCATAAAGATCTTACAGATATTAAAGTGAAAGTAAAATTTTATTTCACTACCTGGCAATATCTACTTATCATTGATTGATAAATGTGATAAGTATAAAGGAGTGACATTTATAAATAAATAAATAAATTATTATTATGTCGCATGTTGGGTCTGAAATCTCGGTTTAGTAAATCTCGTTTTCACAAAATCTTGTTTTCACAAAATCTCGTTTTGGGAAATCTCGT
Source organism: Dolichopus griseipennis (assembly GCA_963082915.1). Taxonomy (NCBI): domain Eukaryota; kingdom Metazoa; phylum Arthropoda; class Insecta; order Diptera; family Dolichopodidae; genus Dolichopus; species Dolichopus griseipennis. Next base: position 70,561,741 of record OY720444.1, on the reverse strand, counting down.
TTAGAAAATCTCGTTTTTAGAAAATCTCCTTTTAGAAAATCTTGTTGTTAGAATATCCCTTTTTTTTTATCCCTTTCTCGTTTTTGAAAATCTCGTTTAGAAAATCTCGTTTTTAGAAAATCTTGTTTTAGAAAATCTTGTTTTCACAAAATTTAGTTTTAGAAATCTTGTTTAGAAAATTTCGTTTTTAGAAAATCTCGTTTTAGAAAATCTTGTTTTTGGAAAATCCCTTTTTTTATATTCTGGAAAAAGCTGATAATTCTGGTTTTGTATCCAACTCAAAAATCCTTAAAAACTAGGTTTTTCAATTAAAACAGAGATTTTCTTAAAAAGCGTGATTTTTTAATAAAAAACGAGATCTTCTAAAAACAAGATTTAAAAAAACAAGATTTTCTAAAATCGAAATTTATATATCGCTATCATATGTTAATTCAGAAAATTTGCCATATTTACTTTTATAATTTTTCATAAATACGACATATTCTGATTTTTCTATCTAATTTTTTATTTTTAATGAAATTTTTGAATAATAATTTTGCAATTTTCAAATATTGTGTATTAGTTAAAAAACGAGGAATAGTGTAGTGTAGACTGGGTCAACTCTAGAACATCTGTAAGACTGTAATATAGACATTATATCATCCGATTAATTACTTCTGGTAAAATTTTAAATACACAACTTATTAGACTTTCAGTTATATGTAAATGAAAATGTAAGTTGTAAGACAGCTTTTCGAACCTCTACCACAACACCGACTATATTTATATTATTCAGACGCTAGCCATTAAAACTAACTACTATTGGCAAAATTTCAGATATCCAACTTTATTAGGTATAGAGTAATGGTCGCATAAAAAAAAACTTGTATGTCAGCTACTCGAACCAGTGGCGTAAACTCGATGAATGTTTATAGCGATGACGGTTATTGCATATAAACGAATATCTGAAAATTTTAGAAATTTCAAAATTATCGCGTGGAGGAACGGACGGACATACATAGCTGGATCATACCCTTGAGTCTATATCTACATAATATGTTTATTATAATAATATCATTCGATTTAAGGAAAACGATTTTTGAACATTTTAAAAAATTTGAGATTAGAAATATATGCGATCCAAATTTCATATAAACTTTACGTAAGAAAACTTAATTACTTTTTGAAAAAATATCCTAGGTTTATTGGTCTCATTAGAACAGAAACCTAAATTGTTTTGAAAAAATATCAGATACTTATCTCCGAGTCTATGTTATGCACAAAAAAAAAATAAAGAAGTTATATGGTAGATATTTGAATCTCCTGTACTAGACTAGCCAAATTTTTTGAAAATTATGAGCTAAACCTAAAATTTTTTTGAAAAAACTTCCGACACTCAATTTTTTT
>OY720444.1:70539295-70560155 GCA_963082915.1 Dolichopus griseipennis | reverse complement strand
ATACAAGTTACTAGTAAATTAGGTGTGTAGGTGGAAAATATCAAAGAGCTTTCAATAAATTGTTCTGATATTTCAACTAAATTGATGATTATGAAGGACAAAAAGTGTTTTTATATATATATGTATTTTCATTTTGACAGCTTAAACAAGGTAAAAATTAATGACTACTCAAGGAATACAAAAAAAAAAATATAAGAAAAAATGGGGAAGGTTTTAAAATTCTTTATAATTTTATATTGAAATGGGGGAGTTTTGTTTCCTTTAAAGATAATTTTCAAATAGAAAGAAAAAAAAAATAAAAATAAATGATGATATTAAGTATGTAATTTAAATAAATTACAATAAAAGTTATAATATTCTAATATTCATATATTTTAATTCTAAGTTACTAATTTTTTTTTTGATTAATGTGTGATTTATAATAATTATTTTTAAATGTAAACAGTAATTATATAATAAGTATAATGACATTTATAATAATTACATATTTTAATTTTCTTAATGTTAGATATTTTGTTAAAAAAATTAAAATAATAATGTTTATCACTTATCAGTATCATATCACTTTTCATTATTATATTATTGATTTCCAAAACCTGTTTTTATTTTTTGAAGGAAGGAAATATTAAGGAATTTTCAAGATATCAAAAATGTTTAGGATCCATAAGTTTTCATTCAGTCTGAAGAGATCTTTTTTTTCACTTCTTTTAACTATTCAGGACAATTGTATTTTTTTAGAATTAAATTTAAAATTTATTAAATTATTTTGAAACGCCGATAAGTTAAAAATTATCCAAGTGATAGACTAATACATTTCATTCATCTGAATTTTAATTCTAGATGTAGGAGAATAGGGGGTTATTCCTACTATAGTTTTAGTTAATAATCAGTTTTAAACTTATGTAAGAGTCAATGTAGGTGTTCCCATATGAGTGAAAAGCTTTAGAACTTAATATAGGTACAACTTTTGTTAAATAAAAACATTTTTTAAATAGTCATTTCAAAAGTTAGCGAATCTACAAATAAACTACTTATAAAAAGCAAGTGATAAATTATATCTATGGACCAAAAGATGGAAACTTAAATTAAATGAACTGTAAATAAATTTTACAAACAAACCTATTTCAATTATTCCAGCCGTAAAATTGGGTTAGATATTAGTCATGAAAAAAAGGTAGAATACCTAAAAATTACACTAGATGTGAAGCTAAAATGTAAAGAGCATGTCAAAAAAAAAAAAAAAAATAGAATTAGAAGACAAATATAGAGTAATGTATTGGCTCCTAGGTCGAAAATCTAGATTGCCAATAGAGTACAAAACTTTGTTTATGTAACCAAATAATTAAGCCTATATGGTTGTACTTATTGTAACTTTAGGGTTGTGCCAAACTAACACATATTCAGAAAATTCAAATATTTTAAAGCAAAGTGCAACTCTCTGGTACGTACGAATTCCGACTTACATAAGGATTTAATTCCGACTTTCGACTAATTTTTTAATTCCGACTTACAAAATTTCTAATGTTAGCGATGAAATTAAAAAATATGCAATAAAACAGAAGAACCGCTTAATATGTCATATAAACATAGAAACGTCAAAATTCCTACTACCTTTAAATGTCAATAGAAGATTATAATATATTCAAATATTATCGGCCTCACCCCAAGAAAAAAAAACAAGAAATTTAGAGAATTAAAACCAAGTTGAGTCATTCATTAAATGATTTGATGCAATTCTTCCTACTGAAAATAATAGTGAGAGTTCAATGTTTTATATGTCATAATTTCAATGTCACTAGATCTACGATGCATTGACATATTTTTGAAACTAAAATAATTTTTTAAGGGTGAATCTGATATAAGTATTTGAATAATTTTCTGAGATAGATATTCAATAAGTAACGAAGGGGAATAGAGATGACAAGGCTCTTATGGCCAATGTATTAAGACTAAGATTGAGTTGTTAATTATGTAGCGCAATATTATGTAAAACTGTTATTTAAGATTATATCCGCAGTTCAAGTGCATAATCCATGCTTCTAACAACTTGTACCCCTCACTTAATATCAAATGTTGATTAAATTGTCTTTCATAATTTTTAAATAATAGTAAAATTGAAAATTCAAATAATTAACAAAAGATTAAATTTTATATTAAATAAAATAAATATTTAGTACATGTTATTTAAAAAAAAATTGTATTATATTACAAACTTTGCATTCAAATAATAACCTTCATTATGATGTATTCTGCATTATTTAATTATATAACAAAAGTATCATATTTTGTAAAATAATAAATAAATAACATGTTTAATATAAAATATTGCGCACACTTTCACAATTAATATAAATTTTTTACTAGAATTTATTTATTTTTATAAAATTGTGAGCATTATTAAATAAAAAAAAAATGCTGATCAAAATTAGATGATAATTTTGTAGAAACACAATCACATTTTGTTTTTTTTTTTTTTTTATTTAATAGGTAGAATATTTTCAGTAATTAGACATATGGTAAATTTCTCAAGATGTCACCAGTTTTTATAGTAAACATTAAAGTACGAACAAATAAATAAACATAGATTTAAAACAAATAATAAAAAATAAGTAATATAATAATTTGAATATCATCCTAGAACACATCCTTGAAAGTGTTTGTACTGGTTTGGGACTAAATGAATCAGTTTATTCGCACTTGTGTGTACTCGCATTTAATAGTGTGTGGGAATAAATATGTCACTGCACTTATTACCTTAAAATATTATTTTTTTTTATTATTATTATTAAGTACTAATAGATAAAAAAGATTTCCTGATTAAAATCTTAATATTCAAATGAAAGCGTGTGAAAAGCATTAATTTACTAAAAAAGGACAAAGACTTGTACAGGATGTTAGAGTAAAAACTTTAAATTTGAGGGACCTGGGTTTGGATTCCAGTAAAGTGTAAAATAATTTTTCTCAGCTTTCGATATGATTCGGCTTCCTTTTGTATTTTGAATATAATTATGGTGTCTTTGGACAAAATAACCAAATAATTTACATTGAATGATATAACTCACAGATATAGATATATGATGTTTAAACATATTGTTCAGTGACATTGAATGATATAACTCACAGATATAGATATATGATGTTTAAACATATTGTAAGGCTCAATTAACTAATGTTTCAATTGGGTGTGGAGTTCGTTAAGAATAATGTAATATGTCTAGGCAGATTATCTTTCGAATTCGTTAAACTCTTTGACCGCGTGCCTGGTAACATGTTTTAGTCTTGAAAGAATATTTCAGGCCTGGAGTTGTAAATTTAGTGAAACTATTATATCCTGTCAAGCAATTTCAAAAATTTGTCGAATAAATTTTAGGGCATTTATGCTCTTAATATGCCCAACAAGCATTTTACGTACAAAAGTTGCATGTAGCCATTTTGAAGGTACAGGAAGACTTTGTTTGACGAAAATATAGTTATAAACGACTTTCTTGATATATTAACGCACTTGGCTTGTGACACTTGGGCTTATTTTAGATTTTCTTTAAGTTTTTCCCTCAACTTATTAAATAAATTGATAATTGTCTTCAAAGCTTAAGAAGGCACATTTTTCTTCAGCAACAAAGTCAGTAATAGCAACAATATATTCAGCTTCTTCAAAAAACTTTTAATTAAGTAATAATCTACTAATAGGGTGTAAGATTTGGATACTGCATTCATATTTAGGTTAATTATTTTCCATTGTATTACCATAAGCTTAGAAGAAAACTCTAAAGAACTCTAAGAGTCTAACAACTCTGACACCCTTCTTAATTTGAAGTATTAACTGAAGGTAAAGTCCCGAAACAGTTTCTGTAGTTAATTAGTACATATTATTAAGATTGACAAACAAAAAATTGGTGTCATTCATTTCAAAATACAATTTAATAATAAAATTTGAAAATTTTAATAAATCAAAAATAAAAAAAAAAAAAACACACATGACAGGTAAAGTGTGTCTAGGTAACAATTAACAATTAAAATTTGACCAAGTTAAAAAACTAAATATAATATTGTACATATATATATTATGTAAATCGAATGAATACATGGGAAAGAGATGCTTATCAGAGCATATACATATAATTATCTTGAATATGGGCTATTTAGAATTAAAAAAAAACTAAAAACTAATAATGAAATTTTTTATAGAATTGCATAATAAATATGTTTTCCTTTTATTGACTTTGGGTCACTGAAGTTTTAAAAATTTTTAATAGAGATTGGAAAAGCATGAGTTCAATTCCGATGTTATTGTCTTCTTTCATAAAAAAAAAAATATAGAATAAATGATTGCGATAACGATAAATTTATAATTGAACTGTGCTTATGTGTGTATAGATCTATTGACGTGAGTACGCGACCCTTGCTTCAAAATAATATTATTAATTGTACAATTTGTATGGTGTTATATTAAACAATAATTTCTTTCAATACATTTCATTAAAGATTCTTTTAATTGTTTTGGTTTTTTTAGTAGAATTCGGTTCCTATAGGTCGAATCAATTAATATGGAAAAGGAAGGGTTGTTATTATTTATACTATAGTAGACTTAATTTTCATTTTTTAATTGTTATTATTCAATAATGTATTTTTGAACATGTGTTATTCATATTTTATTTATATTTTGTTTTTTCTTGTATTGATTATTATTACCAAATACTATAAGTATGATTTGGTTATTATAATATTCTTAAATTAAAAATAAAACTATCAATTAATAAAATTGTATCTGAGGAAATGGAAAATATTTATAAAAATTTGAACAGAAACACCTTCCTACAACCAGCAATACAGTACTTACATAAATCAGATCACTAATGCTTGGTAGATTTTTATTTTTTTATGAGGTACATGGAAAGGTTGGAAAGCCATCCATGGGTGCGTAGTTCTTATAGATAGTGCAGGACTTAAACACGCCTAAACCACAATTATTTCTTAACCAAATTTTAGGATGGAACTTGTGGTTCTGGGGATAAGTATGTCAAAGAATTATTGGAAATAGGGTTTGGGAAGTACAACATTCTGTGATTATGGGGAATGACGAAAATGTGATGGGATGATCATTGATTGATCATTGATTTTATTATCTCAAGGCATAGGAAAGATGAAAATTATTATTTTGTCGTTGACACAATCATTTCTTGTCACTGAACTTGGACGCAATGACTTCATTGCCAGTGTTAAACTTTAAAAAGGTCTGTTCGATTCCATGTTTAGTTTTAGAATTGATCTTTAATTTTAAAAGTAAATATTACAAATAATAAGGTATTTGGTATTTGAAATTCGTATTAGTTCGTATTGCTTAAGGTAAAATATTTGATGGAAAATAAAAGTCCAAATTTTTTATTTTTGTAAAGGTCTATCTTATAAATGAGATTTTTTAATGTATATATATTGATAATATATATGTGTAAGATTTAGCTAAATTTAAGAAGAACATTCACATCTTTGTTCTAAATATCCTATACAATTTTCCCCATTCCTCATAATTCATAAATCCCAAATTGCTTCCACTATAATCCCAAATCCTTCCATATCCCCATTACTGTAGCTAAACTGTACATTTGTATCACAGGTTCCCTCCTAAAGTTTGGCTTAAAAATGTTGTGGTTTTGGTGTGTTCAAATCGCACACTACCCAAAGAAACACCGCACAATTTCAATGGGTGGCTTTCAAGCTTTCCATTCCTTCGTAAAAAAAAAAAACAAAAATGTGTAACACCATTAGAGAAGAGGGTTTTATAGAAGCTGGATCTTGCGAATCAGTCCCCAAACGACGTTAGCAAAAATTGGTTTTTTGAATAAGTTATTGGATTTAAAAGAAAGTGTCAACAATTGCTTGCACGATAAAGTTCTTTTTTTCGATCCTAATTCAAAGATCCTAATTCGGACTTCGATTTATAGGTTCTAGTGTCGTGAAATATAGTTTCAGACTTTTCCAAGCAAACTTAATACGAAGATTAAACTAATTAAAATACTTTATTCAATTTTTTGCAGAGAAAAAAAAAATACCAAAAGCATACCAAAGAGATGAGAGTCGCTTTGTTTTCCAATACTCTTAAAATGCTAATGATATGTTTGCAATATATACCTATATTTAAACCCTTCTGTTCTAATCTATTATAGCAAATTATAATACAAATGAAGAACAAACACTTCAATGACTCCCTCAATTATATCAAAATTTATATTGTCAATTACATTAAGTTTATATATTTTGTATTTATATAATTATGAATATGTTGCACTTGTTTTATAATATTGGTTGACGTGATAAACAATCATAAATGCTTGAAAATCAAAACAAAAAACGAATAGGAAAACTTAATATGTATATCAAAGCAAACAAAAAAAGCTAAAAAAAAAACGAGGACGAAATCAATGCTTTTGAAGGATATTATTATAATTGTCATTAAATTATTAGGTTTATTTTTGTTTTTGTAGTGTAGATGAGCACGATAAATGGTTAAATTGATTACTAACTCTATTTACGTCAGCCTAAAGCTAAATGTTATTTTAATTTAAACTTTCTTGATTTTGTTTTTTTGTCAGTCCCTCCATTAAGTCATTAAATTAGTATCTCATAAACTCACATGAAAACTCATATTTTCATTGAGGGTATGGACAATTTATAAAATAAGTGAACAAAACAATACGGTAACACTTTTTAGTAATACCCAATCTACTGGAAATTAACCTCTGTTTTGAGCTTGATACTTCCTCTTAAAGTTCGATGATTTTCAACACCATATACTACTTAGATATTTGTAAATAAATATTTTTTACTAACTTCTTGATTTTAACAACGCCTTTCATAAGGAAACCGGTTGGAGGATGTAGGAAGAATTAAAAATTTTGATTTATTTTGTAGTTCAAAATTAATAATAATCAAAAATTTATCAATTCCGAATAGTGAAATGATATTTAAATTAAGAATTTCTCTATTCAAACTCATATAACGGTATTTGCTCATATTTTGAAGACAACACTATAATTTCATTAACGATTTGATTTAATATTTTTTTTTGCATGTAGTTTTTATATTTTTTAATTGTATCATCTTATAAATTATTCAAAAAACAACAAAAACCTACTATCTAATAAATATGAATAAAAGTGAACATAAACATTGAAGTGATTTAATTACATGATTTACTTAATTTTTCCTTCGTTTTATTCATAAATTACATGTCCTCGAATCGTGCGCATATAAACTGTAATTATTTTATTGTTTTTTTTTGTGAGTGTTTTTTTTTTTTATTTTTTTGTCATCACTTGTATTTTTTTTGTTGATTAATTTATAGTGGGTATATAAATATAATAAAATTTAATATTTTTAATAGGTTTTTTATGGTTCTAGTGAAAAGTGTCATGATTTTATTTTAATTCAACATAAAAATAATTTCATTCCGATTCCATTGTTTTTTTCAGTTTTGTGTTAGTGATGATTATATAATAAATTCGTTTTACCTTAATTATATTTGCATTTAAAAATCTTAAGAATATTCCAATTGATTAGAAAATGTAAGATATGAAGAAGCTAATTTAACTGTCATTCTACCTTCAATAGTGTCGGATTTCTTCAAATTCTTTGTAGAATAAATTTTAGTTTCTAAACGTAGTTCCAGTTATAAGGAGAAAATATTTTGCATTTCTGCACCATTATTGAGACTAGATCCCGAGTGCTTTGTTTGCATTTCTTCATAAATTATTTCGGATTCAGATCTTGTGTGCCAGTAGGTACTAGTAATTCGTTTGGATTTTTTCCCAAATTATTTCTGAACTAGATCCATAGTGCCAGTAGGTTGTAGTGCTTCGATAGTATTTCGTCACAAATTATTTCTGAACAATTTTGATACTACTGCAAGGCCCTTACTATTAGGTATTTAAGGAAATTATGGCCCAGGCATTTTCGAACTTCACAATCGCAAAATTTGTCGATCTTATTGTCATGATTTGGGCTATAGGTTTTTAAGATCTACTTTTGAATATAAAATATTTTAATAATATAAACAAATATGGTTTAAAATAGATAATACTAATTAATTTGTTTTATTATTTTATTTTTACAGTTTAGATGACCATCTTGTTATCGAACATCATTATCCAAAAGACGTATATAGGTGTGAATTGTGCCCAAAAAGTTATTGTTATCGACCATCATTATTAAGACATCGTGCTTTATCACATGGTGAATTTAGAAAATATCCCTGTGAAAATTGCGAAAAAGTAAGTAGACAAATTTTAATATGTTTTTTATTTTCTGAAATTCAATTTATTGCTTCGCCTGAATTTATTTAAATATCGAGTGATTTCCTTCGCTGTAATTTTGGTATTCATCTTTAATGTTACAATTGTTTAATCTGAACTTCTGAATTTCAATTGAAACTATAATGGAAATTCAGAAGTATATATTTCTTTAAAAGTGCTTGTTCTGGGCTTCTTGAGATTTTTCAGGGAACTTCTGATATGGCTAAGGTTGTTGAAATATTTCTGGCGTAGATTAGAATATTGGATAATCATTAAATTTTTAAAATCCCTTGAAGCAAACAAATTTTTTAGATTCAAATCAATTAAAAATTATTTAATTTCTCAGTTGGATATCCTTCAAATTTACCTCATGTTCTTTTGTTATAAATAACCATTTAATTAAAAAAAAAAAAAAAAAAAAAATAATAAAAACGTTATTTAAGGTGATGAAAAAGCTACCATTTTTTATTATCATTTAAAAATTTTTTCATAATTTACATAAAATCTAAATATCAAAAAGTAATAAAGTAAGTAAAAAAAAAATGGTTTCCAAATCAATATACCCTGGGGAAGATGATAGACAAATTTGGGTCACGACAAAAAAAAACCACCTAAAATTAAAAAAAAAAATATATGGTATACCTTATGTGTATAAACATATTTTAACAATTGAACATTTATAAATTTTTGACATTTAAAATGTATAGAGAGGGACAGACGAGAATCGATTACCAAATAATGAAACATAGGCACAGGCATTTAATGTAATAATTACAATCGAAATAATAATTTTTTGGGAAATCAACTTGATTTTTATTTTTTTTTTTTTTTTGTATTAAGATTTGATTAATTTTATCGATAACAAAATTACAATAAGTAATATATTTATATGTATGTACATAAATCGTTATAATATAACGATAGATATATATAAAATCGAAAAAAAAATATCAAATATATGAATAAATCGATTTAAATACAAAAAAAAAAAAAAAAAAAATATATTAAAATCAATTGCGATATTTTATATCATAATAATATATAACCATTGATAATTTACCTATTTGCATGCATGTACATTACAAATAATATTAATGTAATATCATCACCACCCACAAGTATCTAATACGATGCGATGGGCATAAAATAATAAAATAACAGATAGATTTTTTTTTTCTTTTTTTGATTTATTAACCAAATCAAAATTTAATTGTTTTTTAAAAATTTTATTTTCATTATTAAAATGTTTTTATTTGAAAGTTTTAAATGTCTGTCCATACATAATATTGTCTGTTAAGAATTTAGGACATTTTTAATGTGGCCAACGTAGTCTTAACCGATTATAGATATTTAAGAATTAATCTATTAAGTGATATGTAAGGAAGCTAACGGTTGAAGCTTATTATAATGAGAAGATCCCAGAAGGATTCAATCAGAATTGAAAGTAGGTCTAATATTTCTATATTAGTCATATTAAATGTATTGTATAGTACTGTAAGTTTCTAATAATTGTTATCTGACAATTTCTAATGAATGGCTTTTCATGCAGGTTTTTCAGTTTTTTTTATTGCTTGACTTCTTTGACTCCTTATAGGAGGTGTAAAGGGCATACACCAAATAATTTAGACAGAGCTTCAGTTTCTTTAACTAGCAATTCATTTTCACTGTACCTTTGTGATTATTTGAAATGTCACATTTGAAGAATCGACGATTTAATTTCTAAAACATTGGTTAGATAACATTTCTGCTTTAACTGCTTTTATTTTATAAACGATCAATTCAACGACTGGATCTGACAGATAGCTCTGTGGTAAAGTGGCGGCTTTTCAATCGAATAGTCTCGGGTTCAAATTCTGGTCGGATCATATCTAATAAAAAAATATAGTGTATATTAAAATAATTTAATAGGAAGTCCAAATGTCAAATACGCAAAGGATTAATATTATCAGGCAATATTTACTATTGTCTGGTACTACAAATAAATGAATAAATAAATCAAAGACTGGCCGTCAAATATTATTTTGAAGATTTTAATATGATAAGAAGAAAATTTCTATCGAACGCTACCTTTGCAACCATTCTTCTTCAGTTAATTGTAAGAAGTTTTAAATAAAATATTTTCAAACTAGCGCCTAGTTATATGCAATTTACACGGTACGAGATATTGATATATATAATTCACTGTACCATATATAGAAAAGCTGTGGATCTTTGAACAATATCAGGTCGCAGGTTTCGAAAAATTGTATTAGTTAAACATTATTCATTGATTCATGTTACCTTTAAGTAATATTGACAACCTGTTGACATTTGACAGTTGAATGTCAAGAAGTATATAAAACTTTTTTAGAACGATAATGTATTTAATAATTTTTTGAAATTTTAAAATTTTTTTCGAACTGGTGATAACTTTATTTAAGAAAATTTCCTCAAACTAAAAATTAATATTTGACAAGTCAATCTTTTAAGTTTATTTGAATCTTGAATTTAAACGTGCCAAAAAAAAAAAAAAAAAAAAAAAAACTAAAAACCCAGTTACAATACCAAAAGAATCAAGTTAATCTATAGTTGTGTTTTTTTTATTATACCTCAATATACTTGTATACTGTGTGTAAGCTTTAAAGCAATATAAAATCTGTAATCAAACAATTGACATGTATTTTCAATTAAAGATCCACTATATGTATATTACATATAATAAATATTATTTGTTGTTGTTGTTATTGTTTTTGTTATTGCTGCTGTTGTTTTTCACCTCGGGCTAGAATTAGTAAAATTTTTTTTTTTTTTCTTTTTTTTAATTTTAATTCTCTATCGTTTTTTCTAATGATATCTCGCTCACTCAATACGGTGATTTTATTTTTTTTTTTTCTAATCTACGGTCTTCATCAAAATTCTTGTATATATGGGTATACGTGACATGCGTTACATTTTAAAATGTATAGTTTTTTTTTTTATTTGGTGGCTTCTGATTTAAAAATAAAATCAAATGAAAATGGCAGTATAAAATTGAAAAAAAAATTAAACACTTTTAATTTCCATTTTAATAGTGTAAGTAAAAAATCGTTTTTTGGGCTCAGGGGTTTTTTTTTGTTTTTGGTTTTTGATTTTGGTTTTAGATAATCATTCGATCAGTGGTTCATTCATCATTATTTTATATTTGAAAAAATTGGATCACACCTAGAAAAATAAGAAAACAAAAAAAAAAATAAAATTATAATAAAGTAATAGAAAAAATCTTTGCGCACTTCTTATAGAATTGGTAACATTGTCTATTGATTTTTAAACTACGTTTTTTTTTTTTTTCAAAATTGATTTTTTTATTATTTTTGTTTTTTTTTTCAAAATTTGTGGTTTGATAAAAAAAAATTGATGTCGGATTTATAAAGTATAAACATTGTAAGTGTTTTCGGTTTTTTTGGTTTTGATTCTTTTAAGTGCAGAATTGCCATGTATTACTAATATTGTAATCAAAAGTCCATATATAGGGTAATGAAAAATAGTTTGCACTCACGCTGTCTCAGTTATTTAAATAATTAGAAACTGATATAAAAAATGTTATTTACATGAATGAATGAACCTTTCATTCAAAAGGGGTTCCCCAGATTGATCCATTAATTGAATTAATTAAAAGGGCTGTATTCAATTGACAAATAAAGAGTAAGGTCTTTATAAGTATTGGAAGGCTATATTCTGAAAACAAAAATAAAACATAAGCAGGATCTACACAATTTTTTTAACGGTATTATGGGACCTTACGCATAACAATTTTTTGGATTAAAATATAAAAATTTTTTTTAATTGACTCTTATAACTCACAATCGGTTTTCAGACAATTTTATATTAGTAATAAAAATCAATCAAACTTTAATCAGAACAGAAGTATATGTCTTGACAATGTGACGGTTGGCTACGAAATCTCGCGTTTTAAAATCTCGTGACCCAATATCTCATGTCTTAAAATCTCTCATTTACCACTAACAAATATATTAATATTCTGTAAAAGGTATACAATCCTGATTTTGAAATTTGAGATCTAGTAGACGCGAAATTTTGAGACAAGTATTTTTAATATGTGAAATTTTGACATTTGAGATTTATAAACACGAGATTTTAAAAAACGGATTTTTAAAAGTATGATATTTAAATTCGCGAAATATCAATACCCATCGGCAATGTGATATTATAAGCATGAGTCTAGTAGTTTTACAAAACGAAACACTCCTAAAAACTTTAAAATTAATTGCTTATTTACCTCGTAGCCTATACTTTCGGAACTAAAGTTGTTACTTAACAACTACTATTTAAGGAAAAAAATTAGCTCTTTTTTAGTAATCGTTTGAGCTTGCCTATAATGTGGATGAATTCGTTATTATGGGTAATCTAATTTAAAAACTGATGCTTTTGTACTTATACACAACTTATTTTTAGGCTCTGAATGAATTATTTATTCAATATGTAAGTAATCCTAATTTTAGACTAATAAATTTAGGATTTATTAAACTTAATCAAATTAGCCAATGTCCGAAGTTCAAAACTTCTTTATAATTCACATCTTTAATCTTTAATTTAATTTAAACCTTTTTTTTAATTTAAATACATCTCACAGTTCCTAATTCTAATATTTTCTATATTTACTAATTTCAATCATCAATAATAATTTTACTATATCTAAAGTTGATGATATCTGGCAACCTCAACACAAATTAAATTCCAATAAATTATTAATTTGAGTATAATTTTTTTTTTTTTAATTTAATAATCTGATGAAAAATCAATTGATTTTAAAAAACAACTTACACCTAAGTGGTCATATAGGTTTCAATATATATATATATATAGTGCACATATCGTATATTACCTATATGATTGTACTCCCGAAAAGTTCAAAATGTGATCAATTTTTTTAATTTCAGATATGGGTGTAAATTAAATCTATAACACCCGCGTAATAATTTATTAAATTATTTTTTTTTTTGAATATTGTCGTACATGGCATACACACATTCATACAAATATACATAAATGGAAAGATTATACAAAATAAAATGAAATTTTTTGTATACGTATATAATGTTGGTACACACATATATTGTACATAATCTTAGATGAAGATTAAGATGAAGAGGATTTTAATATTTTAAATAGACTTTTATTTTCATCTTTAAGGTGTGGTGTGCACCAAATTTTTTTTTTTTTTTTTTTTTTAATTATTAATTTTTAATGTATCAATTGCAATTGAAATGGGTATTTGAATGTGGGTATGTCAAATTTTTGATATAACATTTTTCAGTTGGATAAAAAATAGAAAATTTTATGTTATTTTGAATATATATGCATATATATATTTGTTGGCTTAACAGTTATTATATAACTGAATCTTTTACTTATATGGATATAGGATTTTTAAAATAAGTATAAACTGATCAGATTGTTTTTAAGAAGATAAGAATTGTGCATTCAAGCATGCTTGATCTGTTAACTTTCACATTATTTCCGTACATGTTTTATTTCAAAATTTTGAAGCTTATATGTAACTACACAAGTTTGAGCTATTCAAATTAATGATATTAGATCAAATGCACAAAACTTAGCTTGAACTCGTATTTTCAAACACAAGTCCAGAGATAAATCATAGTTTTTTGTTTTTTTATTTATAGAAGGTGAGTGTGAGTTCAAGCTTAGTATGAATGTCAGTGTCTAATTCCGAACATAGCTGTATAAAGTGTAGCGAACGAATTTAGTAGAAAGCTTCAACGAATTTTTTTAAACTTTAGATTCTAGACGTCTGGTAATAATTTTAAAAGTTGACTTTAGTAGGAAAAGTTCAAAGTAACTTAAATACCGCGCCATAAGACGTATTTTGGAGACTGATATTATAATTGAAGATTAATTGTGCAAAAAACGATTTTTTTTGCATCTACTATTTAAGTTAACTTAAATACAGCTTAATAAACTCTAGACCATAGACGTCTGGTAATAATTTTAAAAGTTGACTTTAGTAGTAAAAGTTCAAAGTCTTTCTTATTATGCTTCTACTACTTAAATTAACTGAAATACAGCGTCATAAGACGTATTTTGTATTCTGATATCATAATTGATGATTAATTATGCAATAAACGAGTTAATTTTAAATGTATTTTGATAGGCTTTGAGTTGTTAAATATTGTATTCATGCATGAAGAAAACTGAAATATGTAAATCTTTCTTAAAAAATCTTTTTTAAAATTGATTTCTATATTCAATGATGATAAAAATCAAAAATTTTAAACACATATTTCGGAAAATAGCCTCAAGTTATACCTACATATAGAATTCAGATAAAATCACATATAAAATATAAAATGAATTTATAAGCGCAATTATATGTAAATTGAACACTTTGAAAAAAATTTTTTTAGATTTTTTTTTTTTTTTTTGTATCCATAAGATACGATCAGTTTACCGCAGTTGTCATAAAATGTAATGTCTAATAAATTTCTTTGCGTACGAGAATATTTTAAATATTTTTTTTTTTTTTTTTGAATATGAAAACTATAAATCAAGTAAATCGCGTTAATTGTGTAGTAAAAATTTTTATTAAAACAATTTTTTGTTTTTTAAAAATAAAATTAAAAATTTAAATTTAAAAAAAAAAAATCTTACAACAGATTCAATGATCGTTTAATTTAATGTTGTGACATTATAATATCGCGAGATATTAATTTGAAAAAATTGTTTTTCTCAAATTCTATTTAAATTTTTTAAATTTTAAAAATATTAAATAAATATTTTAAAAAATATTTAAAAAAAAAAAAATAACTACAATTTATAAAAATGTCCTATAGAATCAAAATCTACAAACATTAAAAATATAACTACAAAATAATAACGATTTTAAGTTGTGTTTTTTGTTTTACCTTGAATATCAATGTCCACTGACTACTTACGACTATACAGTCTGTTCTGGGTGATTAAGTTATACTCTACTCTATTAATTAAAACAAAAAAAAAGAAAAAAACAACAAAAAAAATAAAATACGAGTGTAAGAGATAGATATATAGATTTAAAATACAAAAAAAAAGGGGAGACAAATTATGTGATAGATTGAGAAAATGAAAAGCAGTTTGTGTTATTATTGCACTAATCTATATGAGTGAACATGCACAATTAAATGATATTTGCGTAATTTTTCATTCTCAAAGATATCAATCATTATATATTACTTTGTATTGTACCTAATGAAATTTAATATTTTGTGGATGGAGTGAAATATTGTTTTAAAAATTTGAATTAACATGCATTTATTTTACTCAGTTTCAACTTAAATAGTTCTCTAGGAATTCTCTTTTCTTTTAGAGTCAACTTTCTTCAATTTTGTTTCACTTAGTTAAAGTTTCG
This sequence comes from Dolichopus griseipennis, assembly GCA_963082915.1. Classification (NCBI taxonomy): domain Eukaryota; kingdom Metazoa; phylum Arthropoda; class Insecta; order Diptera; family Dolichopodidae; genus Dolichopus; species Dolichopus griseipennis. The sequence goes on along the minus strand of OY720444.1, from coordinate 70,544,489 downwards.
CGAATATGTTATCTAGGGATGTCCGGTCTTTCAGAATACTTCCTCTTTCGTCAGTTTAAGTTCTTTAGTTTTAATTAAAATAATTGCCTCGAATATGTTCTCTAGGGATGTTTTCTTTTTTTGAAGTCTTTTCTAAAAGGACGCCTTTAATTAATTAAGGATGCTTCAATTTTCTAGATGCTTCAACTAGAATGTCTTGACTTTTACGATGCTTTCTATTTTGTTAATATAGTTTCTTTAAGTTAATGGAAATAATTGCTTCGAATATGTTCTATATAGGGATGCATTCTCTATTAGATGCTTCAACTATCCTCAATTTTGTTAGCTTTATTAAATCAAACATAATTTTCGAGAATATGTCATCCAGGGATGCTGTGTCTAACAGAATGCTTTTTCTTTCGTTTATTTCGTTTCATTTAATTAATTGATGTAATTGCTTCGAATATGCTCCTCAGGGATTCCTTCTGTCAGATTTTTCAACTTTCTTCAATTTTATTTCAATAGGTTAATTGAAATATTTTTTGGAAGCACATTAGCTGAAGATGCTTTCTCTTTGCGATGCTGCTATGTTCCTCAATGTAGTATCGAACACTATGGCAATATGAGACGTTAGATTCCACTTATCTTCCATTTCATCGTTCATCTTCTTACTACTTTCTTTACTTTATCGGCATAACAAAATATTATTTTTTAGCCGAGTCCAAAGCCTTCCTCCATTGGCTTCTGTCTTGCGCAGCTTCTCTCCAACTTCCAACAATATTCAGCATTCTTACGTCTGACTGAACACGGTTTTTCCATCGAAGATGTGGTCGCCCTCTTCTGCGTCTACCCTCCGGATTGGAGTCAAAAACCACTCTTGCTGGAGCATCATCGGTCATTCTTACTACATGACCTAACCAGCGCAATCGTTAGATTTTAATCCAGGTTACGAGATCAGTTTCGTCATATAGCTCATACAGCTCGCGATTTTGTCGTTGTCTCCAAACTCCATTGATGTTAATCGGACCAAAAATTTTACGTAGAATCTTCCTTTCAAAAGACCCTATCAGATTTTCATCGTAGTTGGATATGGTCCAGGATTCTGCAGCATATGTCAGAACTGGTACGATGAGTGTTCTGTACAGTGTGATCTTTGTCTTTCTACTCAGGGTTTTTGACCTCATGTGCTTGCTTATCCCAAAGTAACAACGGCTGGCTAGCACTATTCTACGCTTAATTTCCAGGCTGGTGTTGCCGCCTTCTGTGTTCATTTGGCAACCGAGGTATACAAAATCTTTCACCACCTCAAAGTTGTATTCACCAACCGTGACATTCGGAACCTACACGGCGACGGAGGGCGTCGTTGTTTGTTGCCACCATGTATACCGTCTTTTTCTCGTTCATATGTTCATCTTCTTCCTCAAGTTAATTTTGGAGTTATTTTAGTGAGCGCAACTATATAGTTGAGATGAAGACTGATTTTTTTTTTTAATTTCTTAATCACCAATGTATAGTCTTATAACCATATCAACTGCTCTAATTTTCACTCCATCCATAAATATTTTTAAAAAATCATATTTAAAAACTGATCTACCGTAAAAACATTAAAAATACTGTTTAACTGTTCATGCTGAGAAACAATTTAATTTGCTTTTTTTTTTTTTTTTTTTGTTTTTGTTACTTCTTTTCCACTTACGTTATTTCTGTTGTTGTTTATTTTAAAGTGCTTTAAGATTGCATACAATTTGTTGTTAATTCATTATCAGCTAATATCCAACATAACCGTTACAGTTATCTTAAATTTTTTTCATCTTAGGTGTTTCTTGTTTTTTTTACCTATTTTGTTTCTTTTTATTATTAACAATAATACCGTCAGCGTGTAACGGCGACAAATAAAAAAAAAAATCGTTACCAAAATAAAAACTGTAACAAAACTTTGAAAAATCGAAAAAATAAACTCCAACATCAAATTGTGCGTAATCATTTGGCATTCAGAAATTATTCAAAGATCAATTGAAAAATAACTGTAACATTATGATCGAATACCATTTTGTATCTTTGTTTTTTGTTGTGTTTTTTTTTTTTTTTTTGGATTTTGTAATGTATTTTGTGTTTGTATTGTAACTACAAGTAAGTTGGAATTTATTTTATTTTGGACTTATCTTTTTTTGTATTTCTCCTTCCAATTAAATAAATTTTAAGTAATCTCTTTTTTTTTCCTCTATTTATTTTATTTATTTATTATTTTTCTTATTTATTTTGTTTTTTTTTTGTAATTCACTTCAGGTATTCTGTGATCCATCAAATCTTCAACGACATATTCGTGCCCATCACGTTGGTGCTAGAAGTCACGCTTGTCCCGAATGTGGTAAAACATTTGCAACATCATCAGGATTAAAACAACATACGCATATACATTCATCTGTTAAACCATTTCAATGTGAAGTATGTTTTAAAGCGTATACACAATTTTCAAATTTATGTCGTCATAAACGAATGCATTCTGATTGTCGTATGCAAATTAAATGTTCAAAGTGTGGTCAAAGTTTTAGTACTAATACATCATTATCAAAACATAAAAGATTTTGTGATTCAAGTAGCGCAATATCATCACATCCATTAGCAACAGCCCACCAGCAACATCAATCTGTATTAAACGAAGTTCAAAGAACTCAAGATTCATTAGTTACAACATCTGGTTTAGGTTTAGGTAGTCATTCATCACAATTTGGTACAACAGGTACTGGAGGAAATAACATTAGTCAACAACATACTTCAACATCATTAACACCTGGTGGTAATCGTGGCCTAGGACATAATATTCCATCAGCAATGACAACACCACCGAATCCATTTTTAATGTTTCGTGGACCACCGCCATTTTTTCCTCCTGGATTTTCTCCATATGGCTTACCAATGGGTATATTTCCGCCAAGTCCAGCTCAAGCACCAAATTTCCCGTTATTACTTCAAAAACCTAATTTAGATTTACCAATGATGACAGGTGAAAAAGAACGTACATCATCACCGTTACCTGGCAGCAAAAAATTAGATTTTTCTAATTTTACAAATAGCGTTAATATGAAAATGAAAATGGAAATAAAACATGAAAATGAAAATATTTTAACGAATGGCAGAAGTTTAAAACGTTCCTCACCCAGTGTTTCAAACTTATTTAAAAATAATGAGCCACATCAAAATATAATTGAAAATAAGAAAATAAAATTAGAGAAACGTTCACCTCGAAGTTCACGACAATCACAAAGTTCCGATGATGAAACAAATCAATCAGCAATTGATTTAAAATTGTCAGTTTCTGAGCCTGGAGAATTAAAATTAAGTGTTGACGATGATAGAACAACTCCAGATGATAGAGTAATATAGAAAATATAAATTTTGTTTTTAATTTTTTCTAATTTGTGTTTTTTTTTTGTTATTTTTAGAAATCAATTAATAGTCCTTCACCTACAAGCGAAGCATCAATTAAATCAGAATCAGCTACGGGATTAAATGAACAACCATTAGATTTATCTGTTACAAGGAAAAGAAACTGTTTGGAAAAAAGAAATTCACTTTCATCACCAAATTCAATTTCAAGAGAAAATACCGATGAAGATTTAACGTCAACAGGTAGAAATTCAGTAAATAAACCGGTTCCTTTATCACCGAATTTATCAATTAACCAAAGATTACCAGAAATGTCACCAGGACCACAAAGCCCATCAACATCAATAACACCTGGACCAACACCATCACCTTCACCACCAGGTCCACCAATTACCTGTCCACGTCCAATACATCCAATGTTACTGGAAGCAATTTATCGTCCAAATACAACAGCAGCAGCTGCTGCAGCAGCATTTCAAAGACCATTTCCTTTTTTAGGAGCAATGGGCGGTCGGCCAACAAACTTTGATCATTTATTAGCGGTACAACAACATCATCATCACCATCATCATCATCATCAACAACAACAACAACAACGAAATGGACCGTTTCCGCCCAAACCGTTTCATGAAGCTTTAATGGCAGCCGGTGGTTTATCAGTTGGTTTATCTGTTGGTGGAAAAATAAAAGATCGCTATACATGTAAATATTGTGGTAAAGTATTTCCACGTTCTGCTAATTTAACACGTCATTTGCGTACACATACTGGTGAACAACCATATAAATGTAAATATTGTGAGCGTTCCTTTAGTATATCAAGTAATTTACAACGTCATGTCCGGAATATACATAATAAAGAACGACCATTTAAATGTCATTTATGTGATCGGTGTTTTGGTCAACAAACAAATTTAGATCGTCATTTGAAAAAACATGAAGCTGATGCAAATGGTTTAAATTTAGCTGTTGGTGATTCACCATCATCAACCGAAGCCGAACGTGAAGATGCATATTTTGATGACATACGTTCATTTATGGGCAAAGTAACATATTCTGGTGGCATATATACACCAGTTAGTATGGGTGGTGGTGAACATGAAACAGAAGATACTAGTGATGTTGATACTGATATTTGTAATACAGATAAAGAATCAATTAATAATAATGAAGCACCTATTGAAGTGACAACATAGAAAAATTAAAAAAAAAAAAATTTAAAAATTTTAATATAGAAAAAAAAGTATTTAAAATTAAAAGTAAAATTGCTGGTCAAATCTTTTTTTTGTTTCTTTTAAGAATAAAATCGAAAATCAAAAATGCAAAAAAAAAAATAATTTAAATATAAAAAAAAAATTATATCCAACGAAATTTATAGTAAAAAATTAAAAAAAAAAAAATTAGAATCTTAAGATATTATATTTAAAAAAATAAAGAACGAAAGTTAAAATTAATTAAATAATATTGTTATGTTAGAAATGTTTTAATCAATTTTTAATTTAATATGAAAATAATTAAATTAAATAATAATTACATTAATATTAAATTATAATTAATTAATTTTTTTTTTTAATTTACATTTTGTAAATAAATTTATTTAAAAAAAACTTAAATAGCTCATACAAATCCATTCCTTTAAAATTAAACAAAAGAAAAATTTTAGAAAAATACAATGAATGTACAGGCCGGGTTAAATTGAATTCTAATAAAATATTTTTTTTTTTAAGTGATATAAAATCTACAGTTGCTATAAATATTTAATTAATTAATATAATCCATTAATTATTAAGTCATTCAATAATCAATCCTTGGCTATACAAAATTGTGATGG
>OY720444.1:70236510-70539095 GCA_963082915.1 Dolichopus griseipennis | reverse complement strand
GGCTATACAAAATTGGCGATGGTAGGCAATGGGTTAATTAATTTAATTTTTTTAATTTATTTAGGGGTTCTAACTTAAATATTGGTTATATGGGCATTGAATTAATTAAATAATTTTGAAGTTTCGAATATATTCGGAATTTAAATGTATTCGGAATTGGAACATATTTTCTGAAAAAATAATTTAAATGTACTTAAATTTTTGAATTTGAATACCTAGTTCTTTTTAAAAAAAAAACCATTTGACTAGAATTCAGTTTAACCCTTTAATTTAAATAAATATTAATTTTAATTATTATTTATTATAATTAAATTAATTAATTTTTTTAAATTTTTACATTTTAGGTAGCACTTTGAATAATTTAAATTTTGTAAACCAATAAAAAAAACTTGATATAACAATTATTGTATTTAAATTTCTAAACTATTTTAAGCTATATATTTATTAAAATCATTTCAATTATTATTATTATTAAAAATAATTTTTATTATATAATTTTAAATAAATAAAAATTAAAAGTTTTTTTTTGTACATATACAACAAAACAAATATTATATTAATTAAATTAATTTAAATAATAAAAAATATAAAAAAAAAAAAAAAAAAATTAAAACAACACTTATTATAAATTGTAATTAAATTTAATAGTATTTAAGTAAATTAATTGAAAACAATTTAACCATCGATAATTTTTAAGCTGCATAAATGTTATTTACAATATTTTTTAGTTATTAGTTTTTTTTTTATTTGATTTTATTTTTATTTTTTTTCTCAATCTGTATTTGCACTGAAAAATTATTAAATATAAATATTTTAATTAATTAAAAATTTAAACTTGATGTATTTTTAAAACTTAGTTTTCTTAACCTTAAATATTTATTTTAAAAGGACTTGAACTATATTTCCTGGAGCTCAAATGAAATTGGCCAAATAAGTTTCGAGGAAAAAATGTTAAAAGCAGCCTTACTGTTAGATCTACAGACTTAATTGTATAATGATTACTAGAGAATTTGTCCAATGTCCATGAACATAACTAAAAAGTTCACCCCTGACTATAATAATCATGATGATATCATATGATTTTGTAAGATTGTATAACATTTCATATAACTAACTATAATTGTCATAACCAACATTCGTTATCCTTTAGAAATCATTCGTCAAGTCATAGGTATACAAAACGAAGCGTACATATCATCATATTATGATATCATACATACAAGCAAACTAAATTTAAAAGAAATTAAAAGTAAAATTAAAAAGAATTTAAAAATTTTCAGAATCAAACATAAAAAGGTAAATACATAAATTTTTAATAATTAACTGTTTATGTTTGACATTTTATGCGTATGATTGGTTATCAGTTATGACTATTATTGATATAGGTTTATGATTTTGTATTATATTATAATGTAATCATATCGAATATTTATCGGAAGTTCAAATGATATCATATGACTATTATATATTATTGTTTTTTTAGTACTACAGAGGTTTTGTCTTAATATTTGTAATAGTTAAGTTTCTATAAAGATTCGGTCAAATTTTTAGATTTTAGATCTCTATTTTTTATTTCTCATATTTTTTTAACTTCTGACTGCAAAATGTTCACTCTTATTCTAAAATTTTCTCGTAGAAAATGAAAAATTTGCAAATTGACATTTTGACGTTTGAATTAAACATCAATTAATAAAGTAAAAATCTGAAGTTTAATGTTTGTTGTAGTAGTATGGGGGAGCATTTAATAGGTGGACATCTTTGACTTTGTTATAGTAATATGGGGAACATTTAATAGGTGTGCATCTTTGACTCCTAAAAATAAAATTACTTAAAATTTTTGAAAAAATTCGAAAATTTGGTCGAATAGGTTTTGTTTTGCCGAAGCTATGAAACCTTCTTATTTTTTTAGTTTTTCTTATAAAATTCAATTTGACAGTAACTATCTATTCTACCTATCTAGTAATCTTGCTATCTATTTTATTTAATTTTTTTTTAATTCGTTATTGTATATAAATAAAAGGCAATTTTACACTTTCACACTTCATTTATTCAAAAAAAAAATTTTTATAAATATATCTTAGAACCGAAGATATGAACATTTTACTGAACATAGCTTAAGTGGGGTACATTTAATGTGTGAATCACCCCAATTCTTGAAAACTTAGTATACGATGAGCATCACAAAAGTGATGATTGGCTATTCTTGAAGGTTCCAAAGTGATATTGACGCCATGTTGTCAATGTGGTGTGATGTCAGTTGGCAAAAACGTCACGTTTGGCTATTCATGAAGATATATCATACGACGTGTTAGAAATTTGGTATCACTTCTAAATTTGCCTACGAAGAGATATCACGTCTAGTTTTTTGTTTAAAATTTTAAATGTTAATAAAAAGAAATGCAAAAACTCGAAATTAATTTTAATGTGACAGCATTTGTTTTAATGAATTAAAAAAAACAATAATGAATTTCATAAATTTTAATTTCCGTAACTTGTAATAAAATAAAATTAAAAATATGCTGATTAAACTTATTAAACTAAAAAATGAAAGGTACATATTTTTACTTTTATGGTGTAGGTAATTCAAAAGGATTTGAATTATTTCTTATACTTCTTCTAAAATTCTATATATATATTTTTTAAAAGAAACATACAAATAAATAAACTCAAAAGTAAAAACAAGAAAATTGTAATGTCTACCAACTTTACAAAAATTACATCACCTCAGAAAAATGATTTTCAGGAATAGCCATCCGTGATAGTTTCTTTTAAAGAAGATATTCTGGGAAGCGCATCGTCTGAAGTGATAAGTCTATAATTTATTAGTAATTTTATAAAACGTCAATTTTTGGAGCTGGTCTTTTTACATAAACTTGACAGTTGCTAATTAAAAATAATTTTTCTATTTTTTAACTGAAATAAAGTCAAAAATTGCTTTGATTGTTTGAATGTTTTAAAATACATACAATACATGTTAGCGAGAGTTAGCTATTTCACATTACAATTAATTTTCATACAATGTAATTCGATCATCAATTGTGTTGGTGGAAGAGCAACAGATATGTATTTGAAATAGAATATAGAGGCAAATATAAAAAACAAATTAATATGAATTGAATTTATTTTTATTTTTGTAAAAAAATGTAATAGGAAAGCAGGGAAAATGTAATAGAAAAATTTTAAAGTAATAAAAAGATAAGTTTTTAGTTTCTCACTAATCAAATTGGTAACGCGTTCAAAAATAAATTTTTAAAAAACTGAATTTTTATTTTTTTACCAATCTTTATACAAAACGTAATTTAAATATATATTAGTCGAAGTATTAAAAAAATTTCTAAAGTAACTCGGTATAACAAAGTACTTCAAAATGACGGTAAAAGGTATCTAATGCTAAAAGAGTGAAAATACTTTCATATCAAATAAAGCTGTGCAATTTGATAGTAGGCATAGGGGTCCTACTAGTATACATATATATATTTATATATAAAAGTAAAAATAAATAATTATATACATACATTACAATACAGCATCTTAAATAACCAAAATGATAGTGGATAAATGTATCCTGGAAGTTCGGAAAAACAACATCTAACACAGTTCAATGGAAATGTTTAGTCTAAGTCTAGTGCTTATAATAGGAGTAAGGCAACACAAGTTTTACATTTTTAAATGCAGTAGTGCCTATTGTTTTAGCAAAGAAAAGAGTGTTATTGGACAAGTCACAAAGTCCTTTTATCTTTACACGTTTAATCGACGTAAACCAATTACCTATAGAATAATTTCCTAAAAATCCTTATAAATAAGCAAATTCATTGTATATAATATAAATTGTTTTACTTTCATGCTTTTAGCAAATACCTCATAAATGATATATGCATTTATTAAATTAATTTAAAAAATATGAATTTAAATAATAAAAAAAAAATTAATTACTTATTCATTTTACGCAAATAACGATAACAAAATAAAATTAATTTTACTTTGTCTCATAAAAATTGATAATTAACATTGAAAACTTATTTTTATAATTTTTAAAATATACAGTAATGCAAAAAACCAGATTTATTTTTTCGATTTAATAGTATTATTAATTTAATTTGCTCAACACGTGCTCTTTATACAAATATTTGTATCAATATTTACATCAATTAAAAGCAATTTTATATATTTTATTATACTAGATTGTATTACTAGATCTAGTATCGAGTATTTATAATTAAGAAATATTAGTATTTTCCGTAAAATGTAAGTTATTACAATTTTTAATCTGTAAAATTTAATCTGTTATAAAATATTTTATTTTAACTTTTTTTTTTTTTATAAATATTTTTATTTTATTAAAACAAAGATCGGATTAAAATTTTAAAGTAAATGAATATTAATTTTAATTTAAAACAAATTAATGAAATAAACAGTAAGTGGATGCAGCCGACTTATTAATACCTGACACCTGGGAAATTAAAAATAAATTGAAAATTTTTAAGTCATTGTAGATATGTATTATTTCAAAGAATAACACTAAGTTTCATATTAATTTCTTAGAAATTCATTTTTGGTATTAGGCATCTCCTATGTATCTCCTATCTCTATTATGGCAACAACTCAAATGACTAATCAATCTTATCTAAAATTTGAGGGATCTGAAGCAATCATAGATGCCCAACTCTAGAGATGGAAAGAACACTTTTAAAAAAAGTAAAAGTTCCGAAAAGTCAAGCACTGAAACACAAAAACATAAAGAATTAAGTTGCAGAGCAAGATATACTCACAGCAGAAAAAAAAATACTAGAGGTAGATTCGCAAACAGCCGCAGATATATTAGAATTTCACATCACAAAAACATGGAAGGTAGAAAGACTACCAAAGTCATAGTATAAGGGTCTGATTGTGAAATTTCTCAAAAAGGAGACCTGCAAAAATGCAATAATTGCGAAAGTATAACTCTACTGAACATCATATACAAAGTTATCACATACTGAATTGAAAAATACAGGCCGAAATAAATAGAAAAAAATAGAAGAGATGCAATCTGTAAAATGGCGAGTCTAACATGTACTTCAGAAACCTTTTCTGGAAATGGAACAACATGGGGTCTCTTAAGGAAACTTGAAAACCTAAACTATGCGAATAATAAATGTCCGCTGGCGTAAAGATTCTGTATCGTTTCAAACAAAGCAAAACAACTTCAGCAAGCAGCGGGCACAGTCAGGTTAGGGATCATTATAAAAAAAACCTAGAACATGAGAGTAAATAACACCAATACAGATTTCATAAAAATAGAAGGCCAAACAGTCGAATATGGAGGGAGCTTCTCCAATCTTGGTAAACCATGTATAACAAATAGGTGAAACTTCCGGAAAGGGGTTGTGAGCTATCAAGATTACGTCATCACATAACGGTACTAAATATTCAAAGTTTCCGAATATATATACCATTAGTGGCGATGGCGCCATCTAGTGGTCGGAAAATGCATTACAAAATGTTCCTAAGATTTTGTAGCATTTTTATTAAAATGTTATATTTTTCCTGTAAGACAATAAACTGGAACCAACATCTTACATAAACATAGTAGGGCATGATATTATCTTTCATAAACATCTTGTTTCATCTGGATCGGTGCTACCATTTTTGAGATATTGCAATTTAAAGTGAAAATTTAAAAAAAAAAAAAAAAAAAATCCAACTTTCAAAAAAACTACTATAACTGTGAAATTTTCAAAAACACCCTGTATTATTATTATACCATTAGAAAGGTCTCTTAAAACTCTTTCCAACGATATATAATAAGTATGGCATATGTTGACAAATAGCCCCAGCAGAGAACATAAATGCAAAAATGACACAACAATTTTATCAAAAAATACATTTTCATACTTTATTTCTCATAAATTTATTTTTTCTAAATAACTAAACTAATAATAAATTTCTAATAAATTTAATTTATTGTAATAGGTTCTAGATTATGGTATTAGAGGAAAAATATAGCATTTTAATTAAAATGCTACAAAATCTTAGGAACATTTTGTAATGCATTTTTCGATCACTAGATGGCGCCATCGCCACTAATGGTATATGTATTCGGAAACTTTGAGATATTTAGTACCGTTATGTGATGACGTCATCTTGATAGCTCACAACCCCTTTCCGGAAGTTTCGCCAACAAGTAAGGTAAAGAACAAGATGTTAACAACATACCACGTTGAGTTAGAACTATGAAGAACGAACTTTTATAATTTTTTATATTTCAAGATACGTGACAGCTATGCGAGCCATTACTCTAATTCGTTTAAAATTTCAAATTAAGAAAATAAGACCGTAGAGGTTTGAGGTTTTATTTTAGGTCATTGGCTTCGGACTAATGCTCTTTAAGAATTCTAAAATTTTGATTTCTATGGCGTTTAGATTCCAACTTAAACATTTCTACAATTAGTCACTTTATTAACACACGCCGCAACACAAAATAAACACAAAAATTATAAAATTTTTAGTTTAGGGAGATTTTGACCCATTATTCGTTATGACTGTTGTTATTGAGGGGTTGAATATTTGGTAGATAATTTTTTGATAAATTCTGATACCGTTCTAAAGCGAAACATTCTCTCGGTTTTTCCTAGAGTTACTTTATGCTTTTTTTGATTTTACAAAACGCTTGGCGTTGCAAAATAAGCTGCTTTACAACTGTTACATTCCTTTTGTTTTGAGTAGCGTAGAAGTTCTGTAGACGGTTGAATGGACAAACGCACAGCCGGTATCCAAAGCCAAAACACAAAGCAATGTGTTGTGCTTAAAATGCATAATTAATAAATGTAAGAAAAAAGAAAATTGAAATAAGATTCTTAACGCAATTTTATAAAGTTTTTAAAACTAATAAGAAATCAACATACTTACATCTGACTTAGTAATTAATAATATAATTACCGTGCATATTTTTTATAGCTTTGAAGCATTTTGCGGTAAGTTGCTCACACTAACTAACAGTAACTGTACAAAATCAATTTAAAAGCTTTTTACTAATAATACATTTTAACATAATCGATTCTTAAACGCAATCTAAAATGGCACATATTATATTACATATATTAGAACTATTTTACTAAATACATCATAATATTTTAATTATTAGTGGAATAATTATTGAATAATTAAATCGTAAAATAATTAATTAATTATATACTTTTAACTTTGAATCAACAGCATAATTTTAATTTCTAATCGAAATGAGGAAGAGAGTTGAGTAGACTGTGTCAACTCTGGGATATCAGCATGACAGTTTAAGAAAGAAAATATTTTTAAAAATTTTTAAAGATTTTGAAAATCGCAGTTGGTGTACGAAATTTTGTGTAAACTTCGGCACTACGAACTAACACCCAAGGCAAAAATGAACTAGTCCCAAATTATTTTTGGGTCTTAGTTTATTATGAACTAACCCCCAAGTAATTCCCAAAAGAAATGAACTAATCCCCAAAAATATTTTTGGAATTTTTGAAAATAAAATCAACTAATTCCTAAAAACTAACCCCCAAATATAATGACCTAACCTCCAAAAAAAAAGAAATAATTCCTCAAAAGTATGTACTCATCCCAAAATACAAGTTTTTTCTGAAAATAAATAATAAAAAAACAAAAATTTTAGTACAGAACAATGTTTATTTTTTAATTGTAAACCTGAATTGTGCTTGTAACAGCAGTTCGACAAGTCGGGCTTAAATATGTATAGATATTTATGCATATCTATGTATACGTGACATTCAAAATCAGGGTATTCCCTTTGTCCAAAATATTTATGTATATGTAATAAAGGCATATTCTGGCAATTTTGATCTTAAATCTAACTCTATAAGCCCTAATAATTCAGAATCCAGCATTTACACATATATATAAATATTCTGGAATGAGCAGCAATCCTGATTTTGAATCCAATTCTCTAATCCCTCCTAATACAGCATTTTTTATGTAACAAATGAAACAAACCCCAAAAAATATGAACTAATTCCAGACTAAAATATATGCATATAAAAAATGGAGTTCTATTGTAGCTTAACTTTCCTGGAAAATCTTTTGAGAATAAACTGTGCTGCGATTCTACTAAGAAACTATTTAAAGCTAACATACATCGAGATATTTGATTAAAATTTATGGAAGATAAAAGGACATTGTCATGGAATGCATTTGGTTTTAAAGAACAAAATCGTGAAACGGATGTTTAGGATTAAATATATTTGAAACCGTAAAGACTAATAACCTTGCGGTGGACTTCACTGTATATAAAAAACAAACGATCAAACCCCTTCCATCATACAAGCTAAGCCAAGCTCAGTGACTTTGTGTTGGACTTAAAATGTAACTACATTTAGTTTTAGATGCATAACTTAATTATTAGATTCTGAACTATATGCATATAAGACCAATAAAGTTATATGACGACTATTGAATCCGATGCATTATTTGCCTCAATTTTCAATAGCAACAGAAGGCTATTGTATAAAGAATCGGTATCGTACCATTTTCATTGTTGAATTATAATTGTAAATTAGCGGACCAATCGACAAATGGACGGACGGTCTCACTTATCAAAATCTAGGGTGTGGATGCCTACTTTAATTAAAGCTAATTCTATTTTGATCAGAATCAAATTTTTTAGATAGTCTATATCTATCTCGTCTTTTTCAATCCACGGACTAACTTAGCAAAGTCTCAGGTAGTGGATGCTTACTTTAATTATAGTTAATTCTATTTGGATGACATCCAAATTAGTCACAAACGTAATGACAAGTTTAGTAACCCCTTAGAACAGTATTCGTACGGGTTTAAAAAGCTCAAATAACTTTGAAAATTTTAAAAATTATTTTACTCTAATTATATTAATATAAATTTTACATATTATGTATAAAAAACTTGATATCTACACTTTACGTACATTTAATTAAGATCAAATAATTATCTGATCACAGTTTTTCATCATTTTTATGCTTTTTTTTCAATAATTAATGTTATGAAGTAAGAAAACTAGGAAATTATGACATAATTGAAGCAGAAAATATCACGTTTGCTTAATTTAATTGGACTTATCAAGAATCATTTTAATTTAATCAAATAGCTTTCAATATGGATACGATCTTCAATGATTAGAAGATTGTTTTAATATGATTAGAAAATTAATTTCCAATTAGTTGGAGTAAAAAATTTATTTGAAGCAACAAAAGAAGCTGAAATGTAGATGGCAGTCTTTCAACAACACCTTCAAATCAAAAACTTTACTTCAAAATTTTGTTAAACACTATAACTTTTAGTTCAGCAGTTAAAGTTAGTGAGGACCAAATAATTAAACTAAAGTTCAATGATTCCGTAAGGCGATGCAGCTATGCAAATGATTATAGTTGTTCTTGTCAACTTTTAGACACCCGACCAAATTAATAACGGTATTCAAAAAAATAGATTCTCAAATAGCCTCATTAGATCCCAGCAATCGAATTGAGAGCTTTCCATGACAGCTTACCAAAACAGTGGTCCAATTATTTTAAAACTTCGCAAATGGCTTGTCATATTATATTACAAATGGAATTTTTAACTTTCTAATGCTATTAGTTGCAAAGATAGGTTCTCTGGCACCAACATTTTCCATGAAACCTATTCTTAGCTTTGCTCCGAGAATCCTCAAAATAAACTTACCATATTACTTTACTTACCTACTTTTAATTTTAACTTCCGTAGTGAATTGGTTCCTAAGATATGTAAGATATTTTCAGGGTTCCAAAATTTGTATGACACCTCTTGGAAAATGAAGCCTTCAAATTTAGAAATTTCACAGAAACACTTGCCATAATGTATTACTTATCCTGTTTTATTTTCAACTGTCCGATCAATTTAAATTTGAGGAGCGGTTTAAATACATACCTTTGACCTTTTGTTGGCATACGGGTATAAGAACACTCCGTGTGAGAATAACTTTGATCTTCTATTCGATCTTCGTAAATAAATTATTTTATTTTGTTTTTTTATAGGCTATCAGAACTTTTAAAATATACGAGTATTGGGAATTGCTGGTGTAATGAGTTAGCATTTGACTTTTTACAAATCTCCATGGTGATCAAATATATATAGTAAAATATAAAGTATATATATGATATTAACAAAATAAATAATATAGCATTATATGGCTGAACTATGGTTTCCAATACACCTTCCCAGATGGACTGGAACCCATAGCCCAGTATATTAAGATTTCGTTATAATATTAGATATTCAAATATGTTGTCTGTAGGGTAATTATATTGAATTCTAAATCTTATTATGCCGATGCAGTGAAGGTAATTTAAATTTTTATGATTGTCGACTTTATACGTACAATAAAAAAGTATTGAAAAGGAATTAAAAGCTCTTCAATAACTATTATGTTTCTTCGAAAAATGGAGTGTTTTTATTGATAATAAAATAAAAAAGTTATTAAATAAAAAACCTTTAAAATATATAGGTATTGAATTAAATTAAATAAATAAACTATAAATTAGAATAGATTCGATTTAAGTTGACTACTATTTATGATCATTTTTATATTCAATATTGTTATTAATATTTAAATTTAAATTTCATGGAGAGGAAATTATTATTCACCTCGAACTTTGATGGTTGTTAGTTTAGCTTTTCCCATATAATTTTGTATCAATTTATTATTTAACTGAAGTAAATTTTATGGCAATACCTAATATAATAATCGAATATTAAAATATGTAATTAAAAAAATCTAATTGGAAAAGCACATTTCCAAAACTAATCAATATTCTACAATAAGTTTTGGGTAACACTTTCTTGAATTTTATGGTAGCTTTTTATTATGAAGCGAGCAAGAGTGGAGGAGAGCAGACTGTTTCAACTCTGGGATACACGTATACCCTAATTTTAAATACACAACTTATTACACTTTTAGTTATGTACAAAAGCAAATATAAGTTGAAAGGCAGCTCTTCGCACTTCTTTCACTACAGCGACAATATTATATTCAGGCGTAGACCATTAAAGTTAACAATTGTTGACCAAATTTCAGACATCCAGCTTTTAGTTTAAGATTAAAGCTCATATAAAAAAAGAAGTTGTTTGGCAGCTACTCGAACCCGATGATGGCTATTGCATAAAAATTAATTTGTGAAAATTTCAAAATTCTAGCTCTTTTATAGATCGACTTACTTTTTGATTCTGATGTAGTCCATACCTTTGAGTCTATATCTACCTTCACGCCTTCTCTGTGTCTCAAATGTAATAATCAATTTATTACACACTTTTGACATATAAGGGTATAAAACAGTTATTAACACACGTCGAAAATTTGTGTTATGGCTTCAATATTTACATTTAACTTTGGGATATCAGGTTGATAACTTTTGGAAAAAAAACTTGGGCTTCTCACTAGAACCGTTCATAAGGAATAAAGGGTTAAAATTGTTACAATCATTGATACATAGAAATTATTGGGATAAAACAATCAATGTGCCTTTTCCGATTTTGAGAGTATTGAAGCTTTATAAAAGTTGGGGTTACCAGAATAGCTGTTTCAAAAAATAAGCTGTACTTATCCGTAGTTAACCCTAATTCACCGATCGGACTGACAGAGTGCAACTAAAAGATTAAAAAAATAAACTATATAATATATATTTTTTAAAATTGTGTAAAAATGTGGTAATCATGGAATCAATTTTTTTATGATCATGGGAATAGTTTTTTTTAAATTTAATAATTGAGAAAAAACTTTTTATTAGTAATTTAGTACAAAATATTTTTGAGTTAGTACATAAATAGAATTATTTTATTGTTAAAAGATACACCTTTTGAGGAATAGCATAATGAAACATGTAATCTAATCCCTTATGATAAGGAAGAATTTGTACTAAGTTCCTACCTTAACTAAATTGAACTTTTGACGGCTTTTTAGAATTGACGGATAAACAAAAAGCTGTTTCCGACCTAAAGAAGAGAACAATTTGAAAAATATTGAGGTTAACTCTACATTATAAGCCGTATAGTTGACCACTTCAAACAACTTCTAATTAAAATATATAAATTTTATATATTATGTAGACCTAATTGAAGGATCTAACGGAGGAATTGCTTACAAAAGAGATTGAAATATTCCATCTTTAAGCCAATTATCCATTTCATGTATTGTCCAACGCCGCATTCCAAATGTTATGGAACACTTATTCAGTTACCAGTTATCGGTTTTTGTCATATAAAATTCTGAACATTCACTTTTAAAATTTCAAAGTTGTTTTTTTTTTTTTTTTTTTTTAATATTTGTATAAATTAATTCTAAAAAATGTTTAGCACTTAATTTAAAAGTCCAAGAATAAAATATAATTGAGCAAAAAACTGACAAAATTAAATAATGAATTAATCTATTTTTAGCACACAAAAAATTTTGTAAAAATCTACCTATACAGTTTCACTCTGTGCATCCGTCCGTCCTTTCGTATGTTTACAAAAACTTATATACCGTTTGAAATAGAGCAAAGGAATTTTAACTAAGGGTAGGTCTAGCACAAAAATTTATTTAATGGAAGAACTGTATTTTGTAGCCCCTCTCGTTACAGAGTTGCAGCCCTCCAAAGGCTGAAAAATGTAAATTGTTTTAATTGGAGTTCTTTTAAATTTATTTCTAATATGAAAACGGTGAAAGACTGCAGCTTTTACAAGTTTTGTAAATTTTTGAAACCTAAATTCATAGGTTTGTCATATGGTTTTAAAATTCACCGTTATGCAAAATTCAATTTTAGCAAAATTTTTTGCCTATCATATTTTCTGAATAGCTCAAGCTGGAAACTTGAAATTTTGGGAGAAGTTAGATCGTCAAAAATGAGTAGGAGTCGGTTAAAAAAAAATTTTTTGTCATGGAACAGGGGAGATGGAATCCTCGAGATCTTCGAGAATCACAATAAATTTGCTTAGTAAAAATTTGGGAAGCTTGTTCGTTGAAGGGCTATTAGGACAACAAAATTTTTCGTTTTTATAAATCAGTACCTGGTGACTAGTGCATATATTCCCAAAATTAAACTTAGTATGAAACTCTATACAATTTTGAAAATATGCTTTTTTAAAAACCCTTGGTTTATTGATCCCTTGCTTTTATTACTTTTAACATTTTGACAGTCGTGCGACAGTTTTCAAAAAACCCAAATAAACAAAGACTTAAATTTATTGATCAGATCCCAATAAAAAACTAAATCGATTTGGCATTGTGTATTCATCCGTCCAACCGTCGGCTAGAAAACTCAGAAAAGAGCTGGGATTTTAAAATTTTTATACAATAGCCATCTTTAAAATTTAAATTCAACCATTTCGGTCGGTGGGTTCGAGTTGTTTCCAAAAAACTTCTTTTTAATATAGAGCATAACTTCAAGTTTAATCTGGGTCAGCTAGGTCATAAATTTTTCCAGAGGTAGATTAGTTTTATGGCCAAAATTTTCGCATAATTTTTCAGTCAAGTATACTAGGTTTATTTAGCTGATGTACAACTTTTTAGTTTCTAAGAAAGCTCAACATCTGACATTTTATCTAAAGTATGTAGTTAAATTTAATAGCTAACGTTTGCAAAACATAAAATCGATGATATCATGTTTTTATATTAGGTTCTTGAGGTAACTCCTGAGTTGCCACAGTATACATAACTCTCTTTCTCGATTTTTATTTACATTTTAAATTTAATTTTTAGACAAATTTTTAAACATTAAATGCAAAATTTATAGTTGGAATACAAACCATTGCTATAGCTGTCTTAACACAATACGTACTACAAGATACTTAACTGTATATAACTATAGCAGTTAATATGTAAAAATGGTCATTTTTAAATTAATAGAGATTACATTCACAAAAAATTTGAACAAATTTTGAAATTTGAGAAACCTAACATGATTCTTATCTAAACTACCCTTTATTGATTGAATTTAAAAATAAATTTATTGTAATTTGTATTCAAAAGATATTTTGTAATTATTTTTAACAACATGCAACATACCATGAAATTTTCATCTAAATTTACTCTAAAATTTGGAGCAAAAACTTAGGTATGCAAAAAACAAATCAGATCAATTAATAATATTATATATACATGAATATACATTATATTATATATATATTTTATGTATGAATGGTAAACATATCATATACCTAAACGGTGCAGGGTTATAAATCCTAGGGTCATTATTCCCTTATGGACTTATAATTCATTTATTCACGTAAGTCCTTAAAGGACTTAAGACCCATAGCAATGAGCCATAACTTCCTAGAAGACTTATTAGCCTAGGAGTTTTGACTTAGAGTGGTGGCTTATAATGGTATTCATAAAAAGAAACAACATGTTTTATCTTCTACTTAAAACTGAATGCTTTATTTTACTTAATTACTATATTTATAAACTTAATACTAACGCTACTAATACTAATAAACTTTCTATCTTATTCTTATAAAATTGTGCCATATACTACAGGCTCTTAATTCCTTTGGATAGTTCTCAAATGAAAAGTTAATTTTTATCATATAACATCAGGGACGGGAACACACTTTTATTAGTGTAGCCTAATTTTGTGGCCAAAGTCTCCCATACATGAACTATTAGTAATATTATTTACTTAGTTTATATCATATATTTCATATTTTACTATATATATTTGGTCACCATGGGGATTTGTAAACAAAAATTATTTTTCAT
Source organism: Dolichopus griseipennis (assembly GCA_963082915.1). NCBI lineage: Eukaryota > Metazoa > Arthropoda > Insecta > Diptera > Dolichopodidae > Dolichopus > Dolichopus griseipennis. The sequence continues at coordinate 70,524,397 of OY720444.1, read as the reverse complement.
GACATGTATGTATGGAAATCGTACCCGCATTCCTCGGTTAATAAGTCAAATGCTTACCCACTACAACACTGACACACCTAAAAATAATTATTTGTGTTAGAAAACCACAATGTATTAAACTTTTATGTAAACAAGGTCTTTCCGGCTCAAAATTTTTGATTTGTTCTAATAACTCACAGATGAAGTTCTGCATATTCGATTTAAGTATTGGAACAAATCGGAAACAGTCATCTATGCAATTCCAACATTGGAATGCCTACTGTTCAGTGAAACAAGCCTCACATACTTCTAATGCCTAATACTAATTGTATTAATTGGTTGTATTAATACTTAGAGGTAAGTACTTAAACATTCGGAAAAAAAAATTTCATAAATACGAACTCATAAATAGAATCAACTTTGATTTTTTAACCAACTTAAATATGCTTTCGAATACAGAATCTCACACAGCCAAATAAATATTACTACATATTGTTTACATCTAATACTTATCATGCTTATAGCATAAAGATCCCAAAAGACTTTCAGAAATTATTTCAAAACAAATTTCGGCTTAAGTATATTGGTTTATGGATACAATTTAAGTTATATGATGATTATTAAAAATTAGTAATGGGAGTTAAACTCACTTAAAGGATCATAATTACCTAAAGAAACTTATGACCAACTTGGCAAGGGACTTATGTCCTGTGTAAATATTTTAAAGTGAGTCAAAGATCCCTTAGGGAGTTATGTCTCTGCACCACATAACTCTGCACCACCTAAACAATTTTCCAATATATAGTTTGTAATTTAAAATTTAGTCAAATTTTTATGTTATTTTACATTATGAAATTTTTGGATCACCTAAGGCTGATTTAAAAGTAAAAATGTGTTAAGTTATATGTATATTATAAAAACCTTTTATTTTCATGTTTGTTTTAACTGTAATGGTTTTTGTTTTTGGCCTTAATTTGAATTTAAATAGAGAAATAGGTTATAAGTAGTCCAGGCACCCTTGTAATTAGTGTTTTTATTTTGATATTAGGGGATCTGCATGAACCTTAAACCAATTTACATTTCTCTAAATATAATAAAAGCTTTCGCCATAGTCACCTTTTATATTATTAAAGTTGTGGATAATGAAAGGGCTTCTAGGTTTTATTAGGCATTATCTGCTGAACCATTGGGAGGAACTATGTATCTGTTTTTAAGTTTTTATTAAGAATAATAAACATATGTTAAAATATAATGTTGGGCTTTTAATTTTGTATTTTAATAAAAAACGAGGAAGAGGGTAGTAGAGTAGACTGTATCAACTCTGGGATACTCGTATGACCGTAACATATACATTATATCATCCGGTTAATTAATTTTGGCAAAATTTCAAACATACAGCTTTATTAGGTGTAGTGTAATGCTCACATAAAAGAAGAAGTTGTATTGCAGCTACTCGAACCCTCTACAGTAGAGCAACCAAATTTTGCAGAAACTTTGGCCATTACACTAAACTATTTTTGACAAAATACTCAGCTTCAATAGGTATAGAGTAATGCTATTCGAACCCATGGACCAAAATGGCTGGATTTAAATAGCGATGGTCCTAGCTCCTTTAGTTTTTAAATTATCGTGCGGACGGACGGACGTACGGACATACATAGCTAAATCGATTTATTTTTCGATTCTGATACGATCCGATAACTTGAATATTCAGGTGATTAAAAATAGAAAAATTTCTATTTTTCACCCCTTACAGCTCCTAAACAGGGGGCGTGACGAAAAAATTTTCTTAACTAACGGAATTATTATTTACTTATTACTTATTTGTGAGGATCTAATTATTTCTGAGGATCTAATTATTTCTGAGGATCTAATTTCTAACAAAATTTCAGTTTCTAGATTAAGCCTTTCAGAAATTATGATTGTCCAAAAATTTTGCAAAACTGAGTTTTGGATAACGGTAAACTTTAGTAGCGCATGGTAACCCTTTACAATTAGCTTTTAATAAGAACAGCTGTCTGCTACCGTTTTCAAGTTGAAAATATACCTTATAGAACTCTAATTATAACTACTGTTTAAATATATGGCTTTTTCCGACTTTGTGGGGCTGTAGCTTCGTAACGGAGAGTGCTGCAGAAAAAAGTTTTAACATTAAATTTTTATTAATTAACCGCTAGCATTATTACAATACCTACCCGTTTGTGATATTTTCTAGTCAGTCGTGGGTAAAAAGGGACAGACGGACGGACGGACAGAGTGAAGCTATAGGCCCATTTTTACAAAATTTTTTGTGTGCTAAAAATAATTATAATATAATTTCAGATACAGACGCACGAACTTAATAATAAATTTGACTTTTTTCAATATAAATTATTGTGAATTTATAGGCGTACAGTCATGTGTAAAATTCTAAGTAAAATAATTTTAATTATAAATATTTTCCAACGTCAATACTATCATCATTTATAAGTAATAGGTACTTAAGATTCTCGCTGGATACGATATTATTTTATATGACATTAATGATTTGAAAAATAATTTTTTCAATTATATAACAAACCCAGTTCAATTTTTTAAATAGAAGTCATAGATTTAAAATTGCATTTTTCAATAAATGCGTTTTTATCTTACATTCATCTTATGCATAATCATCTTAACTTTATTTCTAATTTTTATTTTTATATTTTTCTCTGAATTGTTTAATTACCAACCGCTTATATGAAATATAATAAGCGATAGGTATTGTTTTCGCACGATAAATTTTACCTTTTTGCTTATATGAATTTCTCCGGAGTGCAAAAGCCCATAAAACCAGTTTTTTTTTTATAATATCCGTCTATGTGTACGTACGTCTATTTGTCTGTGCACAAGTGTACAACCTAAACGGCTAAATGGAGTTTTTTTATATTTTAATATAAGAGTTTGCTATTAATATCTTGAATTGATAAGCTTTTAAAGAGAAAATTCTTTTGGAATCTTTTAAAAATCTTATTTTGATATAAACTTTTACACAAATTTTTTAGATAAAAAATATATTAGAGAAATTTTGCATTAAGCTTTTCCTGTAATAGCGGTTGGTTCTGTGATGGACACAGCATTTTATTTTTTTTTTATTACTAATTGAAATGAGATTTTAAAATTGTATAATATCTTCTTTAATCATCATTAACATCATCAATTTGTATTATTGTTTGACCGAAATGTTGGGAGCGGCATCAATCTATCAGATCAATTTCCGGCTTAGCCTAAATATTACTTGTAATGATGAAATTTAAATTTTTACTTAGAAAAAAAGATATTTTTGTAAGTGCTTCAAGTGCTAATTGAAGTGTAGGAAGAAGAATATTAAAGATTTTGTAATGAACTATAAAAGAGAAGTTCAATCATATGAGGAAAATATGTAAATAAGTAGGATTTAGAAACGCTCAATGTAAGATAAAGAAAAACAATGCATTTGTAAGGTGCACATAATATAATGAAATGAAAATAACAGCTTTTGCGATTACATTGGACATGAAATAGATTCTGATAAAAAAAAGGTGCTAGAAGTGAAACTCTTCAAATTTAGGTAAAAGAAATTAGAAGAAAGTTTATATTAAGTCTTCAACGTAAAGTCAGCAAAGTATTAAACTTTGAGGACTTGTTGGTTCTTAATTTTGGGTATGGTTTTCTCTTCTCTTTCTCTTTTTTATGTATGGTTTTCTATTCTCTTTCTCTGGCTCTTTTTTTTTGTAAAGTCTAAAAGCTGTTCTATACTGAGCTTAGCAATTCAACTTCCATCACACTTACTATATTATATCTACGCAATAAAATATCTTTTACAGTTAGTACACTTTACATCAGGCTGTGTGGAAAAGGTCCCCCCAAATGTACTTTTATAGAGTATATGACAGTTAGATTAAGTTTATAGTTTAGTTTTCATTGTAAAATTTCTTAGGTATTGTAAAAGACAGCTATCACTTTTTCCATAAAATATAAACCAATTTTGGTTTTTCAATCCATGTCGTAGGAGCTGTAATGCTGCCATTCCCAAAACCTCGCTAAATTAAATTATTTGATTCCTGATTTTTTAGCCAATGCAATCCCTCAAACTATTTTCATGAGTAATAAAACTGGAACAAATCATTTAATATAATTGTGAATGCCACTCCAAAACTAAGTTAGTCAACAATTTAGGCAACTCTAATAAGTAGCTAAAAATTTTAATTCTATTGAAGACTTTTTTATCCTCAGCGGGGACATTTGAAGCGACGCCTTGTACATGTAGAAGGGAAATATATGTTTGGATTAAAATATTTTAAACTATCAAATATTGCATAAAAGCGTGAGTATTAGAAGTGGCATACGCTCGTACAAAAAGGTATATCTAGCAAGCTTCAGTTTAAAAATGTTAAAACCATTCAATAGTGTTAAGTCGTCATCTTCAAATTTCTTCTGTGTATGAATCAACATGCAGTAATAATCAAGTATATTATCTTACATCATCTTTTTTTTTATGTTAAGTGTTTTCCTTTACTAGAAAGAGACAGAGAAAAGGCTATTTCACATGAAATGATTTAGTTAAGTTAGCAGAAGGCTTAAAACTAAATTCATGAAATTCACTATTATTTCTTTTATTTTTTACTTATCAGGTTGTTGTTCTGTTTTTTTTTTCTGGAATTTCGGTTTGGTAATCGTTATTGATCCAATTATTTTTTTTTCATACATTTTGATGGTATGGTAAAAGCTTGGTTTTGCTATTTTGTAAGATTTAAAAAAAAAAAAAAACTCTTAAAATAATAAAAGATGCATTTTAAATGTAACGCGATTGTTCTGTTTTACAATTTTTTTTTTTTCCAATGCAAAAAGAGAGTGTAATGTTGTATTATACTTAGTGAAAATTTCCGCATACCTTCTGCCAAATACATATATTTTAATACATATATATATTTACAATCACCTATATATGTATGTTAGCCGCGAAATATCTATAGCATCTAAGTATTGTGTTTTGTTTTCCTTTGAAATTCTTTCTTTTATTGATTTGAAGATAATGTTAAGTTGGTTTATCTGAAGATTCAATAATATTAAGCTGTCGAATCTTAACAATTTTTTTTTTTTTTTCTTAAATCGCATTCTTATGGCCATTCATTCCTATGGTCTCTTATGAATTAACTATTTAGTTTGAAGATTACCTGCTGTACTTACTATCTATTATTAATCTTTTCTTTTCTATGGTAAAAATAAATGTTGATGATGGCATTTTAAGGTACTTTTTAATGTAATAAAGTGTATCTACTATTAGAAGGCATTTTTTTAAGAGGGAGAATTATTTTTTTTTTTATTTTTTTTATTGAAATCTCGCTTGAGGCAAATTCTAGTTTACAGAATCCCACTTTGTATTTAAGTGAAAAGTACGATTATCTTATAGATACATTCTGCATATTCTATATAGTTGCAATTGAACTACTTTTTATTATTTCCTGTATCTAAATAGCTGTGTAGATATTGAATTAAAAGAATTGAAAAATAAAAATGCAAGAAAAAAAAAAAAAAAAAACGGATTTAGGAAATTTTTTTTTGCAAGGCATTTTTTTGTTACCATACAGACGTAAAAGAAATATGAGGTGTATATTTTTATGAAGTATAAACTGTTGTTAAAATACCTAAGAAAATAAGATTTTAGATTAAATTATAGGTGTATGATTTAATGCTACTACTGAATTGTTTATAATTTTTTGTTGAAAATTTTAACTGCTCGAGTTTTTGGTATGTTTTTTTTTTGTTTAATTAACATAAAGTTGGTGGGGAAGATGAAATAGAGGAAAGGAAGGGTTGGTAGTGGACAAAAAGTAGGAGAATAGGAGTTGTAAAACAACAAGTAGGAGTTGGTTAAACAACATTTGAGTACATATTAGATATTAAATTTTAGTTGTTCATTAGTCAAAATTAGTTTCTCCAAGTTTATTTCGAAGAGTTTGGAAAATATCAAACTTACTAGTAGAATGTGTTGAATGAAATGAATTAGAATCATGTATTAGTACAATACAAACTAAGCACATTAAAAATTTCTATGTTAAGAGGATTTTGAATTTTTCCTCCGGGGATTCTTAGCAATCTCGTATTGGTCATGTGTTCCCGAAGATGTCTTAAATATGTAACTTTCCAGGGATATTACTTCAGTGGTTTCTAGTGGCCTTCTAAATGAAAACACCTCAGTCTAAGTTAGACGCTCCTAGATTTATTTGGTTTTATAATGTTGGTTTCCCTCCCTAGACGTCTGCTGAAGATATTTTGAAGAAATTACGTTTCTAATTTTTGAAGTTCTGCAAAACTGCAGAAAAAAGGAGAATAACTTTTAATAATTACGAACAAAATTAGAGACGCAGTACATACAGCCACAAATAGAATGGAATATGCCAACCTTGATGCAACCGTAAAATTGAAATTAATACGCTGACATACAGTGGTAGATAGGCTTTAAAAGAAAAGATTAATACTATGATTATTAGAACTGTCAAAATGTTAAAGGGTCTGGCGATGTTAAAAGAAATTGCTTTGCAGTTATATTGACAATTAAACCCAATTTTTCATTATGTACCGGAGACCACAGCATTAAATTTTAATTATATTAAACTGAACGCTTAAAGTACGAAGATTCAAATTTATGTAAAACTCTGTTACACTTTATATTATTACTACCTTATATTGATCCGAAGTCTTTCTACGTTTTATACCTCTCTTGACTTCGATTAAAATAACCCGGATACAACAGTGTTATTCCTATTAAAAAAGTGTTATTGAGTCATTATTTGAGGGAAAGGCATAAATGGTCTTCTTAAACATTATCACATCTTGGAGACGACTTCTTTGCACGAAAAGAAATATAAATTGAAAGACATCGTAGCTGGTGTAGATATCCTAATAAAAGTTTGCTTAACTTAGAGAGCAGCTTTATTGCATCTTTATATCGGGCGTAATTTGCCTGCTTTCCGATGTCCCTATTTTTATTGATGGTTATCTTCACCACTTTAAATCAACTTTAAACCATTAGTATACTTTAATATAAAGATTTAATAGCTATGGAAAAATTTTAATCTTGTCCCAAATACTCAATAATAAATTCCTTTCTTGATTAATATTCTAATAACCAAACCAACTTTAACCAAACTGTTCTAAATTCTAAAGTATCTTATATTCTTTAATTCATTAAAATTTTATATTACATTGAACTTTCTTTTTGCATTTTAATTCTTTATTAGTTTCTATTGAATTCGTGTACAGGTGTAAAAATATTATTTTATATTCAACAAATTTTTATTATATGTATAAGATAATAGGTTTTAAAACTAATTTTTATTATGGGTGATTTTAATAAATCATTTCTTTCAGGATATATAATTCAATTGAATTGAATTCAAATATTTTTTACAATTATTTCTGTATCATAAAAAACGAGAAAGAGATTAGCCTAAAAGGAGGATACCCTGTTGACTCTGGGATACCCACAAGAACATAATTTAAATATTATATCGTTTGGCTTTCCTAAAAAGTAATTAAGAAAAGATTATATAGAAGCTCTTCGAATATCTTGCACTAGACGAAACAAATTGAAAAAAAATCAATCATAATGTAATCGGGAGAACCCGAGCTATGAAACTAAGCTAATTCCTCATACAAAAAACTTAGCCATAAAATTATACAGCTTCTTCAGATAGATGCTATAACTTATGCATTAACATAGAAGACCCATGGCGGGTTTTTGAAACTCCTGCACCAGGTAGATTATATTTGGAGCATACAGAAGCACGGACGAACTGATGGGCTCCCATAGCTAAATCGAATCAGCTTCCTATTACGATTTGATCTCACGTGTATGGAGCTATCCAATCCAATCGAGATAATATGTATTTTGTTTGTCGTCAAAAAATCGCATTGTAGGTAGTAAGAATACCGCGTTATGGGAAAAGTTCGACATTTTGGGAATCACGTTTAAGAATCACCGCGTGGTAGGAGGGTTACCTGTATACGCCGATATCGTCTCCTTAAAGAGTCAAAAACGTACTGGCATTTTTATTATACCACTAGAGCTATACTCATATACGGGTATAAAAAAAAATTTGTAAGAATAATTATGTGGACGCATCACGCCCGTCATGTTTCTAATGACTATAAATAGAGAGAAATTTAAAAATTATTTCATATTTTTATTTTTGTGTTCTTCTTTTGAATAATTTTGCAATGATATCAATCAAGTGTTATACTTTTGAAAAGGTGGAAAATAAATTAAATTTTTTTTTTTTTATTTTATTATACAAGATACAATTCGATTGTATAAAATGCACTATAAATTGGTAAAAAAAATGCAATCAAAGATTTAAATAAAAATTGCAAAACAAAAAAAAAAATCAAATTAACCACAAAAATTTTTCAATTGAATTAAAAAAAAAATAAAAATAAATTTAACCTACAAATTTATTATCAAAACTTACAAATAACTTTGAAAGTGCACAATTTTTATAAAAGTTATGCAGTATTATTATTATTTGGTTTATTATTTTGATTACCTTGCATACTCAAGAATATTAAAATAAATTTAACTGCAGAATAGATAGGAAATTTTAAAGAGTTTTGTTCACCTAATAGTGCTCTTCTAGCTTTTGAAGAATTCTGCTGGAGAAACATCTGAATTAAGTATAAAGGCTTGCACATAGTCTAAGCTCAGTTTTACATTTTGAAAGAATTTATTTTTTTGTTATCAAAATAAATTAAAATATAAAATTATTTAATAGCTACCGAAATATGAATTTTATATACCAACTCTGCTACCTTTGCAACTTTATTAATAGCTTTTGAAAGCTGAATTTTCAAATGTCCTTTAAAAAAAGTTTACAATACTCTAATACTTTTTTTTTGCTGTATAATTTTTTTATTTCAATAGTCGTATTCCTCTTTCTATAATATATGACATTTGCCTTTTATGACACAGCCATACCGAAACACAATCAGAGCTGATCTTCTGCAGCAGGCGGTACAGACCAGGGGGTTTTGAAGTAAACATAGACAAAACTAACGATAGCGAAAGGCAGAAGTGAATCGGAAACACATTGAGAAAAAACGAGAGTGGCATAACTAGAATTTCACTATGTTAGAACCGACGAGAAGATTCTAGAGCAAGATCAAGACCCAGAATCACATGGTAGCGCACTGTCATTGAAGAAATAAGTAGATTCGATCTGGCCTGGAGCTTAATCCAAGAGAAAGCGTCAATCAAAGAACATTGGAAACTTGAAGTGGAAGCCTTATGCTTCTTAGTGAAGTAAAAAGAAAAAAAGAGTCGATTGGGCCATAGCACATATGAGCGTCTTTATAGAGTCTAGCAGTTTTGGATGATTACAGGTCAACATTGCTAGTAAGATTTCCGTTCAAGTACATTTTCTGACTTTTAATATTTTCTTTCTATACTCTTAAAAAAATAAAGCAACATCTGCTTTTACCTTATTAGTAATATTGAAACAATTATTAATTTTAATTATATAATGTCAGTGACAATTACGAACATATACAGACCATCTTGAACTATAATATCAAAAATACTTGGCAACCATTAGAGTAGAATTCGAAATCAGGTAATTTACTTTTTTCAAATGAAGAAAACTTCCAAAAGGATCTTATGAACCACTTTTCAAGGGAGCTATTTCCCACGCAAATATTTTAAAGTGAATCAAAATCCCTTTGGGACTTATGTCTACTAAATGAGTCATAAGCGAACTTATAATTCTGGAAGTTATGACTCTGCACTATTTCCTTAACATATTGACAAGCTCTTATCAGCTTCTTATGTATTAACAGATAATAATTCTTTTAAAATTTAAAAAATCAAAATATTGAACTTTATTATTCTAGACAGGGTTTTAGTTATTATTTTAAAGAAAAAATTTGCAATTATCTTTGCAATTAATATTAACGTAAGAAAACGTATTTTTAATTTTAAGGTATACATTTAACCTTACAACAGTTAAACAATGAAAAATAATTAAAAATTTGCTTGAAAGTATAATTTTTTTTTAATTCACTTTCACTTCCTCAAAAATGAACATAATTGTATATTTTGTAAAACTATATATTTTAACATTATACATTTATTTAATTATAATTTGCATAATATATAATTTTAAAAAATTTTATTATAATTAAATCAAAAGACAAAATAAAACAATTAAAATAAAATATAATATCCGTAAAGTAATATACCTACATGATAATTATTAATTTTTTTTTTTATATAACATAACATAATATTTAATATATACTATAAAAAAAAAAAAAATTTAAGAAGATATCGTTAAAATAATTTTTATTTTATATTATGTTTTTTTTTTTATAAATTTATGAAATTTTAAAAGTAAAAATACACAAATAAGGCACACCTATTTTTATGTTGCTGTTGTATCGTTGTACAAAATTAAAAAGAGGGTAACGTTTTAAGATTATCACTGAAAACTTGACAATCAACCGTTTTTCCTTTCCCCTATCCACTCCACAATTTTCCATCCAGTAATAAAAAGCTCAAAAATTTACACCGATTTTACAATTTTATAATATACAACATGTTATTTAACATATTTAACACAGTAAAAAAAAAAAAATTAAATAAATAAAATATTGTTGACGGTTAACTTAACTGCTCTAATTTTAGTTACCATAAAAAATATATTAATGTTAAAAAAAAAAACAACATCATAAGAAATCCCAATAATATTTTAACCAGTTTCCACCCATTTATATTTGAAAGGGAAAATAAATATTTTAGTTTTCTGTATTTATATTTTTTTTTTTTTAAACTAATATACGATTTAGTAACTGGCTAATATAAAATTAAACTAACTAAAAACTTATTAAATGTATTGGTATTGAATCAATACTTCTTGTTCACTAAGGTTTTAACTCTTAGTATGACGAAATAAGGGTAGCTCCTTTTTTTTAATTAAAAAAATGAAGATTGGTGGTTATCCAGAAGGATGGTCAGAAAGCTTGAGGTCTAAATATTTTATAAATTGGTGTGAAAAAAGCACAGTTTAGAATAGTTTTATACTTTTATAAACATTAGGTAAATAATCTTGAAGTTGTAAAAATGATCGAGCTTCATATTGTGATCGCAAATATCAATATAATTTTCCAATAGTTTGTTTATACAATATTAATTATATATATAACTATATATATATGTATAAATATATATTTATATATATACGTTTGAATATATTATATATATATATATATATATATTCACTTATATCCAATATATAAATTTTAATAACACAAACAAATTTTAAATAATGCCTCCCTATCTATTATTTTAAAATTAAAAAAAAAATGCAAGTTTCATCTTAAGTCTTTTGTTATGTTTAGTAGATTTTTTAGTAAATTTCAATATCTTCATTGCAGCTTTTAGCATTCATTGCTAAATTTGAGTAAAAATATATTTTTAAAGTTTCGGTAATTTTCGAAATTCGAATATGAATATAAAAATATACAAATATTAAACTAATATATGAATAGAATTATTGATTTGAATATATGAATTTAATGTAAAATTCAATTCCAGAACATCAATTTATTGTACTCTTGCAAATGTTGCATTCTTCATTATTCAACATTGGAAAATCTTAGTTTCCAAAACAAAGAAAGAAGGGTAATTTTATTTATAACTTTTTCATTTAACAAATTTATTAGTATTTTTAACTACTATTAAACATTTTGTTAAAGTTTATAAGAATGGTAACCATCAGGTTTAGCTCTACTGATCTTACACAGGAAGAATCCATTAGTTTGCTTTAATTATCATGGTTTAAGAAAATGTTTGCATTATTTTTAAACAATCAGAGAATAAAAATAGAATAAGATAGAGTTGCGGTGTTTATATTTTGTATTTGTATACATCTTTTTATTAATGGAGGAACACGAACAATGGAACTAACCTCTATAAATTGGAGTTTCTTGTTATAATACGATGGTTTATGTATAGGTGTAAATCCGTTGCAATTCGAATAGTACAATATTATATTTTTTAGTTTGAAATTTTTTTCTGTGTAACATTTTTTTTGGAATAATTTTTAATAACTCTTGATTATGCTAAAAATTTAATTGGTACCTACTAAAAGTTTTTGATAAAATTCGGTTCTAGGGGAAATTTATTTCGATTAATTAAGGAAATTTCTTTCTCCTTCGTTTCCGATACAATGAAATTCCTGATGATTTAAACCTTTTTATTTTAAGCCTGCTTTCTTAAAAAAAGTCGTGTTCGAGTGGTTGTCAATATATAACAAAAAAAAAAAAAGTTCTATTTGCAAAAAAAAAAACTTCGCCATATTAGAAATCACTCCCTCGATGACCGCTTTGTTATTTTTTTAATAAGCTGCGTTTTTGTTTGTTTCTTTTTTTGTTGAATTTGTTAGATAAAAAACATATAAAAAAATTTTTTTAATAGAATATTTCTAATGCAGTAAAAAAAAGAAATAAAAAAAAAATAAAAATGTAACCATAAAAAGTGATACAAATAAAGTCATAAAAAATTGTCGTCAAACGCGTTTCGTAATTGCATGGCAAAAACAAAATTTACAACTTTGCGGAAAAGTGATTTGTTGTTATTATAATTATTTTGTTGTTGTGTGGTAAATTTTTGTGTGATATAAAAAAAAAAAACAAAAAATTAGTGCTTTATACAGTTTCTGTTCATATATATGTAGTTATTTGTGTAAAAACCCAACCATTAAAACAGGATTTAACTTAAAAAAATTTTAACAGAATATGAAAGTGATAATAAAAAACTGGTTCAAATACTTTATTTTTTTATTAAAATTCTAATCAATAATCATTGTGTTACTGGTTTCTATTTTGTTTTTATTTTCACTTTTTTTTTAATTCAACATTTAAGTTTTTTTTTTCAAATTAGTTATTATATTATTAGAAAGGGTTGAAAAAAGCTCAAATTTTGACGCAATTGAAGGCAAAACTCAAAATTGAGTGATTCCAATACTTTTAATAGTTTAGCTTGAAAACACTTGAGTCCGTGTAAGCAAAATGAAATTTGAACGGACTCATCATTTAAATGAACTCAACATTTGAGTGTGTTGTGAATTGCTTCCAATTATTTGTGAACTCAATATTTGACTTGAGCTAATTTAAAGTTTGGCATATCCGCACGTTTTCAATCCTGCGATTAGAATTGGACCATTGATAATATTTAACTTTGGATAGCTATTGCCTTCTGTTTTTTTCTGCAAAAGATATAAAGAAGAAGTCGAAAATTTTCAATCTTCTAAAACGGGATTTAGTGAATTATCATTAATATATGGCTTATTTTTAAAAAACCCTCGGTATACTTTTATTGTTAAGGATTATACTAATAAATCACTTAGCTAAGATTCGACTTATCCCACATGGAAACTAATTCATTAGGTTCTTTTAATCATCTGTGGTTTAAAGTATTGTTGAACTAACGACATTTAAAACATTTCACTTTCCTTTGACGACGCATAGCGTGATAGTATTTAATAGTGTTAAAATTGTATTACCTTTAGAATAAATAATTTCCTTCAAGGATTTATAACCAAAAATGCTTGCTTGATAATATTCTTATTACGGTTTTCATGGATCTTCAGAGACACTGACTTTTTACTGTAATTAACTGTAACTTAAGGTCCGCGAAGCAAATAATTACTTCGCTTTTATTATATTTAACATTATTCAGCTGGCCGAAGTATTGGTAAAAGTTTAGTAATTTGTACAAATCTTATGAACTTTGCAGCAGAAGTTAGAATGTTGTCTTATGTTATAAAGGGAATCCATATGTAAAGTGCAGTGGTTTTTTAGTAGAAAAAGAATACTTACTATTCTTTGCTTTTGAAAATGAGAAGTTAATGTGATTTAATTTTAATCACTGTATAAAGCAATTTGAATATGCTGGAATTCATATTTTCAAGGGATTTTTCTTTTAAAATTCTTATAAATTTTAGATATAGTTTTTAAATACACCTATTTACTTCTTCAGATTTTATATTTTTAAAAATACTCTTGTAATTAACCAAAAACCACAAATTAAGAACTGAAAACGCACAAAATATTCAATTCAATATTTTTATTGACAATGTTTCTCAAGTATACCACAACTTATTTATTTAATAATGATGTCGATTGGTGTCTGAATAATTCATGGCTTCATTTGTATAAGAGATGTTGATTTTATTATCGTTTTTTAAATTCGTTAATCTGGTTACTGGTTTTTTCCCTAATTTATGAGTTTTTGGCGAGTAACCGCACATATTTTTTGAATTTAAGTACGTATACTTGGTGGCATTTTAAATGCCACTCTTTTTGTTTTTGTGTTGTGGATTTTATGTTTTTTTTTCTTGTTTTATAGCAGAAGACAGTCAAGAAGTTAACAAGTTTTGTCATTTATAAAGTGCAGCAATGCAACGCATTTTAATTTACTGTAAGATACTAAAAAAAATAAAAATTTTAAATACACTTTGATGATAAGGTATTGAAAAACATTATTTAAAGTGACATTTATTGTAATTTATTTATTTATTTTTTTTTTATTTTTGTGTGAAAACACAAATATTTGGGATAATAAAGAATTTATGGACAGCTGGATAAGTTTTATATTGACTTTTGATGATGCAAATAAAAGTGTGATTGGATTTAAAAAGGGAACTTTAGTTTTGATTAAAAACAATAGCCAAGCGAAGGTGTATCTTTTGGATTCAAGGCAGGGTAGTAAAACTCTAGGTATGCAGAATAGTCTACAGAATATTTAGTGTGAAACGGTTCCTCAATAGTTGTAGAGGCAAGGTTGAATATTTCGAAGATTTTTGCTAGTGAAAATATACAATTTACTATTACTTTTGGTCAATTTACTATTACTTTTGGTCAATCAGAGAGAAATACAACTAAGTTCATAATCTTTAAATAATTATATATTGCAGCGAAAGCAATATAACAGATAGTTAATGTTTTGGATCAGAAAGACCAAGTAATGGGCAACTTAAAAGCAATCCACGAACGATTGGCAACATATCCAAAGCAGAAGCTAAGGTGACGAGGCTGAAGAACAAGCTCCACCAATTAAGCTTCTAATATGTTGGTTTATTATTAATTTATAACTAATTCTTAAATAAGTTTTTTTTTTAAGTCTTAACTGTTTTCCATTTGAGCCAATAAGCCAGTCTGTACCTTTGGTACATGTAGGAACAGGGAGATATATTATATTCCTATTATTGAAATTGCTATTAATGAGTTCCACATAAAACTCAAAAATTAGATAGTAAGTTCTAAGCATAGGGGCCTGGGTGGGTTACTGGGTAAGCATTTGGCTTACTATCCTGGGTAAGCATTGCCTTACTAGGGGTTACTATCCAAGCAGCGGGTTCGATTCACGTACGGGTCATGTATTTTTTTAATTAAAAAAAATAATGAAAAACAATTTTTCCTTACAAAACCCCACTGTGACCAAATACAATTAAAAATATATAAATATGGAATATAAACAAAATTAATAATATTACTAATAAATTGATAGAAAATATTTTAAAGTGGGCGCATGGTCTTCGTGTAAGCACGGCACATGGTATCCTCCATATCAAAACAATATTAACAAGTACTAGGTATACTAACATGAAAAAACGTCCGAGATTTTCAACAGATACAATTCTATTTATTTTATATTTGAATTATAAAGTATTTTTGTATCTGTGAGTTATATTATTCAATTAAATTGTTTGTTTAAATTTTCTTTTCGTTTATATTGTTAAATTAATGTATTTTTTTTAACACAATGGAGAATGATAACTGAGATGAGTTTAAAATCAGATGAAAGTTTTTATCCACCTTCACTTTTGTTGCATCGAGCCCGGTCTAACCAGATCCCCTTTAATGAAAGGTGGGCATTCGAACCACTGTACCATGCTGCCTTTGCAACTATATAACTTAGTTGTGGTACTATTCTACAAAAACCAATCTGTTTCTATGCTTTGTGAACAGTTTCACTTGGAAAACCAAACATGGTGATCTGGAAGAGCACCTTACCAACCCAAAATTAAAGTTTTAGAATTCAACTAAAAATAAAACTTCACTACATCTACCATACAAAAAAAAACTATAATAACAAGTTGCAATATCAAAAAACTAAAAACACTAAAAACAGTAACAACCATAAAAGAAGACGCCAATTTTTAAAATTTGTTAGAACTCCTATATTCAAATCAGGTTTAAGTGTCTTTTTTTTCCAATTTTTTTTTTTGCATAAACTCAAAAATCAACTTTAAAATTAAATTAAAAACAAAAAAATAAAAAAAAAAAATTGAGTCTTTGGTATGGCACAGAAACTGATTCATTTAATTTACTTTTACCCAAGGGACATCACGCGTATACTTCAGCAATGATCCATGAAAAAACTTGGAGCTAAAGTCATCTATAATCAAACTTAGAGGCAAGCCAAAAAAAGAAAAAAAAAACAAAAAAAATAAAAAACAAAACGACAAACAAAAAAAAAAAAAATAGAAGTAGTTCAGACAAAATTAGATAGTCTGCATGTTCCTAATAAGGAAGATCGCGGATATTGGTGACTGGTGCTCTGGATTAAAATAATAAATTGAGAGTTGGTTTTTTTTTTCAACTTTATATTTAGTTTTTTCTAAGTTTGTTTGATTGTTATTGTTTCCTTTTCTAATATTTATTTTTTTTTTTTTTTTGTGCTGTTTTGGTACTTGATTTTAAGTTTTTTGAATGCATATAAAATGTCCCTTGAAGCATCTGCACGATTAAAATTGTATGCAAAAATCTTAGAAAAACTGAATAAAATAATATTATCATAATACAAAAAAGAAAAAAAAAAAAAAAAAAACAGTTTTATATAATTATATTGGTACATATTGGATTTCTATAAAATATATTTTGGTTATAAGCAAATTTAATCGAGTTGCTTCCTTGATTTGGTAATAATTTAATGATTCTTGACTATTGCAAGATGCGCATATAATATTATTCTGTAATGGTAGGATTTCAATCGCATTGTATGATGAAAAATCTTTTTACCAGTTAAATTTTGAATCATATTATATTATTAGATTTAGGTTTTTTTTAGCTTTTTTTCTTTGAGGTAAGGATGGTGGAAATCATCGAAAAATACTGCAAGCAACTACAGTTATGTGTGATTTTAAATCACTAAAATAAATCCGTCCTGTTTTAAAATATTAAAACTAGTCTAGATACTAACAATTAATTTTGCGCTAAATGTTTATGATCTACTGTAGTTACATACCTCCGTTAAGGTGATCTGAATTTAACGCTAAGTCGAGGGGCCTAGTTCTTTCAAGTCTTCGGACATTTGAATATTGTATGAGTTTTGACGCTTCTATGTTTCTTTTTTCTTTTAAGCAGGTTTTATGGTTTGCTGCATATTTTGTAATGTTATCGCTGACATTAGAAATCTCTAAATCCTTATGTATGTCGGAATTTCGTAGGGAGCACTCACCATGTTACGCAGCACTTTGTTTTGAAATGTTTGGATTCCCCGAATATGTGTTAGATTGCACAAGCCGAAAGTTGTATGAAGTATAACAATAAAGGGTTAATTATTGGGTTATATAAAAGAATTTTATACTCTATTGGCAATTTGAATAATTAGTTCACTGGCATTTTCTTCTTTTCTCAAGTTATTTTCAGTGTAGAGGTCTGATTAGATTTCATTGGACTTAAAAATTTCTTTCATTATATTTGGTCCATTTACCATTTATTTTCTGAATTGGTGGGACTAGAGATTTGATCACAAAATAGTGCCTTCAACAACATTATTTTGCTATTCCGTGAAAACTTTTAAATCTACTTCTGTAATTTGTGGCTTTTAACTGAATTAAAGAATTCCCTTTATTAGTTTTACAGAGTATTCTTTAGAATACAACCCTCAAGTCAGTATAAGATGTGGGTATTTTTGAAGCCCAGGACATGGACGAAATAATACATGAATTTCTTCATTCAGATTGAGTCTCATATGGTTAAATGCAAAAACTGCAGTAGCAGTATATATAAGAGGAAGTGCTTTGCTATTATAAGAAGCGCATTTAGATTTTGAATACCATAGACTATAGAGCTTTAAATTTGTTAGAGAGAAATCCTGAAGAAAGTCAACGACGCTGATGTTCCAAAATTAAACCAATGTAATTAACGTAGGGGACTTCAAGAACAGCAACAGCAAACCAGTGTGAGGTTGCTATGTTAGGTGTTTCTTCAATTTTAAATTAGTATTATAAATCAAAATACAATTCTCTATTATTATCATAAGTTTTGAAAACTGCTATATTATAATATTTTAATCGAATGTTAGTGGTAAATCTGGTCCTACATAATTCTATTTTTTTTTTTTTTTTTGTAAAGTCAACTAAAGTTGAGCACACTTTACAACTTGTTAGTAAATTTTGTTTATTTTTTTTTTTGATTTTGTTTTATTTTTAACAATGTAACTTATCGATATTTTATAGTATATTGATATACTTTTCAAACGTGTAGACAGACATCACAAATCGAGAAAGGAATACAAAAAGAAGGAGAAGAACAAAAATCAAATTAATCAGCTTTGGTGGTCGTAAAATAAAAGTTTTATAAACCTCGTAGGGAAAATATCTGAAGATAAAAATGAATGAGAAAAATTTTATGAAAAATCAGAGGAAAATATTGGAATGTGATTACTTTAGCTTCGTTTATTATTTTGCATATTGGTTTACTAGGAATGTAATATGAATAGCAAATTTTTCAAAAACAAAAATTAAATTACCTACTGTTGGTTTTTGGAGAATGGACATCTTCAAAATTAATTTTGATAATATGTCATAGGAACTTTTTTTTGTATGAAACTTGTAGAACTGTCAAAAACTGTAAAAATGAAACTGTAGGGATTATGTTTACATATTTCTATAAACTCTATGGAAGGATATGTTGACTTGAAAATCTTGGTTGAGTGAGACTTCTACAAATTAAAACCATCTTCCTTGTAATAGGTGGAGGAACACACAAACTGCCAACGATGATGATGACGGAGAAGGAAGCATCTGAAAGAGATAGGAAGAAATTATAAGTTAATATTGAACATGGAATTCAGAAGGAATAAGCTCTAACTTGAATATTGGTAAATCGTTAGAATCGCTTCACTCTTCTTCGGATTTCAATGTCTCCTAGAATTACAGATGATTCACTTTGCAAACACTTCAACTGATAATGTGCTTCGGAATTTAAAAATGCGACATATGTGCTGTTCTCAAGAAGCACTTTGCTTTAGGAGAATTTAAAGTTTCTGTGCATTTTGAGCACTTTCATAAGTCTTATTCAAATCGATTCTCGAGAATTGACATAACATATTTTTAAGAAATACACCAATGATTAGTTGTAAAAATTTTCTTTTAAAATAACTTTTAAGATTTTTTATACCAACTATACCACAACACATATTAAATAAATCCATTTTTAAACAATTTTTCAATTTTTTAATGAAATAACTGTTCGATAAGCAACCACTCAACCACCGCAACTTTAAATATAAAGTCGTTAGAATCAATTAAAATCCTGTTATCGATAATTGAAAATTATAATATTATTAATAATATATGACAAGCATTATGATAAGCCTCATATTTAAGCTAAGAATTAAACAAAATAAAAATGCAATGTACACAATTCCATATACTAACGGTATTTGCTTAGCATGAATTTGCTTCACAACAAAATGGTTAAACTACCAAACTGAATATTAAATAAAATTTACTTAGAGTTTTAAAAACTTATTTTCTAATTTAAGTAATCTATAATATTAAATACATTATCTATTAGTTTCATATTATGAATATATCTTAACTTTACCATAAATTTTCTTATGGTATATGCATAAGAAAAAAAAAAAAAAATTGATTTGCATATTTTTAAGAAACGTTGATTTCACCATTTTATTTCAGTAAAAAAAAAAATTCTATAATATGTTAACTGCGATACTGTATAGTTTTTAATACCTACAAATAAAAAAAGTTTGGTATATTCGAAAAAGAATTATAATAATAATAATAATAATAATAATAGTTAGGAAGCACGCGATAAGCACGAGACAAACGTTTTTTCTTTCTATATCTAAAAATGCTCCTTTTCTTGTTATTTGATTTTATTTCAATTTTTTGTTTTTGTAACTTTCAACATTTTTGTTTTGCGTTTTTTTTTTGTCATTATTGTAATATTGTTGTAACTGTTGCTTTTCTATACTAACTATTTCTTTCCTTTTCTTTTTAGCACATTTTCAAAAAATTTTGTAAAACTATGCCTATATAACTTCACTCTGTCCGTCCATCTGTCCGTCCGTCCGTCCATCCGTATGTTTACAAAAACTTTTACACCGTTTGAAATAGAGAAAAGAAATTTTAACCATTAGTAGGTATTGCAAAAAAAATAATATCGTAAAAGAATTTTTTTCTGTAGTTCCACCCGTTACGGAGCTACAGCCCACCAAAGTTGGCAAAAAGCCCTGTATTCAAATTGTTACAAAAAGAGTTCTATTAGGTGTATTTTCAATCTGAAAACAGAAAAAGATAGCTGGTTTTATAAACTTTATAAATTTTTAAATGATAAATTTTTTGGGTTGCCATATGATACGGTTCTAAAATTTACCATTATTGAAAACTCAATTTTTGCAAAATTTTTGGCCACACATATCTTCTAAACGGTTCAAGCTAGAGTTTTGAAATTTTGGGAGTAGTTAAATCCTATTAAATGAGTAGAAGTCGGTTAACAAAATTTTTTTGTCAAGCCCCATGTTTAGGAGCTATAAGGGCTCAAAAATTTAAATTTTGCTATTTTTAAACACCTATAACTTGACGACCTGTTCACATTTTTTTTTACAAATATACAAAATTTAAAGCGACAGTATTATATTTCAACATATGTTTAAGCATAAGGTTTTCTTAAACTTAAAAGGGGTTCTTTAAATTGAAGAAATTGTCTCTTAGTTTAAACCATTTTTGCTTAGATAATAGAATTCTAAGTAAAGTTCCTAATTTTTGGGGAATTCACAATTTAATTCCTAGAACCTAATAAAAAAATAAAGGAGGGAGGGTTTAATGAAGTTAGATCCTTGAGAAATTTGGCAACCTTCCTTATTGAAGGGCTATAACAACTTTAAAATAAAAACTTTACTGTTAGCAGTATATTTTATAAGTAAGCAGTAACTTAGTCACCAGTGCATATATTTCCAAAATTAAATTCAGTATGCAATAAAATATAATTTTGAAAATGTGCTTTTTTATAAAGTCTTGGTTCTTTTCATCACTTGTTTTTTATGCTTACAAAGTTTTCTTTTGTTTCTTGTTGTTGTTTTTTTTGTTGTTTATAACATGTATAGTAACTATAGCAACTATTGCTGTTGGCGCGCTTATTGTAGATGTTTTTTTTTTGTTTTTATATCATGTATTTTATTTACAATAAATATCACGAAATGTTGCCAGATTGATATAAAAAAAAAACAAAAAAATTAAAACTTAAAAGAAGAATTAAAAAGAGTTAAAAATAACAAGATGATAAAGTTTCACGTAATGTTTTGTAAATCTACTTAATAAAACATCATTCCTTCTACAAAACTATCTATTTTATCCTCCCTCACCACACTTTAAGTTTTGAAATATTTTGAAGATTAACAGAAAAAAAAAAAAAAAATTATATTTTCTAAATAGATTGTAATAGATTGTTATAAAAAAAAAACATTAGATTTTCTCTAAATTCACGTTTAATTCTTTTAGATTTAGATGTTGTCTAACAAGAAAATAAGAAAAAAAATCATAAAACCTGGTTTGGAATATCAAAATTAAAGTAGGTATATAATAATAATATAATATATTGAATAATTTTAAAGTCGCGTTTTTTCATTTTAACAATTTTCAAAAAATTAAGATAACAAAAATAAAATAGAATTGTTACAAGTTATATATTATTATTATTATTTTAAATTGTTTTTTAATTCATTTTTCACTTAATTTGGTTTTTTCATTCGCTTTATTTTTTTCCAGTCCCATTAAAGTTGAAAATGAACTACTTACTTAAATTTTATAATGCATTCTTGTTTGTTTGCAATTTATGTACAGAGTGTACTGCTAGTATGTTTTTTAAAAGAAAGTGATTGTTTAGATGTGTCGAACCAATATAATATTGTATGCGCGGGGGGTTAATGGGAAATGGGATTATGCAGTTACTACTTGATGAATTGCTTGTCATCGAACGATTTTTATTGTAAAAATACTTCATTAGAATATTGTTTGGTGGAATGCTGAAACTTAATCGTAGCTACGATTAAATGCAGAAAGCAGGCGGACGATTTTTTAGTAGAACTCTTTTTCAAAAAAAAAAACATGCAAACATATTGGTTTTCGGAGAAGTGCCCTAACTTGTATGATAATTTGGCCATAAGAAAAATCTTCCGCCAGCTCCTCGATAGATCATGGTCTAAGTTTGACCGACGTAGAACGACCTAGAAGAACCGCAGGTGCTGTCTTCAATGGTAAATTTCTAGTTGGATTGTCGTGGTATCTAAGAAACAGAGTAAAACATTAGTTAGACAAATAAAGCTACTTATTTTTATGATTCTTTGACTGTCAAAGTGGAAAGGCTTTAGGTTTGGAAAAAGACTCAAAATAGCTGAACTTGTGTCACAGTGCTATACAGGACACTGGCTTAAAAAACTGCAGCCATTCATTTTTAAGCTGGCTAGATGAAAATAAACGTACATTTTCGTTTTAGTTATAAAATGTTGAAGAAGCAGACTGATTATGTAGTTAAGTATTGTAGTATAGGTATCTTTCAACGATTTGGAGAGATTATTATTGGAATAGTGATTGCAGCTGAACTTAACGTTGCTGGTGAAGGTAAGTGCAATAGTACCCAAATAAATCTCGAAGCAATCATAGAACGAGGCTCCGTTTAATCACAATTCTCGCGGTCGCAGCAAAACTTTAATTTACTTCTTCTTTAAATTTCATTTTATCACAATGCTTAGTTTTTTAAATGTTGGTTAAACTTAAAATAAAATTTGCAAGTTTGCTCTAAATAATTGTTTCTTATTCATTTTTATTGCGTTAGTTTAGTTTTCGTGAATCCTAAGAAGAAATACAATCAATATAATGGTAATAGAAAATAAAAATATTCAATTTTTAATGCAATCTAGAATCAAAAATGAAAATCAAATTAAACATCATGATTTCAAATAAAAACGGAATTACAATTTTTATAATTTTTATTAATAGAATAACGATTTTTTGCCTAATCTTTGAATTTAAATTAAGAAATTAATGTAATTTCTTGAATTGTAATCATTTAATCAATGAAAACATATTCATAAATAAATTGAGGACGTGTTTAATAATTGATCTGAAATTATGAAATAATATTATTAATAGAAATATGAAATATTGAAATATTTCAATTGAAAAACTCAATTAATACTTGATTGAATCAATCAAAGCTAAGCATATTAATTGAAATTATAATTTAGAAATTATTGATTTACTTTTTATATATATTTTACGTGATATAGTGTTGATATATTGCTCTTAGTAAATGTTCTCTGTTCCGAATTTATTGGATGATTTAATAATTAATTGATCTGCTATAGTTTATAGTCTTTAGAAGTTCAAGGCAATGTCAAAGAAGTCACAGTTAGATGGTGCTTACAGAGACTGACTAATGCTGCAAAGTATAAAGAAATATTGTTATACTTTCTCATTTTGTTTACAAAGGAATGTAAAGAACCATGAAATGTTATCTATCTTTCTCATCTATTTATATAGAATTTAAGCTGGAGTTCATAAGTTATTATAAAATAATTAACCTTCAGTTCCATTAATACTTTTTTTTTTCTTTTCCACTCTCTTGGGAAGGCTACTACAAAGTTTCTGCAGCTAACTCTATTTTGTGCTAAATGTAACTGGCGGAAATGTTTAATTTCTTTTTCTACAATTCTCTTCCACATAATTTAGGCCTTCTAACTTGTTATTTACTTTTTATTTAGGGATTGCAATGGAGGGTTTTTTTGGCGACCGAGATGTTTTTCCCTGTGGGGTGCCCTATTCATATTGCATTTTCTTGAGACTTTATATATCCTACATGTAATGTGCTCTCATCTTTTTCGGCATACCTGGAGTTTTTAAATTATTTTTTCCGTTATCAGTTATTTTTCATTGCCATACGAAATCTTATATTGAGCTGCCTTGTTATTCTGGAATGATTTCCATAATTTCTACTGCTTTACAAATGACATTACATATGACTCTTTTACAAATTACTCTTCTTGAGAGTGAGAGTGTACAAATTAATCTTCTTATGCCTTCACTATCCATTTTTATCAAACTCTTTTAGTTATACTCTTTTCTTGCACTCTTTCAAGTTATAGTGATTGAGTTAAGCCCAATATTTATTGTTCTTCGTTAGGTGTTTTTTGGTCGACCAAGTCTCCTGGAGTCTTGCGGGTTCCATTCAAGTGCCATTCTCGCTGTTTCCTTTTTTTGTTCATAAATCTCTTTCAAAAAAGTGATTGTTCCAGAATATACTACATATGACTCTAAGGTCATTTATTTATAATTGCCTAATTGTAGTAGTCAAAGTTAGCAAGATTTCGCTACTAAACATTAGTATACCTTTTACGCATACCCTAAAAATCTGCAGCTTGTAGTTTTTGGAGATTTAAGAGTTTCTCCTTACAGGCTGCAATCATTCAAGCGTTGCTTTCTTGAGTTGGTTACCTATGTCTTCTTGCGTTGACTCCAATTCTAGGGGTTGCCTATTTCCTAACCCCACATAATAGTATTTCATTACTTCTTCTCGCAGTGTCTCATTAACAATTATCGGCGTTGTATTTTTAGTAATTAAGTCTCATAATTTTATTCTTGTCCATGTTCATTTTAAGTCTAACTCCTACTTATACTTATGAAAATTCTTTCAATTTGAGTTTGTAGAAGTCTTTGTATTTAACTTGAGAGGCATATATCATCCATCAAACTTACAACGTCCTACCCTTCAAATAAATATACTGTTATGTGAAATAGTTTGAGTTGACCATTAAGTTATTTGAGCGGTACATATATATTTATATTACTACTAAAAAGGATCTACTAATCACATTTTCTCAATGATCAAATTCTGCATAGATTGCATTGTGCTCATCCACCTAAAAAGAGGACAAAAACTGTTCCGCATGTAAAAGACTGTAAAATATTATACTTAAATTAAACCTATTACTCCCAATCTGTAAATTATTTATTTTTTACCCAAATTCATTTTTGACAACAAAATAATATTTTATATAAAATAGGTTCGAGTGCCTTGCAGCAAAATGTGAAAAAAACCATTTTGTATACCCAACATAAAATATCAAATTCTGAATGACTTCACCTTTATTCACTCATTCAGTTTTTAATAAATTAAGTGAAAATTTTTTTCTTAATAACAAGATCATCTTAATGTGTTTAAAATAAATTAAAAAAAAAAATTTAAGGGGTGTTCCCTTAATTCATTATAAAAGCAACAATTTGATGAAATAAAGCAAAAAAAAAAAAAACAAATAATTAACTTAACACCAAAAAAAAAAAAAAAAAAAAAAAAAAAAAAAAAAAAAATGTTTACAAGAAATCCACAAATAATGTAATTTTTCGTGAAAATTATCTCCTTAAATTTTCACTTTCAATTTCAATTGTACCACAGCTGATGATCTATTTAATTTTTTAAAAACTCGATTTACAAAAACATTTACTTTTTTTTTTTTTTATATAATAATTTAAAAAAATTTAAAAATAATAAAATAAAAAAATTTTATAATCAAAAATACAAACAATGAAAGAAGAGTTAAAAATAACCACAAGTAGTACCACTATTCTTTGATTGATACCAAATCTTCAAAATAATCTCAAAAGCTCAATGAATAACGAAAAATAAAAAAAAAAGTGACCATCACGCTTTGGATCAAAAAACACCCGCTTAAATATTTTATGATAGATACTATTGTTTTTTTTTTTTTTTTTATATTAAGACGAGCTTTAATATTGATGATCATTGATCATCGTAGGAAGTAGTGATTGTACCAACCAAACTGAATGCTAGAAAAAAAAAAACTTTCATTATTACAACAATAGAAAAACAAAAAAAAAATGCCAAAAAAGTCAACAGTAGATAAAAAATCATCCTACTGCCGCCCAACTAATTTGAAACACTGAAATACTTAATTCATTTTCAATTCGCGCAATTAATAATTGAAAAATTATCATCAATATTAAAAAAGATGGACAAGAGAAGAAGAACAAAATAATAATGAAATATAAAAAAATACTATAAACAAAAATCTGTCAGATTACAACATTGAATTACAACATTCATGATCATCAGATTTTTATTATAATATTCAGAAAAAAAAAAAAAAAAAAAAAAAACTATGAATTCATCTATTCAATTTTGAATTTGATGTTTTCAAAAAAGACATTTTAAAGGAATATTTCGATAGAGGAGTAATCGAATCATAAAACTAAGATTAAATAATAAAAAAAAAAAATATATATATATATATATCATGTACTTATGTATATAAGTATAGAAGAAATAAATTAGACAACAAAATGATTGCCATTTACTGCTGCTGAAGCAGCTGCCTAATTGTTTTGTAATGACCACTCCTTTTCTATAGGTAATTTTTGAACTGCTGTCGTTTGCATTGTTGTTTTTTTGGTTTTTTTTTTTTTGTTTTTTTGCTCAATTTAAACTGTTTTTGAAAAAATAATATTGGAAGAAGAGTGTTTGAAACTTGTTAGATCGTTTAGAATTTGGAATCATATTTTTAAAATAAGGCCAAAGGTTTTAGGGCATCTACTTTAATAATAACTGGTTGAAGCGCTGATGTTCATCAATTGCAATTGCAAACCTATCATTAATCTAGTACGTCAGTAAAATATTATAATGATTTTAAGTGGTAACCATGGTAACGAAAACATACAAAAAACTTAGTTTAATTCTTCTTCTTTTATTGCCTATCCGTAAGTGGACGTTGTCGGCAACCTCTGGCCTGAACGATTTTTTCATCTGTTGCTCAATGTATTATGTCGCCAATATTTCTGATACCATTCCAGTTTATAATGTTGCGCAACCATGTTAATTATTTCCTTCCTATAACTTTGTTTCCTTCAATTTTTCCTTGAATTTACATTAGATGAAGTAGTTTTTGTTTGTTGGAACGCATACTATGCCCAAAGTGAGCGATTCTTTTTTCTTTAACCTCAGTAGGAGTCCCCATTCCGTGTTTGGTTTACTTAGAACTTCTTCGCTTGTTATGTAATCTGCTCACGATATTTTTAACATATTTCAGTAGATTCACATTTCGATAGCTTCGGGTTGGTTAAGTGTGTGTAAACACGATGTGTCTACACCTAGTTTAAAATTTCTCTAAATGT
The DNA here is from genome assembly GCA_963082915.1 of Dolichopus griseipennis. NCBI lineage: Eukaryota > Metazoa > Arthropoda > Insecta > Diptera > Dolichopodidae > Dolichopus > Dolichopus griseipennis. The sequence continues at coordinate 70,496,930 of OY720444.1, read as the reverse complement.
TGTTAAGATCTTTATTGAAGCTTGATTACTTCCCGCAGAGTGTATGTGTGGCAATTGCCTTCAGCTAGTTTAACTCTTGGTTTTCAAATATTCATTCCTTACGCTTTCAATCTTTTGGTGAAAGATTCTTTCTCAAACATGTTTTGTGATGAAAAGTAGACCTAAATTTAACTGTAGTAATGTAGAAGCATTAGAGTTTTGGAAACGTAGGTGCATGGTATTCTTTAAGCTATTTCCATACCAGAAGAAACCGCTTTTAGTTCTGTTAATGTAATCTTATAGTTGCTCCGTTATAAAATTGTAAATTTTTTGAATGTCTGGCTAACTGTTTTAATATTGCATTGGCATTGATCGAAGAGACCTCTATTTATCAATCATATTGAACTCTTATTGAATTTTTCTTTTTTTAATTTGTTTTTTTTTTTTCATATTTTCGGTAAGCGCAAACTGACAACAATAGAATTAAAAAAAAAAAGATTTTATTAAAAAATCAGTTTTATAACAATGAATCGTGCTTCACATTTTGACTCAACGAATTAATTCGTGTAATAAATAATTCTTTTGTAAAAATTGAAATAAATTTTTAGAAGTAAGTAGAAATACGAAAAACCTAAATGAAAGAAATTGCTTAAGATTTAATAGTGTAAAATTAATAAATAAGATACATATAAAGTTTTTGAATTGTACAGCATTGATGCGAACATTTTCGATTAAGTGGAGATGTTTACACCCTTGTCAAACTATAAATAACAATTTAAAGGTAATTTGTTTTACAGCATTTGATACTGCATATCTCACATGGAGATTTTAAAAATTAAATGATATGCTAAATTAAAACTAAAAATACTGTAAAATAAATTTTGCTTAGGGATTGGTGTTTTATAATTATGTGTAGTTAGTTGTTCCATTTAATTGGGTAATTTATAACATTGGAAAGCTCCAGTATGCTAAAAAAAACTAAATTCCGCCGAATCCTTTAGAAAATTCTTTATTATAGATAATTTATAAACTTTTAATTTAAAAGAGTGTTGATCATAAAATTCAGAAGACGAAATCCTCAAATCAAAGCCCCCAATAGAAATTTACCAAAAACCAAAACCTCAAATACAAGATTCCCTAAAATTTATTCCTTAAAGATCCACAAAATTAAATTTGTTTCATACATTATAATGTAATCTTCATAAATATCGGAAACTTTCATTCGGTATCCAATTATAAAACCCCTCTTTTGGTTTTTCTCATAAGGTTTAAGAATATCATTTTTAAGTTTAGACAAGAGCGAATTAGCAATTCGGAATATTCTTTCAAATTGCAATTTTTTCAAATGTCTTAAAATAATATTCATTTTTTCAAAATTTTATTTACATACAAATTATATTAGTTGCAAATACCCCAAATTCTTATAAACTTCACATATTTAAGGGAAATAAAAATTGTAAGGATCACCATATTTTAGATTGTTTAATTTTCATCTCTTGAAGCTGTTAGGCACCTTAATGAATAATCCATAAATAAAAGGTTTTTAATTAAAGTTTTTCCGGTTTTTAAAGCTCATTGCACTTTGCACTTTGAGCTATTATGATGTTTATATGAAATTTCTCAGAAATGAATTAAAGCAGATTCCTGCCTTGCTCCAGTGGTCTTAGAGTGTCTTCGCGTAGCATTTCCGTTACAACTCCCCTAGAGAGCATAGGACATCCTTTGCTTACATTTCTTTAAACTTGGGGCTACTCAACTTGGGTTTCCATTGCAATTTTATATTATGGTATTCTAATTATATGCTCAATCTATATTTTAATTGGCTGTTTGTATTTCAATAAGGTCTTTCTTACGTATGCTCCAAATTTGGCTATTAGATATTTAGTTTAGCTAGTATATCAGCTAAATTATTTTGAAACATTTATCCACGGAGATCCAGTAGCTTCTTTGTTAGTCTGTTACTCGTTAACCATTAGTTTCATTACCATATAGCAGAACTGAACTTTATTTTAAGTACAGAAGATGTTCAAACTCTATTTAAATGGTGATGATTCTCGGAAAAAGTATTCAAAAAATATCTTAATTTTCTTATTTTACTCCTACCTAATATTATTTTTCCCAACAATTTATGTCAATCGACTGTTAATAATCCGTAAACATTTTCGATATCATCTTCAATTTAAAAATAACTGTATAAGCTGCAAAATTTTGTACTATCAAAAGATTTTAGCAATACTTTATATTATCAAATGAGTTTTTCCCCTTAATAAGTATGTACAGAATGCTTCTAGCCGCTAATATTTATCGTTGTATTAGACAATATTCTGAGGTAAACCAGTATGAGGTCAATAAAGAAGAATTTTCTACATAAAATTTAATTCCTATTAATTTTATGTATAAAATATGTATACATTATTATTATTTTCCAAAAGAACAAGATAGATAGCAGGTAGGTACATAGAGATAAAAACTTATATATCTTTGGTATTGATTATTTAATTTAAATAATTATTTTAAGATACAATTTAAGATACTGATTTATATTATGTTAATTTTAATTTATCTATACACGGGATAAATTAAATATATATATATTTTTTCCCCCCTTTTCAACCCCTTTATGGAGTATAGGGCATTTATCAAGTCTATTTATACTAGGCTTCAAGTTCTTTAATCGTTATATTCATTAAGCCGTAGATTATTCGGCTGTAGCTATTGTATAAGATTATGAATACACAAATGTTATTTTTTTGTGCCATCTATTATCTTTCACAAGAGTTATTTATATATTTTTATTAAATCTTATCTTATATTACGATATTAACTATTACGGCATAATTATACAGTTTTACGATATTTGTTTTTCAGATATGATCTGATCGGGGTTTGAACCCGAAACCTTCCGCATTAAGGTCAGCGTCTTTGTCACTACGCCATTGGTTAGATGTTTATGTAAGCTATTGGTCAGATATATACATAATAAATAATATTTATTGTAATTTACCTTATGATCTATATATATTATGATCGTCCCCCAAAAGTTCTATTTAAGTTTACATTTATATAATTTACACGGAGGATTTACAAAAGACATAGACAGAGCATTAAGTAAGGGAATAAAAGAGTTCGGAAGACGGGAACTAAGTCCTTCAAATCTGATTCAAGAAAGTAAAGCTAATGCTTCTCAACGCAGGCAAATTTTCAAAGCGTGTATCGAGTCTGTTCCGCTATATATAAGTGGAATCTGTCCAACTACTAATAAACTAACAAAGAAGGCACTTATTTTCATAAAGAATATATCTAATAGTCATTAAATGAAGAATCTACTTATATTTTATTAGCAAAACTCGTAACAAATGAAAAAAATGTTTCAAAATAATTTTTTTTTTTTTATTTTTTTTTTTTTTATTCATAACCTCAAATTTGATTTGTTTAAAAAAAATACCTTTAGATCAAAATTGATTTTTTTTTCTAGTATTTTTATATTTTGTAGTTGTTTTTATAAGATGAGTTGCAGGGCATATTCGTACATAATTACGTCAGAATATATTAAAATAGATTTAAAATAAATATGTGAAATAACTCTGTCTGTTTAATTTTTATTTTTTTTTTTGGATGATGAAAATAGGTGTGGTACATTGTTTTTATGAATTGTTTTTAATGAAAGTAAAATATAGAGCCAAGAGGGATAAAAAATGTAAACTACATATGTTAGACTATACAGATATTATTTCAATTATTATTATATGCGATCATATATTCAATGTTTAAATTGATTTTTATTTAAAAAAAAAAAAAAAACCAAAAACCAAAACAAAAATTCAAATAAAAAATATTAAAATTTATGTGAAGTTTTAATGGTTTTTCAATTATTAAAAATTGAAATTTATTCTTTACTAAAACTACAACAAAAAAAATTTTTTTTTTTTTAAATAAAATAGGTTCCTAGGTTATTTAGCAATATGTAAATTAGATAAATATATGTTTATTTAAATTTGATTTGATTTTCCATTTCTGGATATTATGTAACATATATTTTTGAAAAAAAAAAGGAAAATTGGTTTTTGTATTTGACCCAGTTTTAATTAAAAACAATTTTAAAATCAAAAGTTATTGTTTAAATTTTGTTGCAGAATATATTCAGGAAGGAATGAAATTATTTTATAAGGTTTGCTGAAGAAAATTGGATTTTTGGGCTATTTAATATTTAATTATTGGTATTAAAAATGTGAAACTTATTATACACAATGGGAATATCGTAAAACAAGGATGCTAACCTCGCAGTTACTATTCATCATCGTATTAGAAGCTATCCTGAGGCAAACCAGCAGCATTGAAAGATGCGGATGACAAATATCAAGAAAACCTAGAATTCGTAGACGACATGTCTTCTGTCAAAAAACCTTTAAGATGCACAATCTAAATTAAACTACCTACAGCTAATATGAATTGGGCTAGAGATTAACATTAGTAAAACTGTGACAAACCAATGACAAACCAATATTATTAAAGGAGTTATTGAATGTACCACTAATTCCAACTATCTAGGGAGTATCATCTCACCTTTAGGTCAGTGCTATGAAGAAGTTTAAATAAATCAATAAAGCTAGAACACCATTTGGTAGACCTCGCTCCATATAGAATAGTTCGCAAATATCAAAACGTGCAAAACTAACATAATGGTATTCAATTCTTGGCGTAAAATCTACATTAACATATGTCTGCGAATCATGGTTGCTCGCAAATTCCGTTAAGCATAAACTATAAGTTTTCATAAATAACATTTCAGAATAATATGCAGAATGTTCTGGTCGAACCGAATTAGAACTTGTGGGTGTGAACTAACAAATGAAGAACCTATAATGAAGCAAATCACTAGAAAAAAATTGGAATAAGGAAAAATTGAAAAAATATGTACCCAGAAGTAGACCTTGCACAACTTATAAAAAAACGCTGCTGGATGAATTAATTAGACACGAAATATCCTGAAATGAAATAAGTAAAGAAGCTATGAATAGAAATGAATGGAGACTTTAAGTTAAAGTCCTATGATCCCAAACCGAGTAACCGAAAAAAACAATAGAAATGTCTTGCACTCTAACCTGTTAACTTTTTTATTTTTTTTAAATAATACTTAAGGTCAAATGATTGAGGAAGCTGCATGAGTCTTAAAAACAAAGGAGTCACAACAAAACGTTATCATGTATTAGTTGAAAATATCTTTACTTACCAAATTAGTTCTTTTATATGGTCTTTTAATTTGTATGGAATTCTTTTAATTTTAATAAGACCCTTAAAAACCGAGAAAAAATTCTTACAATTTTACCTTGACAAAGTGAATAATAGAGGTATTGGTGTTATAAAAGATCCCAACCGATCGCCATAAAATTGATTCACTAACCTTATTTTAAAGATATCTACTCTGTAAATTTATTATATCACTGGCCCCTTCCTATAGTTTGGTTCAGAAAGGGTTTTGTTTTGAACGAAAAGAAATCCGCACAGTTGCAAAAAGTTGCTCTCGAAGTTTTCCATTCCCTGGTAAAAAACCAAAAAAAAAATAATGTTCCAAAGGTTGAAATGCAGCAAAAGTCAGATGAATCAAAGCTTAACACTACGAAGTGGTATTCTGAAGAAATAACGAAACTGATTTGTACAACATTCTGATACTATCAAAAATAGTATGACTACCTAATTTAATACTTTGAACTATTTATGATTAAATTATAAGTAAATTAAAAATCTATTAAATCATTTTTCTTTTCAAAACTTATGATATAGGAAGTTTCTAATAATCTTTCACAATATACTCCTCTACCCATTTGTACCATTTTAATATACAAAAAAAAACTAAAACAAAATTTTTACGATACATTAAGGTCATAATTATTACATTTTTTTTTTTTTTTTTTTTTAATAATTTCCTTTTACTTTAAATATATCCCATAATTTTTTTTAATATTCATAAGTTAAAGAAAATTGCAATTAGTATAGAAGGAATCAAAAAATATAAATTAACTTCAAAATTATTCATGCATCTCTTAAATAATAGAAATTGGTTTTTCTTAAAAAAAAAAAACATAGAAAAAAAATAGAAAAACACAGTCTTTCTTATAAAAGTGAATGTTTAAACTAGATCAGTATAATATTTAATCATTAACAACGACAAAGCAAGACAACAAGAAGTGTATCCAACTAACCAAGAGCTTCTTGTTTTCTTTCTTTTATTTTTTTTTTGAAACTTTACTTTAAAAATAACCGAATATATATGTATATATATATATATGATTTCCAAATCAACAATTTAAGTTTTGCTTCAAACTCAAAAAAAAAAAAAAAAAACAATTTTATTATATACTTTTAAATGAACTTACTTGTGTCTATGGCTTTATTTTTCATTCTGTCAGTTAGTGATACATTTATATTAGAAATCTGACCATAAACTTATAAGAATTGTATGGTTCAGTGGTTAGCAAAGTGGCTTAGGGTGTAAATAGATCTGAGTTCGATTCTCCTCCAAAGATAAAATTTTTTTTTGTGTTTTTTTTTTAAATTCAACAAAAATAATAAAAAAAAATTACAAATAAAATTAATTTATTTGGATAGTTTCTTTAAAAATTTTGTAACTTTAAGAACTAAAATACTTCCCTTTGATAATATAAAAACATAGACAAAATAATTATATAGACGATCAGTTTCATATAAAAAATTTTTAGGTTTTTTTTTAAGTCAATCGGTACATTTTTGGTTCATTAATTTAAATTTTATACAAGTAGGTACTTAGAAAAAAAAAAATTTCACCAAGAAGCGAATTTGAACCCACGATCCCAACATGTTTGAAAACTTTTAAGCTTAAAATGTTGAAAATTTTCATTGGTAGATCTTTTGCATTTAAAAGTGTTTTAATATAAAAGTAAATTGCTGGGTTAAGACTAACAGAAAGAAGAATTCTCACCATTTCAGCAATTTACTTTTATACTAAAACACTTTTAAATGCAAAAGATCTACAATCAATTTTTGGTTAATGAAAATTTTCAACATTTTAAACTTAAAAGTTTTCAAACATTAAAAGAACTGTTTCTTATACCATCAATTTACTTTTGTATTAACACAGTAACAAATTCCCAAGATCTACATTCAATTTTTTATTTTCTACATTTTAGGGGGCTATTACTACTTTAATAAAAGTATATATTGAAAAAAATATTTTTTTTTTATTTAATTTTATTTTTCCTTTAAATTTCATTGACTTGCATATAGTTGCTACTCGCTTTTCCTGCTATTTGCATAATGCATTCAAATTAACTCTGTTGTTATATTTTTTTTTTTTTTCCTATATAATATTAACATTTACAAACTAATGTTAGTAAATTCTTGTCGCTATGTACAATCAGATAAAATCGCCTGGCCTGTAATTTATCAAAATCACCTTAAAAAAAAAATATAAAAATAAAATATAACTTCTATTAAACGCCACCGCATTTAATGGACTGAATATGAAATATAAATATATATATATATATATGCATAGATAAATGAATACGTATAATAGAAGCTGGTAAGTAAGCACATAAGAAGAAATCAACAGCTTTTTGATTATTCATTAAATTCTTTTCTTTCTTTATTATTTTTACATTATTGCTGTACGTACCTACTAGTCGTCGTCGTCGTTGTCGTTTATACATAGTTAAATTTACTTATATATAACACTTTATTTGAAAAAAAAAGGTTTACTCCTTTATACATTTTCTGTATATATTTGTAATGTACACAATTGTAGATGAAAAATTACCGGTACAATTGTTTAAGAGCGCATTGAAGTACAAAAATAAAAACAATAATAAAAACAAAAAACTTATAATAAAATAACAAAAGTATAACAAAATTGCGGCATGCGGTTTTCATAGCAACAGTATCACAAAAAAAAAAACAAAAAAAAAAAAAAATAAAAAATTACTGCGTTATTTCCTAGTCATTTCTTTTATCTGTAGTCATCGTATATACGCCATACCAAAGTCCAAAATACAAAAGAAATTGAAATATTTTTTTTTTAAAAGAGATTTTTTCAGAGGCCAGGAATTATGAATTGGATGGTAGTAGCTAGTAGTACCCAGTAGTAGTACCTCAATAATGTTTGCATTTTGTTACGATATTTTTGAAAATAGAAAAAAAAAAAAAATTAAAATATTTTTCTTCAATTACTTGATAAAAAAAAAAAAAAAAAAAAAAACAACAAATGTTAAAATCTGGTATTCATGTAAAAAGAAGTTATAAGTATCTGTATGATAGGTTTAAAAAACAATTGATACATATATGAAAAGTTTTTGATTTTTTTTTTTTGGATTTGCGCAATAAACTGCATTAAACTGATGACGACAGCATTTTTTTGTTACCATGATTTTAACAAAAGTAGTTTTTTTTTTTCAGAATTTGAATTGTTTTGCTAGGATGTGGTGCAATTGAAACCATTTTATCAAAATTATTATATTTAAGAAATTTTCGAGTTGGTTTAAGTTTTGGTCAGTCCTGGCCTAATGTATTTTCTGTTTTTAATCATCATCTCCACATCAGGGCAATTAATCAATTCATTAAGATCTTTCACTATTCATTGTTTTCAACTATGATGTTAATTGCATTTGTTGCAGCTATTTTATAAGGTTATGCCAAACCATACATTTATTTGCATGTATCATCTAAGCCAAGATTTATGCATATAAGATTTTAATACGAATCTATATATTTTTTGAATGAATATGAGCTGACCAGGGCTTGAATCCGAGATCTATAAATTCTAAAAGATCTTCAAATATTTTTAAAAAGTTTGTTCACATTGTTCTTATTTTTCTTACTCCTCTGGGAAGCGTAATGCCTTCACTAGACATTTTCATCGGTTAGGAAGTCTGTTAGGTGTTGTTGACTTTGCACTTTCCCAGGTAATAGCGAGTCTGTCCTCGGTCAACTACATCTTCTGTAGCTTTATGCGTTCGATTCAAGGACTATTCTCGCAATATGTTCCATACAACTGTATTCGTGATTGTTATAGGTCACAATATCCTACATATTATGATTCTAAAGCATTTACTGATAACAGTCAGTAACTTGCTGTTTGTAGTATTTAAAATTAGCCAGGTCTCGCTACCAGACATTAATACAGGATGCTTTTTACGCATGCCCGGTGAGTTTCGCCATACTGGTGGCAATCTGCTAAACGCTGCTCTAGCTGCTGAAGTTATTGAGATATTGAAGTAGCTGAAGTTATTGAGATACTGGAGTGTTTGACTGTTTCTATTTTCTAATCCCTATTTGTAGATTTTGTATTAAGGCACCATTGATGTGTTTACATAGTATATACTAAAAAAGTTATTAAATGTGAATTAAATGTATGTTTATAAAGAGGACCAATTAGTTTTATCGACTCCAACTTGAACTTAACGCAAGCGGCAAGACTAGTTATCAATTTAAAGTAAATCTTGTAATAAGAAACTGAAATTTTAAATTATTTTATTTCATAAATATCTTTTCCGCCTAAGGATTACCAATCTTGTTGAATCTAAAAGCTTAACACTGAATTAAGTATTTTATTTTTTAGACATTTTTTTTCGAAATGATACCATATTCCAAAAATAAATATCACCAGTTTCCATTTCTAATAACTTTAAAGTTAATTATAAACGATTAAATACTAATTTATATAAAATTGACAAAATAATTATAATTACGATCGTTATTCCATTCTACCCAAATGTTTTTCTGTCCATTTGGTCTTTTTGGTTTGGTTTCCTTTTAATTTCCGGACTTTTTGTATATTTTCTTTGTTTTTATTTAGTGACGTATAAAGTGAAATTTAAATTACTTTAAATGCTTCATTTAATCAAAAAAAAAGTGAAATGATTTTATTTCGAAAAATTTTTCTTCGGTTAATTAATTGTTAACAAATTTCCTGCCAGCCTGTCTCTTTTATAAATATTGCTTATTTATTTCTTAACATGTTAACAAAATTGTTAATTTCTATATTTTTTTTATTTAAATATTCAATTTATAATATGTATTTTGTTTGCGCATAAATCTGTGGCAATGAAACTGTATATTTAGTTTTTGGAGTGACCATATTGCAACACTAAGTTAATAGGTACATGTTAACTTTAAGAATTCTTATAAATTACCTTATTAAGAGTAAAAATTAAAAAGTAAAAGTCATTCATTCATTAAACTTTTGATTCAATATTTAAATTTCTTAAAGAAAACTAATTAATTAATAAGCCAAATAAAATAATTTTGCGTTTAGTTTCATTTTTAGTTTCGAATTTAAGTGACGAAGTTTTCTTCAAATATTTAAAATAGTGTTCTTTTGCAAAAAGATCGGAGTTTTTAATTCTTGTGGAATGAGGAACAATCATAAGAATAAAGCTGGTAGAAAATTTCACAGAGTTATACATAAAATCTATAGGAATGAGTACTTCCAAATTTCTTAAAGATTCAAACAAATATATTTAAAGCTTAAATTTAAACTTTCAATTCTTAACCATTGATCGTTGCTTTTCAATCATTAGCGGTTACTGCTTGAGCTGTTTGGTTGCTATTCCCTTATTTTGTATATAAGCGGTTTCTGTACTGCTATAAGAAATTTAGTATTTCAGGTTTCACCTTCCTTAGAAAAAGCATTAGAAAAGTTTAGTTAAAATAACAGTAGGTATTTTAAAAGTTTTTTCAAAACTTTTGGTAAGAATTAAGAAAAATTTTTTAAACCATGAACTGTAATTTTAATAAATTATTGCCCATTTTTTCTTTTTTTTTTTTAATTTTGAAAAATGTTCTTTTTTTTATTTAGTATAAATGGTCACCTTAATTTCAATCATAATCATAAACTAAACTAGTTCAATTAATTTCAGTGAGATAACAAATTATTTTGCTAACAATATAATATGATAAAATTATTGGTTATTATTTAATTCGATTAATTTATTAAAAAATATATTTATGTTATCTTTTTCATATTATACTTTAATTTTCTCATAAAAAAATCATATTACAAATTAAAACTAGTTGATTTAAGATAATTAATAAAAATGTTTTAAAAAAATTTAATTAAATAAAGAATGTTTTAAAACTCCCATTTCCGGTTTTGAAAAAAATTTTATTAAAAAAATAAAACGCTTTATAGACATATCGTAAATTAAGTCCAGAGCTAAATTACAGCATTGGAATTACATTGTTAAAAGTTTATTTTGAGTTATTTGACTTTTAGTTTTGTATTTGAATTTCATTATATTGAGCAATAGGAAAATTCGACGAATTAAAGTCGTATTATAATATTTCACATAATACTAAAGTTAAATCTAATAACCGTTCTTTAAGAGTTTTCTAAACACAAAATCAAATTATTTTCGTATGAGAAGTCCTCGAAAAGCACCTAAATGTGCATTGAACAAAAAACTTAAACATTTTGGGCATGAAGCTTCATTAAAAAATTATTAGGAATTATCATGTTTTTGATATACCTAAAACTGCTGCCAAATACAGGGTGGCGCAAAACCACCAATATTCTGTTGTGTACTGTTCCAAAAACAGTATATTAATGGGGAATATTTTTAGCTTAAGTAGAAAAATTATATCCAGCAAGTGGTGATCATTTTGGGCTTCGCATATTCGTGCTCTTTCCAGCACATTTTCCATAACTTTCGTAATTTTTGATCGCTGTTCTGTTGTGTACTGCTCCATTTCAAATTCCTCAAGTTTCCTTCAGAAAATTCTGAAATAAAAATAAAAAATATAAATAAATTTAAAAAGTTATTAAACATTCAAACCATATCGGTCGTTTTGCGCCACCCTGTACTTTGAATTCTCTTTAGGTATAAGTCGTATTTCTCTTGAAACGACCTTTTCAAATTTTATGAAGCATGGATACGATCTAAGATGGAATGTAACTCACACATTTAGGCTGGTGCTTCATCTACTTCTTCAATAACACTATCGATCGAGTTCAAAACCGCGCTTAACATTCGTCGTAATATTGGAGCTCTTTCGCTTTTTTATAGATATCTTGAAGGTAATGACACTGCCTCAGGTGAAATAAAATCTCTGATGTCTTCTCTCAAAAAGCAATTTCAAAGAACCACCAGAGGGACAGAAAGGCGCATTTCTACTATATGGAACTACCTAAGTGGTACCTTAAAGGTTATTGCAATTCGTTTGTTGTTACGATTGCAAAAATGTGGAATTTGTTATCATCGTATGTGTCTTATGGAGCTCTAATCTAAACAAATAATTTTGCTGATTCTTCCCATGTTTATACAAGCATGTTCAAAAAGCTTAGTTCTTGTTGATACGTTTGTTTATAACTTGTTAAACGTAAGATTCCTGGTTTAAAACATGCACAGATCCCGAAGTAAGCTCAATTTACTATCTTGTAGTATTGAGGTTATGATATATCAAGAGATCATTTATTACTGATGCTTTAGCTTATGAATTATTAGCTGAAGGATTGCTGTTTTAAATCCTGCTCAAATCTCAAAGTAAGATTGATGACGTCGCGTATATTTGCAGATGCACTGTACGAACCACAAGCAGATCTATAGTTGAAAATTTTACGTTAGTTTAGGTGCAATTTTACTGCTAATTTCCATAAACCTTTATTAAGAATTAGAAATAATATATTTTGTACGAGTTTTAATAATTTTTTTTAAGAGGGAATAGAAAGCTATGAAAGTCACCCATTCAAACTTTGAGGAGTTTTTGAATAGTGTGAGCCCATTTGGTGGAATTTGACTAAATGGACGCAATATGGGTAAAACAAACGAATTCACATAAGTCGTGTTGCAACATCTGGGTACTTCAACTGTGTAAGAATGAGCATCTGTAGCCTTCCTTGTCTTAGATTTCCCCTGTATTTACTCCAAAGCTGTTACTTCTATTGACCTCAAAACTGTGTACAATTAAAAAATTCCAATTCAATGAGTAATAACAAAGATTATTTACCAATACCATAATTCTAAAACAATAATACATCTTCAGATATAGCAAACTTTTACAAGCTTCTATAAAATTTTGTATATAAACACTTAATATGATACAAAAAAAAAAAATGCATATTTTGTTCTACGCTGCTTTTCTAAAAGATTTAAATTTGAAAAGGCACAAAAAATGATTTATCTGAATTTAAAATCATGCATTATGGACTCTGCCTTAAAATTATTTTAATTACGATAGCATCGCAAAATCTTGCATATTTTTTTTTCGTTAAAAAGTCTTAGGCATTAAATAAAAATGGTTGTATGTTGTATTAGAAAAAAAAAACGCGGGTAGACCTATAATGTATCTTATAGACAAAGAAGTACTATATTTTTTTTTCTTATCTAAAATATATAATCACGCTCTACGGGATATCAAATGATGAATCATTTTCGAAACTTGTGCCTTAAATATTAAACGCCACTACAATCAACATCGTCACTTTACTGTCGCTTTTTGTTTTTTTTTTTTTTTTCATTATTGATGCTAGGCTTTTTTTTTTATTTAAGAAACGGTTTAATACAAAATGTTCACAATTTTGTTTGACTCAGTCGGAGAAGCAGTTATTTATTAAAAAACAAAAAAAAACATTATTCTTTGGATGAATAGTTTGATTAATTTTAATGTAAAAGAGTTACAGTTTTTTTTTTGTGCATGTCATTACCATACGGAGGAGCAGAAAACATAATTTTTCTAATTTAAATTTATAATTTTATAATAGCTTTTAATAAAGGATTGTGCTTCTAATATATAATTGCATAATGCATGTATATGTCCAGAATAATGATCTACATGTTTGTATTTTGTTTAGGTGGATATTATAATAAAATTCATAACCCATTGTATGCCATGACTATAATTTTTGATGCCGAACGATTGTTGAAGTGCTGAATAGTTGGTGAAAAACTTAATGAAGTAATTAATGAAACTACAGTAAGTGTATCCAACCGACTTAGGCATACCCTACACCTGAAATCAGCTTTAATTTAGTGTCACTTATTGAGTTAAAATAGCGGACGTCGTCTTTGATCCTCCACTCGTCCTTTCGGTTGTTAACTAAAAAACACGTTAACAAAAAAATCCAAGATCACATTGTATTAAATGGATTGTACTGTCTTGCATCATGTAGTTTTTATTGTAAAGTCTGGACAGTATGTTAATATTTCTTGTAAAGTCTGTTATTTTACAGCCTCCCCAGCTCCGTGGTCTAATTTATCTCATTTACGAATTCATTCTTTCTCTGGGGAAAAAAACCATTCACACAAAATTTTATTAACATCAGTTGAAAAATAAACCGGATAATGAATTTGGATTTTGGAAACTTTCGTTCGAAATTAATAAAGATAGAAATTTACACTTTAGGAAAGGGTGAAAAAATTAAAATTCTCAAAACTCCTAGAATCTTTATACTCCATGGTACTAGAACAATTTTATGAAAGTTACTATTCAAGGGGTAGGCACTAATAAAAAGTCTATGTACCAAATTCAAAGTCATTGCGAACGGTTAGAAGACGAGGTTTCTAGAAAAGTCTGATTTACAATCTCACCTTACTGTTGAAGAAGAAAGCATTCATGCTAAATTTAATTAAAATCAGCTGAAATTTCCACAATTAGTTGTCCTCGCAAAAACATATAAACACCCACACATACACAAACACCAACACACACAAAATTTTCGAATTTACGCGTTTCCGAAATAATGGTACAACTGTTTTAAGACGGAAAAAATTATGTATTGTTTTTTTACCAAGGAGGTCATAACCTTTCTTCTAATACAGCCCTGATACTGGAGAAAGCTAACAATTATTCTACCCATACACAAAAGAAATAAACCAGACCATGGATTCGGATTTTGGAAATCCGTTCTATATTTCCGTTCAAAATTAATAAAAATAGAAACTTAAATTTTGAAAAAAGCTTTTCCGTGTTGATTCTGAAATTTTGGTGGAATTAGAGTAGTGGTTCGCGTAACTGTTAAAGCACACCCAAAATCAAAAAAATAAATGTGTCCAAAATTTCTATATCATTTATCTATTTTATATTAACTTCTTGTTTAAAATACGGTTGCATCGACTTACTGTTGCTCCATTACTTGTTTTTATCAAATTTTTATATTACATATTTGTAGGCGTTAGTGATACTATAACTTACCAACTATTTAACATGATTTTAATTAAAAAAATTTTTTTAGTTTTCGAATTATTTTGAATTTATTTCAAAATATTTTGAATGTCCATTCAAATGAAATTTAAATGCATACAAAAAACAGCTTAAAAAGTGTTAATTTAACGTGAGACGAATGAAAATTTAAGTTGGTATTAAAAATGGTCTAATATATAAAAATCCCATTCAAAATTAAATCAAAATTGCTCAAGTTAATAACTTTGACTTAAAAATTTCATTTAATAAATGTATCGTATTAAAATTCTAATTTTGCATAGATCCTACAACACATTTGTAATATATTTTTTAAGTGATTTGATTGGTCTTTGTTAAGTGATCTGGTTTGGGTGTGTTTGTTCAGCTGTACAAAAAAGTTGAAAACCTCTAATGAAATATGTATAATAAAATTTAGCTATGCATAGAATACAGTACAATTTATTATACCATTCTTAAATAAACCTTATCTCAATAAAAAACATTTAAAAGTATACAAAATAGTTCTGAACTTCTAATTAGTGAACCAATCAATTAACCTTAATGTTTACCATCAAAAATGTTAATTAGTACAGTCTGAGTCTTCAATACATGTCTATGTAGGTCTACTGTGGGTCCAATTTTTTTCTTTAATAATAAAACTTATTAGTATCTTGAAACTCGTTTTTAATTGTAAGAGAATCTGTTAATGAGTCATCCATAATTTTTTTAATTGACCAGTGGTCAAAAGCCGTTATTTTTTATTCTATTTGAGATTTTTTTATAACAAATCGAGTTTTTTTCAAAGCAGTAAAGTAAAAAATTATATTATTGAAATAAAATACTGAAATCTAAATCAACTTTTATAAATTTTGCAATAGTAAAAAAATTCTTTTAAAATAAAATAAAAAAAAAAAAAATGTATTAAAAATTATGTAGAAACGATATTGCAATGATGGCTTTGTTAAAGCCAATACTGATGCACAAATATAAAGCAATTGTAAACTATTTTTTTTTCTATTTGTTTTTTTTTTTTTTTTTTTGTAATATCTGTCTTTTAATTTATTTTGTTGTTCATTTGTTTGTTCTTTTTGTTGTTTTTGGAAATGGAATGCGTGTTGAATGCAACATAATTTGTTGTTAAAAGACAATTTTTCTGTATAGGCGGACTGATATGGAAAATTTTTTATTGTGGGTTATAGAAAACTAAAATGTGAAGAATTAAAAAAAAAAAAAAAAAAAACTAACAAATAAATGTATCTACAAATGATGAGTATGATCAATTTTTAAATAGATAAACGAGGTGTAATTGAAAAGTTTGGAGGTATATATTGAAAATTATTTAGAAAGAATATAGGGTTCGTGGACATTCTACGGAAGGATGCCTCACACAAATATGCGTCCTAATTTATTTTGATATATGAAGATAAATTGGATCCTAGTAAATTAGGATTAGATCCTTGCTTAATAATATATCAATCTTGTATGTTTATTAAGTTTATTTACTTTTTGAATCTAAACTACATGATAGCACATAGCTTTTGGGAATTGGATCCTCCATCGAATTACTATTCATAGTATAGAGAGTCGTTTATCCGTTTTCTTTTAAGTGCTCGTTTTCTAATAAGTAAAGGAAAAGTATAGGAAATGTTCGAAAGGCGAATGAAGCGTTCTGGAAGAACAATTTGAACAATTTATTTCAATCATATAACAAAGATTAGGGAAACTTTGTCAAATATATCCATCGATTGTTGAGGTGATTCACATTGCCAATGCCGTATATAGATCGCATCATAGATCGGTGCAAGTTAAACTGTTAACTGATGGTTTGAATATCTTCGATTATCCTAAAACGGTTTTTAGGCCATGGAAAGGGTTTGACCAATTTTTTTTCAATTTTTAAGAAATCTAAAATTTTAGTATTTAGAAATCTAATAATTTATTACTAAGCTTTTTCCTTCGAAATGTTTTAAAAACTTGAAAGTCACATCCCTTGATTATTGAGGCCAATTACATTGCCAATGCAGTTATGCAGTTCTTCCTAAAGTTGTTTTAAGTCATGGACGAAATTTTGCCAAATTGTTAAATTCAAACTTTTCAGCTTCGAATGCGGTTAAAAAGGCTCAATTTTTTTAAGTAAAGCTTCAAACAGAAAAGTAGTAATTAAATAACTTTTATACTCTCGTAATAGGATTTTATTTTATATTTGAGGCATGGGATGATTTGCGAATTGGAATATTTAAAACTCGACCTTAATATAAGAAAAAAAAAAACATTAAAATAATATACGAGTACAAAAAATAATAAGAACAATAATAAAAAGAAACAAATTGAAATTGAAAAGTTAAAGATAAAAAATTTGCGTTAACATGAATTTTAAAAAACCCACGCTTTAAATAGTGAACATAACTTTGCATAAAGAGGAAGAACTTTGTAATTACATTGGCGTTGTCACACATTTTAAATATTTGGTTTGTTTTTTTTTTATTTTTATTTTAAAACCAACGAAATAAAAAGAAAACAATACTTAGATAACGTTCATATATAAATTTATTTTAACAATGGTTATATCGAAGATTCAAAAAACTATTTTTTATACTCGGAAGTAAAATTATATAGAAAACATTTTTTGAAACGTTAAGTCTAAGAATATAATTAGATTCTGAAGAAAGTCTTGCATAAATTCTATTGTGGTTTTTACTTTAGTGACAGCAAAAATCACTACGATTTTGAAACATTTTTCGAAATTAATATTTTTAGTATAAATATTGAATTCAATTAAAGAAATTTAACGTTCTCGGTGGGTTAGTGGGTAAGCATTTAGCTTACTAATCAAGGGAGTGTGGGCTCGATTCAGGTACGGGTTATGAATTCTTTTAATTGGAAAAAACTTTTGAAAAAATGATTTTTCTTTACAAATACTCATTGTGACAAAATAGAATTTAAATGTACTTAAATATATAATATAAACAAATAATTAATATTGTAATCAATGCCCCTGTGTACTAAAGGCCTCAGTGATCAGAGAGCAATTTTTGAAATTAGTTCTTAGTTATGCTCAAGCCTTATGGGAGTTTTTTACATCGCCAGTAGAAAGGTTTCGAAAAATGCCGCGTTGTAGGAGAGATTATAATACTCCATACAAAAATCTGGGTTTGGTTCCAAACCGCAAAATTGGTTTTTATGTGTTATAAACTTAAAATTGAACATATTAAAATTGAAAAATTTAATAAATCAAAACAAAAATAAAACTACAACTTTCTTTTCTTTGAAATTTTACTCTTCTTCAACGCTATATGTATAATTTGAGTCTGTCCCGAACATTTTGTTCGTGGTCGTGCTAATTCCAAATTCACTATCTTCCACTATCAGATTCGAATGCTCTTTCGATGATTACTTGTTTTGAAAAATCTTTCATTCAAGTCTGTTTGCTCGATTGGGAAAAAGACTATTTTGAAGATTTGTTCCTTTCTTTCCTATTTTTTAGAGAATTGTTCTCCAAAATGTATTCTTTCAACTGCTTCGCCACATTTAAAACTTTCTCGATACTTTTTACTGATTCTTTTATGTTCTACATCGGAAGATCGTCAGACGCCAGCCTTGAGTTTTTTTTTAGGGTTTCTGTTTTCCTTTTATTTCAAGGAAATTATTTGAGAATATTTTGTGATTTTGAGATTATATAATACACAAATAGATACGAAAGACAAATTTCCGAAAAAATTTCTGCACCGGGGCCTTTAGTATATAGAGACATTGTTGTAATTATAAATAAATAGAAAGTATATAAATTAAAAAGCTCAAAATGACAAATAGGTAAAGGACTATAATAATATGGGGCAATATTTACTATTGACCTGGTACTAATTACAAGTAAATAAAAATATTTAACAGTATTTGGATTTGAATCAAAAATTTAATATTGATTTTTGACTGCATACAATTCTGTTCTATAAACTTTCGAAACGTCAATATATTTTAGGGTTTTTGTAAAATAATTTCCCCAAACTTGTTTAAATATTAGAATGCCTTCACCAAGTAGCAAACAATCTTTGTTGAAATTTTAAACTGAGTCGATTGAATTTTTAAATAATGAAAACACAAAACCGTTCAGACTCTCTTTTAAAATTTTTCGAAGGAGCTCAATATAATTTTAATAATAGAATAGAAACCATACATTCATTTTTGAAAATGAATACGAGCTGTGTAAATATTGTTTTAATGAACTCTATGGCACAAAATAAAGCATGCAAGTTTGATTTCATATCAAACCTTTGCAAATCTATGTATGATACACTAATGAGGCATCTTGTCCTTTTAGTACGACAGTAATATTTGAAAACATCCTTGTTGATTTTATGTTTTGTATATAAACCGTTGTATACGTTAATCGATTAGTTATGTTCACAACATTGAAACTAAAAATTGCTAGTTGATATAACAACTAGATTGTTTGATTGTCAAATCCTAAACAAAAAGTATTTTGCAAAACTATAACTGCTAATTGACTCCTAGATCAAACAACTAGAAAATTTCAGTTGTTAAAATTTTTTTAAATTAAATTTAAAATATAATTAATTTATTTGATTGTAATTGTACTAAGTAACTAAACCACATTTTGTTTCACGATTTTCAATTACATCCTCTTTAATTTCCCTCGTCTTCAATACTCCTAGAATCCTAAATTGCTTAATTTCGACTCCCAATAATCCATTCACATCCTTATCTATAAAACTAACACAATAATGTACAAAAATAAAGCTATACATTTATATCACAGGTCTCATTCTAAAGTTTGACTCAAAAAAGATTGTGCTTTTGGTGTGTTAAAGTTGCACACGACCCAGATGAACTACGCTAAGTTCCTCATAGGTGGTTCTCGAAGCTTTCTATGTGCCTTAAAAAGATATTAAAAAAAAATTACATCAATATAAATTAAATAAATCGAATTGGGTTGTGCCTTAAAAAAAGTGGAAATGAAACTATTTGTTCAACGACTTTTTCACTGACATTTCTGGGACTTTACATTTATTTTTTGATTCCTATGACAAAATAGCAGACAATTGGAAAATATAATTTCTTTTTTTGGGTAAATTTTTGCTATTAATAATTTTCATATAATTCAAACTTTTGAATTGACAGTTGTTTCTTTAATTCACCACAGTTGCCAATTGTTACTTTTAATAATATTGTTGTTGATAATAAATAAAAGGGTAAAAAATTGTTAATTTTAAAAATTATCTAACAATTGTTATTATTTTACTAATAACTTATTATATAAATTATTAAGTTAATTTAAGATTTTATCAAAATACAACCCCAAAATATATATTTCTCCACCACTGGAAGAGATTTATTAATATCTCTACATATTCTATAACTTGTACAAGTTTGATTTTATTAAAATTTTATTGCACATAGGTACATAATTATTTAATTTAAAAAAAAAAACCTATAGTATATTTTGATTAGTTGAACCATTTTATTAACGGACTATATGCATATTAACACACATGTAATGTAATGTACAGCGCATGACCCATGTAAAGGTCGTGTTAAAAATTTTCTTTTTTTTTAGTTTAAACACAATTTAATTAAATTGTAGGCGGGGTGAGTTTACATAATGGTGATAATATACAAAATAATGATTTTTATAATTTTAGTTGTCACAACCAATTGTTTTTTTTTCTTCGTATACATGATTTATATGTATGTGTATTGATAAAATAAACATTGACATGCAATATATTAAAATTACAGTGGTGGTCAAATTAATTGATCCATTTTTGTTAATATAAATTTATACTATTTTTTTTTTTAATTTAAAAAAATAAATTGTTTTTAATAAATTTTTTTACAATTGAAACAATGTTGTGGTAGAGTTTTCTAATAAAATTATTTTAAGGAATAATTGCTCGTAATTGCTAAATCCCTATTCCTAATGTAATTCAAGTTTTCCACATAATTTAGAAACTTAATTAAAATTCTAATTTCGTAGTAATATACTCTAACTTAAATTTTATTAATTAAACCTCTTTGTATTATAAAATGTATATTAAAGCAAAATTAATTTATAAATTTAAGAACAATCTTTTCATTAAAAACTGTATTTGTACCGACATCATCATCCGAAAGGCAAATTGTCGGAGCTTCCTCAAAGTGATCAGATTATTAAAACTGTTGCTAATTGAACCGAAGCAAGCCTAACTAAAAACCAATACCAGATGTTAAATTTCTATAGACGGTAGACGGTTCTCTACAACAACGTTCTTTGCAGAGAGTTAAAGGCAATTATAAAGATCCCTTAATCCCTTAATAACTGGTTTTAATTTTCGAAGTTTTAAATATTTTGAAAGGGAAGTTAAAGAAGGAAGTTTTAACTAAATTTGGGTTAAGAATTAACAATTGACCAAATATATTATTCTATGATGCATACGTAATAATATTTAGTACTTAAAACAAAATAAAGCTTTAAAATTACATGATATGTTAATTACATAGATAAACTTAAGCCGGCAAAGTGTTATATTAGAGTAAATGAGTAAAATTACAATTAATTAGTGAAATGGGGTGTGCACTACATTTGATTTTGGTTTGAAAGCATAAAACTAAGCTTCAAATCAATCCCGTTTTTTAGAACACAAATTAGGTTCAAATTGTATATTAAAAATAAATTATGAGTTCAAGCTCAGCTATATGCATTAGTTCATGCATCGAATACTTATTGTTCATATAGCTCTATATTTATGATTACAATTGTATTTATTTATTATAAACTGCATAAATATTTCTATTGTAAATAAACAAAAGGTGTGATGCAATTAAGAAGTTCATTTTTTGTTTTTTTTTCCCCATTTTGTGTTTTTTTTTTTTCACATTTTGATTTAAAATTAATTTATTTTATTCTATGATAATTTTTTTTTTTTTCTTAATTTATTTTCATTTAATTTAAAAACAAACCGTTTACATTTTAATACTATCTATCTATGCACATTCTAATTAAAAAAAAAATAACTAATAGACATAAAAAAAAAAAAAAAAACAACAACAACAATAACAACCGTACAACAGTACCACAGAAAGAGACAAAATGCAAAAGAAGAAAACAAAAAATATATAAAAATAGTAAATTAATAAAAAAGGAGAAAATCAAATAAAGTGGCGATCAGTTACTACTATTTAAAATGCATACAACCTTGGACATCTGGAGTAAAAAGCGAAACTAAAAAAAAAAAACAAAAACAAGAACAAAAATAAAAAAAAAAACAAAAAATAAATGAAGAAAAAAAATAATAACAAATGAATAAATAAGAAATCCGTTATAGTTGCGCGAATTTTAAAAGCATTAATTTGTTGCGCACAAAATTATATCCAGCAGCTGTTGCATGATTATATTTTGATGCAATAGAAAAAAATATATAATGACTGACCTACCACACCCAATCGTGAGGAAATACGAGGAACAAAAATAAAACAAGAAAAAATAAAAAAATTTATTAAAAAATAAATTAAAGCAAAAAATATGGAAATATTTTTTTTTCTTATTTTAATTTATTGAAGCTTTAAGTTATTCCGCAAAACTTATTTTAATCATAACTAGAAAGACAGAGATCATTTACTAAATCCGTATATGGTAAAATTATACAAAATAATATGTACTTTAATATACTAATATATACTTTTTAATTTTAATCAATTAATTTAATATTTGGTTTTAATTTTGCTCAATATTGTATTTGATTTTCGGTAGTTACAAATACTTAAAAGGTTAATTTGATTCAAAAATAAATATATTTGGTAAATTTTTTTGTGAAACACCTACTACTAAAATAGACTGGTAGCTATATTCGATTACTTTTAATATAGAAAAATCCAGATTTAAAAAAAGTAGTACTGCCTTGCAATATTTTTAACTGGAGCTGGTATTTGGTTTTAGTACAATTTATTGAGATATTTTAGTTATATAATTTTTTAATGATCCGAATTCAGAGTATTTAAAATTTTCGACCCTACTATAAGTGTTCTGTGTAAATTTCAGACTATTGCTTATCATTCGTGAATATAACGTGTGTTTCAAGGAAATTGAAGCAAATCTGGGATTTAATGTTTGTAGCGTAATGAAAATCTGAATGTTGTTTACTGGTCTTTTACAGAGCACTGTCAAGTTGAACCGTCTTAACTTTAGTTTTGAAAAAGAAAGTGTACTTAAAGCCATACTGTAAAGTGTGCCTAAAGCAGCTTTCAATGAATAACCATTAAGTTAAATAGTTCATCCTTAAAATACTGAATATTAAGTTAGAGAATTTTAATATACTCGGCATACCTTCCTGAATTTAAGCTGTTGGGATTTTTTTTATCAAAGTAAATAAGTATCAAGAAGCGGACCGCTTCTAGGTTAAAATATTAACAGGGGTCAGTTACAGCATTCCTTAAAATATATGTATACGTAAAATGCTTATTTTAAATTTTTGTACATCAAAGACTTATAAAATTTAAGTACTTAAAAATAAATGATTTCCAAGAATAAATTTCAATCTATATTTTTTAAATTTAAATTTTTTATTTAATTATTTATAAACAGTGCCTTACCTCATACAATTTGAAAAAGGAGTAATACCTGCCTTTCCTTTTCAGGCGTGGCAAATTATTCTTCTTTTTCTGTGGCACTGCAGTCCGTTGTCGAACCTTGGCCTCCTTAATCATCCTCTGCCAGTTCACTAGATCATGGTCAGCAGTTATTCTATTTTGCTCTTGGAGCGTGGATACAGCTTCTAATTTGACGGCATCAATCCTTCGATTTCTCGGCTTCCCTGTTGGTCTTTTTTTATCTATATTCCCATTTAATACTTTCTTTGGAATAAGGGAATCTGGCGTACGCTCTATGTGACCGGCCCACCTAAGCCGTAGTAGCTTGACGTATGTCACAAAATCGCGGTCGGTATATACATTGTATAGCTCTGCGTTGCATCGCATTCTAAATTACAGTACCTATTTATTAATTTTATTAGTATATATTATATAATATGTATTATTCATTTTGTTTATATCATATATTTCATATTTTACTATGATATATATTTGGTCACCATGGAGATTTGTAAAGAAAAATTATTTTTCAATAATTTTTTTTCAATTAAAAATGCATGACCCGTACGGGAGTCGAACCTGCACCCCTTCGGTTAGTAAGACAAATGCTTATCCACAAATTAACCGAGGCTCCCAAAATTTTAATTTAAATATTTGAAAATAAGTCAATTTTTTTATTTTTCGGAAGGAAAAAAATGTAAGTTGCAATGAAAGGTTTTTTCCGTATGCATTTCAACTAAATTTATAACTTATGCCTAAATTAAGAAATCTTAATAAAGTTAGGTATCTTTTAGGATTTTAGTCCATTTTAAGTTTTAATTTTGGAATTTTTTTAAAAAATTGTATCTCTTTGCTTCTAAAAATAAAATTATATAAATTAAATATATATTATAAATAAATTCAAAATAATAACAGAAGTTTTATGGAATAACCCAAAAGTTTAAGAAAATAGAAATATGTACTAAAGAAAATATCATATCTACGAGTATATATAGAAAAATATAGAAAAACTAAAAAGGGGTAAGTAAAGTATCATTATATAGATTCTTAATTGGAGATATCTTATAAGTTATATTTTATTTTAAAATTTAATACTAATTTTAATATTTATGTTTTTTTTTTTGAGAAATAATAAACTTATAGGTATTTGTATATGTATAGAAGAATATAAGTACTTACTACTGAATTGCAAGTATTATATTTTGCCCAAAAATAGTACTTAGTATGTATTTTTTTTTCTCCTGCCAATAAGAGGTGTTCTGTCATATTATGACATGAATTGCGAATTAAAAAAGAATTTAAATAAAATTTGGGAAAAATTATTTAAACTTTTATAAAATATGAGGCAGCTTCGAAAGGTAAGTAGTTAAGGAAGCACTGCACCTCATTCTACGAATTGTATTCTTCAGGTTTGGCTCATATAAAGTAAAACAAATGCAATAGAGCAACTATACTTACCATCATCGAAGCATGCAAAAAATCGGTTTTACTGCTTGGCAGTGGAAATTTTTGTTAGCAGAAAAAATTGTCCAGACATTATAAGTAACCCGGAGCAGATGTCTGCTGTGTATCATGTGAAGCAAATTCTGGCCTAAGAAAATATCAAAGTAAGATTAAAAGAAAATGAAGAAGCAACAACCCATAAACCTAATCATTAGGAAAAGAAATGTAGAATGATAGGATATACGCTTAGAAGAAGTACCTGGACAGCCAAAGAACCTGTCGATTGAGGTCGTTGAATTACGTAGGGAAGAACTGTAAAAAATGATCTCAATAATGACCTCAATAAAAATTAAGCGACTAAGGCATAAATTAGAGGTAGATAATGAGGCATAACAGAAGCTCGAAGCTCCTTAAAGAAATAGAAAACTAATCTCATTTTAAATACTTGCTTTTTTCAGAGTTATTACATAAGCCCATAGTAGCCATTCTTTTTGCACAAGTTTTAAATCCAATTATTAGTTAGCGAGTCATTATCAATTTACAGGGTGCCATTATTTACCATGAAACAAGATTAGAAGAAAATTCTACCATTTTATAATTTCTTTCAGTGTAAAACACCCTGTATTGAATAGAATTTAAAGAAAAAAGAAAATAAAAACGAAAAAGATAAGAATTAAATAAAAACTGTAGTAGCAGACATAATATCCTAAGCTCGTTAGCTTTTTTAAAGCATATTTTAATGTACTTTTAGATATTAAATAGACTGCACAATAAGAAAAAAATTTTAATAAAGTAGTAAAAAAACATAATTTATAATAAAAATGTTATGAAAATTGGAAGCAAAATCTAAAATAAAATACGGTACAAGTTATGGTGGAAAAGATAATAACAAAAAAAAAAAACATAAGTATATTAACCTAAATAGATTCAAAAGGTAAGATATGTACTTAAAAGTATTGAACCTTTAGCTAGAACTAAATTATAATACCTAAAAAAAATTGTTTCAGATCTTAAGAAAAGGAAAAGAAATATTAATATCTATACATACATACAAGATATTAGATATAGGTATATAAATTTTAATAAAATAATAAAAATCGAATTACTTTAATAATAATCGATAACAAATTAAATAGATCTCAGGTATTAATAATATTTTATAATAAATTGAATTAAATCGAAATAATTTATATGAAATTTTTAGGAGCAATTTTTTAAATATTTTGTATATTACAATAAATTACCCTACAGTATAGGTATCATGGTATATAATGTATTTCGAAAATTTTGAAGTTTTATGTAATATTTATTATAATATTTAAATTTTTATATAAAATTACTAAAAAAGCTCGTGCCAGTAGAACAAAGCATATTATTAGGCAACTAAATTTACTTCTAAATTAATATAAAACGAGAAAGAATGTAGTAGAGTAGATTGTGTCAACTCTGGGATACCCATATGGCAGTAAGACGACATTATAACATTGGGTTAATTATTTTTGACAGAAATTAAAATGCATAATTTATTAGGTAAAGCAGGTACTTGAACTCCTGAAACAAACTGGCTGAATTCCAATAGCAATGACAGCTATTGCATAAAAACTAATTTGTGAAAATTTCAAAATTCTAGCTCCTTTATTTTTTCAGTTATCGTGGGGATGGATGGACATACGTAGCTAAATCGATTTACTTTTCGATTCTGATTCGATCTATATCTTTGAGTCTATATCTACAACCCCCCAATTTCTCTGCGGCAAAGGTATAAAAATGCTGGTAATTAAAAATTCGATTCCAAAATTTATAACGGACTTAGCCTTAGATAGAAAAAAGCTTTAAAAAATAATGAAGAATTTTTTCTAAAACTTTTTGTTGCTTGGTTTAAATTTTTTAAAATAAATTTTGAGGATACTTTTTACTTTTATCTCCTGTAAGGGGTATTGGGCTTCCTTGCACATTTTCCTTATTCTCTTCCTCCATTTTGAGCTTCATCCTTAACTTGTGACTATGATTTATTTGTTTTTTTTGATATTCTTCACTACTATTCTTTTCGAATTATTTTTGGGTGTCTGCCTACTTTTTGCTTATATGTTGAAGCTGCCAATCTATGGTTTTCTTTACAACTATATTTTCTCGTCTTCTTATAATGATCGTGATCCATTTATATCTTTCCCTTCTTATTTGAATTTCGATGGGAACTTTCTTGCACAAACTCCACACTTGGTTACCAGAGATTTTGTTTGGCTACAATATCCGGCAGATTATTCTAAGGCATTTATTTATGAGGACAAACTTTTTGTAAGTTGATTTGTGATAGGTTGTGATTCACATAGCTCTAATGATATCCGACGTTTTATTAAAAGTTATAAGAAAAATGTTCGTGTTTAGTTTGGAAAAAAAATCCTTATCATTTCATCATGACTCATTTACCATGACCAAGACGTAAAAAAACTGAAAAAGGGTTCACTGTAGGACTTCTGACATAAGTCAAACTTGTTGGTAAGCCTAACAAAGTGTCAAATTATGCCTCACACCGAATTAGCATAGTCCAGGCAACCATTTATATTTTTTGTGCTTGTCGAAATATTTCAGTATTATCTTAGTTTTGTCTTGTAGGTAATCATACTGATTCTATTGAAATGAGTTCTATTATACCTAGATAAAGAAAAACTTTTTCCCTATCTTTTGAATATTGACTTAGACTGCTTCGTCATATTAATTCTTGTATATTCTTTAACAATTATATTCAAGCTGTCACAAAGAGCGGAGAAGTCACAAAGAGAGGTGATAGATCATAAAGAGCAAAAAATTTCCTAGAGGAGGAGGGAAGAGGATTGAGGAGGCAGGGTGGAGGCAGGGAGGAGGAAAAAGGATGGAGGAGGGAGGGGCTATTTCCAATAAATAGCTTTTTAGATAATTGGGTTCAAAGTAGTTTTGTTAATTTTTTAAAAAAATAATAATATATTCGCGGCTTTAAAATATAGAAACCTCGTTTAAGTATCGGTAGCTTGCTGGGTTTTCATAACCTAAGCTGTCATATAAAAATAACATTACCTTTCATAACTAAGATGTAAAGAAGATTTTAATTTGAAAATTATTATAAAAGTTCATGTTAGATTGCTTGAAGTGGGCTAGTGTTAATCAAAGAATATACTACAATGTGATAGTAATGGTTTTCAAAATTAAAAATAAACTATTACCTAACTACTTATGTGATAGACTAATTTATGTAAGTGATGTACATCATCACCATTTGAGAAACAGAAATGATTTTAGATTGGCAAATATAAGAAGGGAAGGAACGAGAAATATGCTAATGTATAAAGGACTTAAATTATTTAATGAATTACCACTTTATTTAAAGAATGAAATTAATATCAGTATTTTTAAAAAGAAAATTTTAATTCATATAAAAGCACATTTTGAATAATATATAAATTTAAACTTTATTATACTTATGTAAATAATTTGTAAATATTATATTCTTTGTTTTATATTTTTTGTTTTATAGTTTTGTTTTATAAAGAAAAAAAATGAATTTTTATATAATAGTGAATTCACTAAATAAATAAATAAATAAATAAAATAAAAATAAATATTTTTAACTGTTTATATAAAATAACTGTAATTTTTGCATAAAAAACCATTATTAATGTACCTATTTTATTTCAGCGATAGGTATTTGTTCATCACCAATTTAAACCCTGTATTCTGATTTAAAACAATTGGATTGATAAATTTGTATGACAGCTGCCGAAAAATATGATCCAGTTAATCTATAATCCTGTTAGCTTAAATACACGTACACTAATTTGAGTTAATTGTAGAAAAAATAAATAAACGACTTATTTCAACCGTTTAAATTTATAAACTCTTATACATAATCACTAATATTACCAATTTTAATATATAGTAATAATTCAAATAAGTTAAAATACTTTTATCGCATAGGGTGCATTTATGATGAAGCTGGGATAAGTGATAAAAGCGTAGAAAACTGAATACATGATTTAAATTGGGGCATACATACGGGAGAATCGCGTTGATCATCGATAAACAATAAAAATTTCCTACGCTATGCTGTTATTGACGCTCTTATTACTTATCATAAATCCAACATAACACACTCTTAACTTATTTTAGTAATTTTCAAATATTTGGTACTGCATTCTAATCAAATAAAATTTTTTTTTAAAATCCTAACCTAAAAGTACAATTTTTTTGAACCACTTCAAATATTAATCGAACACTTTCTGAAGTATTACCAAATTTGATATAATCAAGAATGTGTGGTTAGATTTTTAACAAAAATCAAATATATACTACAAGTACTTAAAACATTTTAAGTATTTACTTCTTGCATTGTTAATTTTATGTACTATTACTAATAATATTTTTAATGATGCTTTTAATTTTATATTATGTATATTTAATGTATATATATATATATGCATATGTACCTAGTAAAAAATTTTTAATGTACAGTACTTCTGTAACATACCAAAAAAAAAAATAAAATGCGCAATTTATTTAAAAGCCTAAAGCATTTTAACTTCAACTTAAACCGCCTAATAAAGACAGACAATATTATATATTAAAAAAAAAACTAAAATTTTTAAATGCTGATACTAGCAAAATTTAGTCAGTCAAATAACACAAAAAAAAAAAAAAAAAAAAAAATGCTAAAACCAAAACAAATACATAATATTAAATGTAACTAACTGATAAATTTAACTAGCGCCAATGGTATATATTTAGGGCATGTTCAAGCTGAGAAGATGTCAAACTAAATCTAGATTTTCAAAAAAAAAAAAAAAAATATTATTTTTCGTAAATGGAAATGTAGAGGCGCTCTTTTGATTGTTTTTTACTACGCTTTTAAAATAAAAATCATTTCAACAAAAAAAAAAAAAAAATTGCCTTTTAAAACAAAAATGTACATGACATGTACAGCATGTGCACAACACAAGACACAATAAAAGCATCAGACATATTTTAATATTTTCTTTAATATTTTTTTTTTTTTACTTTTCAAATAAAAATTTCAAATGTTAGATTAGAATCATAAGGAGGAGTTGTTACATATTTTTTTTTCGAAAATTTTTTTAAAATTTTATTTTTAAATCTAGGTTACGATATAATAAGTTGAGGTTAAGTATCATATTTTAAAGATATTTAAAATACTTAGAAATTACGTTAAATAAAAAAAAATTTATTCAAAAATTGCTTTTCTTTAAACACTGGAATTATTGGGTAGTGATAGTTTTTTTGATTGTATTGTATTCAAATAAGGAAATTTTTTTTTTGGTTGAGTTAAGATTATCTGGATTCAAAGAGTTTGGAAAGCATTAAAGGTGTTTCTAGTATAAATATAACAGGTATAAAGTGTGAGTTGTCGCTGCAGATGTCTAATATCTCGAAAGAGTTTTATTTAGAAATTGTTATTACATCTTTTGTAGAGTGATACAATGTTCTTGAAGGTAATGGTCTTAACATCCACTAGGCACTCTTTGTCATATTTTCCCATATTTTGAAGGTAATCTTCAATATTTTTAAAAACAACAGAAATCAATATACAACAAAATGAATAGAAAGATTAAGGCAAAAGAAAAATTGAGGACAAAGCATAAAGTAAAATATAGAAGCTTCTAAAGCTATAAACTTTCCTACGACAATGCTTCTAAATATCCTTTTTATATATTATAGGTGCCTTCAAAGGGGAAATATTTAGTTTTCCCGTCTTAAAAACACTTGCTTAAAAGGAGTGTCGAAAATTTTTAGTCACGAAACTTATGCTGCCTTTCTAGGATCTATCCCAAGCCCTATAGTTGCAGAGGAGAGTCCCAAATTTTTTTAATCAAGAAAGTTATTCTGTCTTTTAAGGATCTATCCCATTCCAAATAGTCGAGGCTAAGATTTAAATTTAAGTTAAAACTAAAATTGTGGCTTGAGGGCAAATTACCATATTGTAATATAGATACCTTAGAAGCTACAAACTTTCGTAGGGCAATGCTTCTAACTTACTTTTTTGGGAATCTAAAATTTTAGCCAAACTTAATATTTAACTGTGAAGTAGACGTGCACAAATCTTGTGAAATATGGATAAGCAAGTACAAATGGGTACAACAAATAATTAGAAGACCAAAAATGCAATTGTCAAATATGTTTTTAAATGGAAGCTTAGAGCGAGGAATATATACAGGTAGATCTAGATTCTACTGGGAAAGAATTGAAGCGTGGACTGAAGAAAATAATTTATACTGAGAAGTGATGGTCATATGTGAAGACTATAATCCAAAACCAAACACGATAAAATGGTATTTGTAGATTTCTTATTTTGCCTCCTAGGAGAATTATTACACGAGTTTTAACAAAATGTTTTATCATTTTATTCTTGCCGAGTTTGTCTTCTATGTAATATTAAATGGAATCTTCGTATGTTTATTACGTAAGGTTTTGGGTATATAAACAGTTTCTGGGATAGCAAGTTTTCCTCTAACAGACCGCGAAATTGGGATTGTGGTGCAATATTTAAATTCTATGTTCTAAAATAAAAACCATTGACTCTATTTAGAGACTAGCGCGAAGATTAGGCAAAAAAAATTTGGATCGGAATATTAAGTTCCAATTTTGCAAAATACTAACTTCCTTAAGTCTCTTGGGCCAACAAATTTTAAAGGATTTTTTAAACAGATTCGTTTTTCGAAAAATTTTGTACATGTGTAAATTTTTGAAATGAAGTTGTATTGACTGTATTGACAGCCTTAGAAATTGCATAATCTTTTTTATGTTAATGTTTTTCAATAACATTAGTGTTAATTACCCATTGAGAGGCGTAGCAACGCGCACCGGGCATTAGCTAGTTTACATAATGTCTTAAATTCAATTAGGAAAATAAAAATTAAATTATGTGTAAAACTCAATTAGGAAACGTTTATAATAAATTTAGAAGCGCCCCCAAATAAAATATTAAATTTTCAAAATGTTGCAAAATGTTGCGAAATTGTGAAATTTCAATTCAATCAAGTGAACCTCGTTTTTTACATCCATTAGAGTATATTTGATTTTGATTCGAAAAAAAAACTCATGTATTTAGCCAAATATAAAACATTGATTATTTCTCAATCAATGTGCTTACCTACTGCTTTTGTTATTTACCGCATCTGATGTTTATTTACAAAATAATCTGTTGACCACGAGTTTGAAATCAAACATTATTAAAAATGCCTTAAGAAAAATATCTTTAGATCTGTACTACTTTATTGATGCAAAAAGAAAAAATATTAATATAGGTAAAATTTATTTTTTGCATTCCATAAATTTTCTAAGTTACTTTAATTTGTTTACAATTTTATTTTATATTTTAACAATACAACATAAAAGTGTATAATGATTTATAAAATTCTTTTGAACTGTAGGAAAATAAAATCAAAACGTAAATTGCTGACATTCTATAGGTAAAAATTTTATTAATTTTAATTTTATTAAATTCATATTAAATTAATATTTAAAATGGTAAATGGATATACTAAAAAATATTTAGTATATAAATTAATTAAAATCACTTGTAGTAATTATTTAAGAAAGAAATAAAGCCTTTAATTACGAATCAAAAGTATTCGCTTAGGTTAAAATAAAGGAAGTTAATGTATTAATTCATTGTTCTTCGTCATTACATTTTGAAAAAAATTTTAAATGTCCTGAATTCTATGAATCAATTTATTCAATTAGAAACAATTGACACAGTACTATGGTATGTAAAATACTGTACCTTGATATTGATATTTATTTATTTATTATCAGTCCAAATGAAGCTTGCCTTTACTTTCAGGCGCAGCAGATTATACTACTTATTAATTTTATTAGTAATATAATTTATTAATTAATCAATTTTATTATTTTTCGGATTGATAATGAGATGTTTCATTTCTTCTCGTTTCAGTTTGACATTGGAAACAGTTCTGACAAAATACCATGATATTATTTCATTTTGGTTTTGTATTTAAATCAAAGTGATTACTGCTCCAATTACGGAGAAAAATGTAAGTTTTCAATTAAACTTGTTTTTCGTATGCATTTCAATGAAAACATGCGCCTAAGTTAAGAAACCTTAATAAGTTTATGTATCTTTTAGGATTTTAATTCATTTTAAGTTTTAATTTTGGAATTTTTTTAAAAAATTGTATTTCTTTGATTCTAAAAATAAAATTATATTAATTTAACAAAAAAGGGGTAAGTAGAGTATCATTATATAGATTTTTAATTGAAGATATCTTATAAGTTATATTTTATTTTAAAATTTTATACTAATTTTAATTTTTCGGTATAAAAAACTTAAACTGATATGTATGTATAGAAGAATATAAGTACATACTACTGAATTGGAAGTATTATATTTCGTCATAGTACGTAGTATGTATTTTTTCTTCTTGTCTATAAGAGTTGCTTTGTCAAATTATGACATGAATGGCGATAAAATAAATTTTTGGAAAACATTATTTATTTTAACCATTTTAAAATTTTAGGCAGCTTCAAAAGGTTAGTAGCTAACACTGAAGCTCATTTTTCGAATAATCTCCTAATAAAAAATAGTCTAGGGTTTACTCCAGAAAATGGAAATAGCAAAAGAAAATTTGTAATTTTTTAATTCTAAAAGCCCTTGAATAAGAGAAGGTTCCGAAATGTTTCTGGAAAAAAGTTTTTTAATTTCCGTCGGCTAAGTTCTGTCAATTTTTAAAATGCATAAAATGTCTAATCAAAAATGTCGACGCCAAATATTTCGACTTCCAAGACTTTCATTAAAAAGTCGATTCTAAAATGTCGGTAAGAAAATATTGTCGGTTTTTGAAATGTCAACTAGAATAAAATATCGATTTTCTAAAAGTAAACAATTTTCGAATAAATAAAAAATTGAAACTATGACGTTGAAACCAACTGTTTAATGTTTCCGAATTATATTTTCGTATATGGTTCGAAGAACCGTGCGGGTTGTCGTTCCCAAGTCCCACTTAAAGAAATTATTAAAAACAAGCTTTTGATACCAACTCTAAAATTGATCCTGATTCATATATTCATATTCTATAAAATAAATATAACCCAGCTTTTGAAACCATAAACATTGCGTAAATATTCTGGAAAAGGAGTATAACCCTGATTTTGAAATCAAATGTAATAAAATAGGTTTTTATATTTTATATGCTTTCAATAATGTATGGATAAAATGTCGATACACATTACACAACTATAACAGTCGATATTTTCTCAGACAATATTTCGGAAAGTCGAAGATATTTTGTCAGTCAATTTAATGGAACTCTGTATAAGTTAAGAACGAATGGACGAACAAGTAAAAATATATAGGAAAGATTTTTTTTGAAAATGCGCTTAAAAGCAAGCAATATTTAACCATAAAACCAAAATTATGACCCTGAAAAATTGACTTTATTACATTTTAAACACCAAAACCAATTTTATAAATTTTCATAAAAAAAACAACAACTAAACCGTATAATAAGCCTTCTATCACCTGTAAAATTTAGTATTAAAAGATAAAATAAAAACTAAAATATCTGAAAGTTTTTTTTAAGTCATTTAACATTATTTTTTTTCATGTTAAAGTTACTTAGTTTTAGTAACTAAAGATAGGATCAACAAGTGATGAAAATACCAAAGGTTTTTAAAAATATATCATACTGAGTACTTATAGTTTTGGGAATGTATGATTTGGTGGCTAAGTTACTGATTTATAAAAGTGGGACAACCTGCACAGTTTTCAGATTTTCCTAAACAGGGAAATTTTCCTAAAAATTGAGTTTAGCATAACGGATATTTAGTACCGAATGGCAACTGTCTTCATTTAGGCGATACATTTATATATCTTATGAAAGTAGTTGTCTCTACCGTTTTCAGAGAGAAAGTTTTCCTAATAGAACTTTTTTTATAACAACTTAAGTATAGGGCTTTGGGGGGGCTGTGGCTCCGCCACATTGAAACTTTAAACCTTTGACACATGTTGGATTTTTGGGTTTTATTTGTTAGTAAAAAAAAATTTACACAGTTATTCAAGTTATAGATGTTTAAAAATCTCTACTCGTACTAATTTCTGAGGATTTAACTTCTTCCAAAATTTCAAGTTTCTAGCTTAAGCCTTTCAAAAGATATGAGAGGCCTAACATTTTCCAAAGAATGATTTTTGCATATCGACCAATTTTAGTACCTTTAAAATTCATAAAATCTTTAAAAGTAGCTGCTTTTACCGTTTTCAGATTGAAAACAAACCAAATAGAACTTTTTTAATAAGAATTTGAATATAGGGCTTTTGCCGACCTTGGGGGGAAGTAGCTCAGTCATGGCTGGGAATACAATATTTTTTTTTGGTAATATCTATCTAGTTAAAATTTCTTTTCTCTATTTCAAATAGTGTAAAATATTTTGTAAACTTGCGGACCAACGGACGGATGGATGGACAGAGTGAAACTTTATAGGCATATTTTTACAAAATCTTTTGAAATGTGCTAAAAACCAATTTAAATGTAATTTCAGTCATTTCAAGTCATTTTTGGTCAAAAAACCAAAAAAAAAAACATTTTTTTAATTTTATATGACATAAAACCTCTTTTGTAATGTGCATCCTATAAACCTATAGTTGGTGTCACATATCACATTCATACAAAGTATAACTGTTAATATTTATAAGATCAAAGGTGACAGGCACCCTACGGTTAAAAATTCAAATAAAAATAAACATAAAGTAAAGAAAATGTAAAATTTGTTTAAAATGTAATAAATGAAGTGTTGCCGGAAAGTGTGAACTACAACATTTTGGTATCTTCTTTATGATGTTATACCCAGGGATTTAATATTTATTTACAAAAACGGTTGCACTAAAATTAAGTAAAGTTCAATTTTGACTTAAATCAAAATAACAGCTGATTATTTAAGGATTACTATTTGAAGGTGATTATGTTCTATCAGATAAGCAATAAACGTTTTAGATTTATTAAACACTATTTTAATACATATTTCAATTATCAATATTATTTCACCAAACTGTATTTGATGTGTTGGATGTCTCTAATTATAATTCGAAACTAATATTAATTCGAAATAGTAAGATATTTTTAAAAATGATAGTATGAGTGCCACACCTAAAAAGTCAAGTTAATTCATAGTAAGGGTAACACTAAATTGAAACTCAAAAGGAAGCCGATCAATAGGTCACCGAAAAATCTTTGAGAAAATCTAACCTCAATTTGAAAAATACAAGAGGAAGGAAAATAACTGCTTGAATCAGAGTGAAATGAAGATAAGTAGAAGGATATCCTACCTAATAGATCTGTTCCCAAGATGAGTGACAAAGAAAAGAAAATGTAGTTATCTTTAATGAAAATCTATTAGAAACGTATATTTAATCCGGTAGGTATTTCGCTAGATTTTGTTAAATAAGATCTAGCACATGTTGCAGAGGTACATCGGTGTTAAGAAGGAGTTCTGTAGAATTATTTAAATGTTTGTATACCAGATTTACGAAGATTAGTTATTTAATTTAGGGATCAAAAAAGGATTAAAGACATTTCATGTTAGTGCAGACCCTACAGAGTATTGCAGAGCAATTTAAAAATAATTATAATAATATCTTAACAGTATTATGATTTTACTTATTGAAATTTATTTTACTCAAAATATTTACGTCTGCAAAAAAGTAAAGCTTGGGTAAAAATTATTTGTGGTATATAATATTGTGATTGATTAGGTATTTCAACAAAGTGATTGACCCCTAGTTAAAGTGTCAAATGTAACTGGGCGATGAGAACGGAAAAATCCATGTTTGACAATTCAACTCCGCCGTTGCCGGACTCAACCCCGGTTGAGAAAGAATGAAGGAAGAATAGTTGCAACCTGAATGGTAACATTCATTGGCGTCTAAGGAAGTAAGAACATGTTATATAATGCATTTGAACTCGTTACATAGTTATGAGAATTTCAACGCATTGTATGACAAATTCTGAAGTAACTTTTTAAAACCAATGAACCTCAAAAGATGGGAGTTTGATTAACAGTCCTATCCAGTAAAAAACCATAGTTACGAAATCTAAATCGAAGCCTCAGATACAAATGGCAACGTGGCACCAACTAAAGCATCAGAAAATGCATATTAATTTGGAGGCCAAGATGCGACAAAGGACTGTAGCGCCATAGAAGTAGAAGAATAATGTTGATCATTCTGCCTCGGTTTATTTAAGAATATTATTTCTAATGAATATATAACTTACATCACTTTTTTTTTTGAAATTTTTGTTTAGTATCCCTCAAATATTATTTTTTACAATTAAAATTATTATATGAAAGATTCAAAAAAATTAAATTTATCCAAAAAAATTTTTTACATAAATTAAAAATGCATAAAATTTTTGGAAAAAAATAAAAATAATTTCACTGTCAAAAAAAGGAATTCATCAAATTCGTTGCCGCTTCATTAAAAAATCTTTATAAGGAAATATAATTTTTCTTTAATATCGAAACTAAAACCAAAATACATAAAACGCATATAAGCGGAATTTTATACAACAAAATAAAAATGACACCAATGGTACCATACCAATATACCTCATCTTATTTATTTATTTTTTTTTTTTTTTTAAACATTCCATGACGATAACATACAGTTTATGACCATAAAAAAATAAAATTAATGCCAAAAAATATATCATGACTTTTTTAATTCAATATATACATTTCTGATTAATGTATAAAAATACTTAAAATATTTGGGACTATCTTCGAGGCAGCGGATTTTCAATTGGTCAAACTAAAATAGACCTCAAAAATTATAATTCTATTTTTTCTTTATTTTGTTCCTTTTTGAATGTCTTCCACAGAATTGGGGACTATGTTTCTTCAACCTTTCGGCATGACTTGAGGCTCTTAAGATACAAGGGCTTGAACCTTATTTTAATTTTAAATCGAAATTGCTCCGAAAACAACTTTATTATACCTGTGTGAATATAAGTCCAAAGAGTATACTAAAAATATGCCATTACGTTTGCGACGCAGAGAAGGAGCGAGAGTAGATATAGACTCAAGAGTATGGATCGGATCAGAATCAAAAATTAAATCGATTTAGTTATGTATGTCTGTCCGTCCCCACAGTAACTCAAACAAAAAAGGAGCTAGGATCTTGAAATTTTCAAAAATTCGTTTGTATGCACTAGCCGTCATCGCTATTGAAATCCAGCAATTTTGGTTTACGGATTCGAGTACTTACCATACAACTTCTTTTTTGATATGAGTATTACTCTATACCTATTGAAGCTGTGTGTCTGAAATTTTGCTAAAAGTAGTTAGTAAATTTTGTAGAAATATTGGCCATAGAATGTTTCTGCAAAATTTAGTTGGGGTAGTGCAGTCGGTTCGAGTGGCTGCCATACAACTTTTTCTTTTATATAACCATTACTCCATACCTATTGAAGTTAGGGGTCTTATTGGAAACTTAGCCTCCTCGAATGACTGGTGTTACCACTGTGAACTTTAATCACTGTGCAACCTAGTTTCGATTTCGAATCGAATTTATTTACACTTTCAAGAATAAATTAAAATTCGAATTAAAAAAAATTAAGGATTGCCCATACAGTTCATTATTTTAATTGTACTGTAGACGAGTTTATGATATCTTTGTTTTTCATCAACTACTTCTCTTCATTCTGTGGCAATTTTAATCTCCAAAGTAAAAAAATAAATCTTGCAAAAAAAAAAAAACATTTGAAACAAAACAAGAAAGAGAAAATCGATCGAATTTTTTTTGTTTTTTTTTTGAATTAATCTGCCTGTTTCAGGTTTTGTTTTTGATTTTTTGTCCTTTTTCTTGTGTTTTTTTTTTTAAACTTACTGTCCACAGTTATGTGTTTTTAATGTAAGTGTACAAACATAGATATTTTTGTGAAAAATATTTGATAAAATTCATCTTCAACATTTTTACTTTTAAAATTGTCCTTTCACTTTTAATAAACTTTAAACAATTTATTGGAGTTTAATATCTTTTCTGTATCTTTATTGAAATTTTTACTTTTATATAACCGAAGGACAGGAGATTTTGGAAATATTCCCATAGTTTTTGGGAATTATATCAAAGTACTCCTCTTAGCTACATGTTTCTAAAGAAGAATCCATGTATTTATTAAATATTTGGGAATTGGATTTTCTGCTATACCTACAAGGGAGAGAAGAAGCTTATCATATAAGAAATTCTTTAAGCAAGCCTAACATGTACAGTTATTCTTTTTAAAAATCAGTAACTCTTCTACTTAATGCTGCAACGCACCTTGAGTTACTAAGAATGGGTATTACTATAATATTTCGTAGAAAAATAAAAGAGTGTTGTCTGGCTCGCTGCATCACGTAGAATTTAAAACATCAGATATTTAAAAGATTAAGTAATATATCTTTTATAGCCTACGCCTATATAGGCATAAGCTTCGGTTTGGTGCCTTAACCACATAATTGAGCAAACTATATACAAAACTATATATATTTTATCTCGTCATTTCCCGAGATGATTTAACGATGTCAACCCGTCCATCCATTCGTACGCACTATTATTCAAAAAATAATTATACTTTCTTGATGAATTTATACAGTAGGTTATTGATGAAGAAAAAAGCGAGATAGCAGATCGGTGAAATCGCCGACCATGCTTTGGATTTTGAGAGCTTCCGAAAGACTCAATGACAAACGAGCATATCTCCGAAACCGAAGAAGATAAAACGTTCAAATTTGGTGCAAGGATATTCTTTCTAATTCCTTTCCAAGTCTTTATTTTTGCATGAGGTTGTGTGGTGGTTCAGGAACCTCATAAAATAGGGATTTAAAATTTAAATTGAGTTTTTCATATGTAAGGTATTACTAAGATGGTTGTATCGTGTACAATTATAAGTTAAAGTGCCTACTTCGAGTTAAATTAATCGATATTTAAGACCCCTTACCGTATTGTTTTAAAAAAATTTTTTTAACAATTTTATTAAAAAGATCAGAATTCGGAATATATGTCTTCATACTTCATTTGGATGTATTGTATTACCCTTTTTCAGCGGTGATCAGACTTATATTTAAAATATGTTCCATCTTTTCTAACACATCCAAATCAAGCATAACAAATATGGACTCAAGTGTATGAATTAAAAAGATCGGAAATTGAAATTGGAAAAGACAAAAAGAATAACCAACTTACAAAGTTTGAAGCAATTGTTACCAATGCTTAGAATAGCTTCACTACCAGCAATAAACCATCTTGAGGAACCATTGTCTTGAAAATATTGTATAATATACAATAAAGCTTCTTAAAACTGCCTGAAACATAAATTTGAAAAGCTTAAAGAATATAGTACTATCACCCATGCAATAGTTTTATTTTTTATTGTAAACATCATAACAGGTTCGCATCGGCTTCAGAGAGTTAACAAAGACAACCATTTTTCTCTTTGTTTTTCTTTTCTCAAAGCTTATCAGATTATTTTATCTCAAATACTGTATGGAAATTTCAGTAGGTCTTGTACATATAATATAAACCAATATCAAGAGTAATCTACAAGTAATAAAAATGTAATATCGCGTCTACTGTAATATCCTTTCAGACCAATTTAATGGGAACATAATATTTTACTTTCGT
The DNA here is from genome assembly GCA_963082915.1 of Dolichopus griseipennis. Classification (NCBI taxonomy): domain Eukaryota; kingdom Metazoa; phylum Arthropoda; class Insecta; order Diptera; family Dolichopodidae; genus Dolichopus; species Dolichopus griseipennis. Next base: position 70,456,123 of record OY720444.1, on the reverse strand, counting down.
TTTTTGCTTGTTCTGAACTTCAAAAAAATTACATGGTTTCGAAATTATGCTAAATTTATTTAAATAACCTACGTTTTTCATAAATTATATACATCTAAAGGAATATTTTGTTGGTTACAACGAAGGAATACAAGTTGTATGGGATGGGAATATACAGTTATTACTGTTAACGAAACAATGTTATTATTTAAAAAGGTGGAAGATATAAAAGTTTTTATATACCTATTTAATTAATGCATAGAATTCAATGTTTCAATGAATTTTGATTTTAATTTTTAATATTTTCTTATATACTTATTATTATCATTTATGATAAGTAATAATTTTAAAATAAGTTAATAACCGTTTTTTCTGTTAATAAAAACTTTTTATATATAATTATTTCATTTTCTCCTCGTTAAACTTTATTTTAAAATATTCAAAATTATACTAAAATTCACTCTGAATAATATGAAACTGTTAACATCATTTGTTTAGTTCCATTAAATGTCAATAAAAACTAGTTCTTAAAATAATTTTGGTAACACTGAACTAATTTTTAAATGATAACCTCACAATTCTTATTTTAGGTTTTTTATATACACTAAAGTGCGCTGCATGATAATATAGTCGTTCATCAATGCTTTTGTTACTTCCCCCAGAGTTTTCCTTGTAAAATAGAGTCACTGTCAATCTCCCGGTTTTAAATATATATACTTCCAATGTTCAACTTTACTAGAGGCTAGAAACCTAAGTTATAGGTATCTGTTTTATATTTTTTGTAATATTTCCATAACCCCTTTGAACTGGGAGTGTAAACGAACATCCGCTCCTCGGTTTTTTCCCTTAGACTAAAACAATATCCGATCCAATTCATGGCAATGGTCTTTTATATTCCAAGGGTTGTGTATAAAATAATTCGAGGTCTATTAGCTCTATCTATATCTAGCTCTATAGGTACATTAGAAATCACTAGAGAGGAACCAATTGCAAAACAGATTAAAAGAAGCAAGTGGAAGTGGATCGGACATACCATCAGGGAGAAAGCCGACATCATCAGCAGAATGGCGTTATAGTGGAATCCTCACTGAAAAATAACAAGAGGTCTTCCCAAAAACAGCTGGAAACGATCACTATTCCTGGAACTAGAAAAATGCAACCTCACCTGGAACGATGTAAAGACAACAGTGACAAACCGAGTGAGATGGAGATGCCAAGTGGAAGCCCTATGCATCCAAAAAAAATTATAAAGGAAAAACAAATATATTCGCTCTATATAGATTTTAGTAAAATCGCAGCACATTGGATTTTTCAGGAAAGTTATGCTGATAATCTGTTTTACAAAGGTTGAAGATCATCTAACGACAACTTTTATCTACATATTCATTAATTCAAATATACTGTTTGACACTGAATTCTAGCTTTGTGAATTAGACGAAGATAAATGCTATTTTTAAAATTTTGCTCAGTAGTACCTAAAAAATATCTGCTATACATACTTTAATTTGAACTCAGTTCGAAATTCTCATCTAGAACATGCAATTAAATAGATTAGTCAATAAGTTCCAGCAATTATTCACTTGCATCCTATATTTTCAGTTACAACTACAAATGTGATTTGTACTTTATATAAAAATTATTATAATTAAATAATTATATTTAAGTTTTTGTTTTATTAATAAAATTCAAAATTGAAGACAATTTAATACTATAACTGCATAATAATGAGACTACTTAAAATTATTTTTTTTTTTTTTTCTTCAACCCTTTTTCGGTTTAAATTTAATGTCATAATGTAAATATGAGTTATTTAAAAATTATAAATTATTAATTTTAATTTTTGTGGTTGTACTTTTTAGGTAACAATTTTCATTAATTGTGTATGTGATAAGAAAAAAAGTAAAAAAAAAAATGAAAAACACAAGAAAATAAAGAATTTCCTCATTAAGTATTCAATGCATGTGCATTTAAACAATCCAAAATATTTTTGCATTCGCTGAATTTTTGAGAGACTACAGAATTTGATAAATCTGGTTTTTATTTTTTTTTCTGTGAAAGTGTTGACATTTTAGAAGTCATCTTTCAAAAATTCATTGAATCAAATTTTTGAAATCGAATTGAAAGTATGATGACAATACCCAAATGTTAAATGTTTATAAAAATGTTAAACAATATAAAGCTGTTGTGAAAGCGCTTAAAGCAAATTCTTTTATTACATTATTTTTTGGTATATTAAAGTTATTTAAAATATCTAAACTTTAACTTGCGGGCTGCGGCTCTAAAGAAACTAATTTACACTTTTGATTTACCAAACTAAAGAAGTTAACACAAAAATAAAATGAGAAAAACTAAAAGCCTTAAGCAATAAAAAATGGCAGTTTAAATCGAATTAAAAAAAATAAAGCTGAGAAAATACTCATCTTAATTACAGGACCATTTAATAACTTAATTATATTTTTTGATCTTTTATGAAAATCCGATGAAAAATTTACGGTAGAATCTATTCCTTTAAACGTTTTCTGATTCCCAAGATGTTTTTTAATATTATTTATGTTATACCTAAATATATGATTTGGTGAAGCAGGTGGATCTTCTGCTTAATATCTTTAGAAGTGATATCTTTTTAATTCCTCAGAGGATTGTTGGTGGAAAAATTTAACGTCATGCCGAACAACTCGAAAAATTTGCAAAACTATATGAGTGCAAAGCAATCAATTTACCAATTAAATCAAGGACATTTATAGTAGTATTAAATCGGGTGCTGGCCAATTAAGAAATATCTTCGGGGTTATACCATATAGATTAACTTTTTCATTTGATCCATCGTTCCGCAGATGTTGAACAGAATGAGAAACACACCGTTACATATTACGCAACTGTTAATTAACAGCGTTGATACGACTCACAGAATAACTTCAGCAAGCCATGAATTCAGCAATCCAAATAATCTTACAATTAAACAACCCGCAGAAATGGTATATGATTTATAAACGTTACGATCTAATTGAAAGGATTCAAAGTGAAACTAGTATAAGCGTTGTGCTAATATTAGCTATGGAATTGAGAGTAAAAATGGTGACAAAACGTTACTTACCAGTTATTTGCCAATGTCCAGTTGTTTAAAAAAAAATTGAGAAGGATTAGAAGGATGTTAGCAAATTAAGACATAGAAGCAAAAGGTTCAAGCTAATTTAATCCCAGAGAAAAATTATCTGAATAACTAGTATACCTCTCCAATTTCACCAACATGCACCGGCGTACGGGTACCAAAAATTTTAAAACAATACCCTACTCTTATTCGCGTGCTTGATTTAAGCATTTAGAATGGAATTATAAGCTGGAAAACTTATTTCGTATAAAATCTGCTCTTGACTTTTAATTAGTTAAAGAATACACATATAGGATTACCTTCGTATAAATTTGTACTTGGTATACGAGATACACCTATTATTTAATTATTATTTTAATATTAAATTAAAAATTAAAAATTGAAATTATTTTACATTAATTTTAATTACAATTTTATCATATAAAAAATTAATCATTTTTATTATTAACATTATTATGTATATCAACATTAAATTAATTAATTTGATTTATAAATTGTCCTTGATATCGATTTAATCAATACTTTATCATAATATAATATTTTGTTAATTATTATAATTATCATTATCTTTTCTTCTTCCAAAATGTTATTAACAATCACAAAAAGTTTTTCTTACTTTGTTTTTACTAAATTTTAATAACTTGTTATCGCGGATATTTATGAGCTTTTGTCTTCAGTAAAATGTTAATTTGGAATTTTTTTGTTATTTAGGTCAACCTTTCAAATTAATTTTAACAAAGTATATCATTTTTAATTATTTTATCTTATCGCAATTTAAAATATTTAATTTTTAATAAATGAATAAGTTTATAATATTTTTATTAAACATATTAAAAAATTAAAATGGATTTAAAATATGATTATATAGTAATTTAATTTCGTCTGTCCATTTGCCACCCGGCCCTTTTCAAAACTTCCAAACCCTTTTTCGGGCAATACTTATATAGGAACAATTCGGAGAAATCAAAATGTGCCATCATCATGGATATACAAGAGAAAAAGATCTGTTCGTTAAAGAGAGGAATAACTTGGTACTAACAGCTTGAAGACCTTGACTGCACAGATGTCATATGCATTCTTTGGAACAAGTTCAACGATATGCAGAGTAAGTTAAAATGTGTAAAAAATCTTGCCAGCAATGTTGTACTTGAATTCAAGATTTGGTACGACCAAAGCTGTGAGAATCAGTTCCTCCGTAACTACTCAAGAAAGCTAGAGCAGCGTTTAGCAGATTGCAACCGGATCATAAATCTCGAGAAATACCAAGTTGCAGATTTTCCGGGAATTAGTAAAAAGCATTCTTATGTATGGTAGGCTAGCTTCGAGTACTACAAACTGCAGGCTACAGATAGTCGTAATTAAACGCATGAGAATTATAAATAGAATATTCTAGAACAGAAAATTGACAAAAAAAGATTTATGAAACTTATTTGGGTAACAAACTTAATAAAAAACATATTATATTTTAATTAGTGTAAATAATAGGTTGTTTTGGATATTGTTGCCTTTCTAGATCTTTCACAGGGCCATATATTGATGTATAGTTTACCTCTAAAGCCTTGGTCTAAAATATAGGTAAAGTAGTCGTTTGATTATATCTTTGTGCGGAGGCTATACTACTATAGTGTACCACTAGTTATCTTTGATGGTAACAAATTATATAATTCTATTTCATTTATTCAGGTTTCATTAATATTAAATAGTATTTTTATGAACAGTGATCATTGTTTGGACATTAAAATTAATTATTGTTTACATTTATATTTTTGCTTTAATAACATTGATTTATGGAAGACTTTATTAGGTTTTTTTTTTGAAAACATAAAGCTAACAAACAGTATAATCTTTATATAAACTTAACAGCCAATAGAAATAACTATTCACTGATGTGAATATGTAAACATGTGTTTTGCTTTGTTTAACCTGACGACTGCGTTTCCATTATGGTCGGTTAGTTTAAATCGCTTTTGCGGTGCATATGACCCGTTTCCATAAGACTATATGAGTTTCATTTTAAATCCATTTCGTGATATTCAGAAATTTTACCATTTCCACAGGCTGCTTAACTTGCTAAATCGTTTGGATTGTTGTATTTATGAAATTCACGACTTTTCTTCTGGTTCTAATTAGACCGAAGATTCCCTGTTTTTCTTTTGACGATGCCTGAGGTAAAGCTTTAGTAACCATTGGAAGCTTGATCTAGCGTAAGCCAAGATTGTTACGACTGAGGTAATCGCACCACTTGACACTATCTTTTGAAATCTAATTTCACAAACAAAATAATATTTGTTTGCACCATTCAGGGATTCCAACCCTCATTCACTTACTTAAGCAGCCTAAATATTTATCAGTACAGTTACCTAAGCGTTTCTCAAAAATTTCCTATCATATTGAAATAATTGATAAATTCTAATAACTAAAATTACAAAACAAGAGTTTAAATAAAAATTACTCACTAACCAGGTTAAAAAACGACGAGTTAAATAAAAAAATTAAAAAAAAAAACAAAGTGAATGAAACAGGTGTGTTTCGATAAAACAAAAATACTTCTAAGGTGATTTATTGTATCTAATAAATAAAATTAATGTAGTAGTGGTTATATCATATACACCTTTTAAATTTATATTGACTATGAACTAATAATGAGGTGTTTATCATTATTTGAATTTTTATTTGCTCATGCGTGCATTTTAAATTTTTAGAATCAACATGAATGGCTATACGAGTATGTAATTAAGAAAAAAACTTAAAGTTATAAACATGTATAATATATTTTTTGACCGTGACGACAAGTGTTTTTTTCTTTTTATTTTTCTATTGGTGTCTTCTTCTCTCATTTATAATTATGTAAATTTTTATTTAATAGTGTTATTTCTATAAATTTATTTTTCAAGTTTGAATCACCAACCTGGTAAAGTAGTGGTATTTTAAGTATAAACTAATAAAACTATTAAAATTTTAATAAATTTTTTATTGGTTTTTATAATTGTGTGATGGGTGTTAACAACTTTTTTTTTTTAAATACTGATATTTATTTTTATTTTGTTTTGAAAGCTTTGATTTGACACGATAATAAAAAACAAAAACAACTAAAATGAAGATGGATGTTTTGTAAATGTATAAGTTTAGTTATTTTTTTAGTTTTTTTAATATTTAATGTTTATATTATAAAATATTTAAAGTATATAAATAATATATGATGTATTATTAATCGATTTGTAAGTTAATTTGTGTAGTTACTTACACAATAGAACCTAGAACTCTGCCCTGCTGGGGCAAAGGGCATCCACAAATCCTCTCTACATTTCACGATCCTTAGCAATTCTTTAAACTTGTAACCATATTTTGCTTTGCGCTTCTGCTTCTTTCAAAACAGTACTTCTCCATGTTTCTTTGGTCTACCTCCTCGTCGTCTGCTTGTATGTCCGGTTCATCACCATTTTCTCTCTCAGATCTCGAATTCAATCATTTTGTGGTTCGTTTTTACCACAGATGTGTGTTGGTAATGACTTGCGGTCAACGAACTCTGAAATTACGACACAAATAACGATTTATATACATCTGGAGGTTTCTAGTTATATTGGTGGTTACCTTCCATGTTTCACAGCCTGATAGAAGTACTGATTTGACGTTTATTTCAAAGATTTTTAGCTTTGTGTGCAGGGCGATATTATTTGACTGCTATATGCTTGAGAGTGTTCTGAAAGCAGCTCTAGCTTTATTTATTCTGCTGTAAACATCAACTCCGTTCCACCATTTCATATCACAATGCTTCTTAAATAATTGAAAGCTAATTATTGAAAGCTAATATTCTACTAATGAATTATAAACATATCGTATATAAATAAGCTTACAAAAATTTTTCGCTAGCACAACTTTAGGTTTATGCAAATAAATTTTTGCTAATTCTAATTCATAAGTAATTCAATACGTCCTATTATTATTTGCAAAATGACAGATCTTGAAGTGTCTAAATGGAAGAATTTAAATTTTATGACAACATTATAATTGGAAGCGCAGTTGCTAAACAAACATCTATAGAAATAGCCAAGGAATCCCATTATTTAAATGGTGTTTCAAAATGCCATTTGATGATGATCTTGATGTCTTAAAATTCTTTTGAGAATATTTGATTAACATATTTCACAAAAATGAAGAAATATTTGCAATCAATACAGTTGTGTTAGAATTGCAATTTGAATTATAAGAACAATAAATTTTTTATACATTATACCAACCAAATTACACCATATTATTAAATAATTTATTTAGTTCATTCCAAGAAAAAAAAAACATTCAAATAACAACAACAACAACAAAAAATAACAACAACAACAACAATTACAAAAATTTTTTTATATTTTTTCGATCAATTTCAATTTTAACTTAAAAATTTTAAAATATTACAAGTACTGTTATATAGGTATGATAGAATTGTGAATGGCACAATTTGACTAACAGCAAAAATGTTATAACAAAAACAACAACAAACAACAAAAACAAATATCAAAAAAAAAAAAAAAAAATTAGAATAAAACAATAGTTTAAACCTGCTGTTAATATTATGGCGCTGATGGTTTTCTATTATTTTTCTATTTTGTTTCTATTTCTTTTATTTTTTTTGATTTTGTCAATTTTTTGTTTTTCATTTTTTTTTTTTTTTTTTTTGACATTTTCAGTTTTCAAATAATTTATTTTCTATTTCTTGTGATTTTTTTTTTTCAAATTTTGTTTTTATTTTGTTTTTGTTTTTTTTTTGTTATTATTATTTTTAGCTTAGCAGCACGCGCGAAATTCGTGACAAGGCGTTTGTGTTCGTTCGTCTCTTATAAAAATATATAATATGTATATACAAAATTCGTCTATTCCATGTTGTGATATTTTAATGTGGCGCGCAAAATTGTATAGGCGTTCTTATGGCGTTAGATTTAATCATATAATAAAAAATGCAAAAAAAAAAATAATAACAACAACAAAAAAAAAAAAAAACAATAACAAACAAAACACAAAAACATCCTTAGTTAAGTTTTTTCTATTTTAATTCAGTTCTGTTTTTTTTTTATTTTGGAAAATTTTAAAATCTGATTTTAATTCAAGATTGTATACATATTAAAATGTGATCTACAATGAAAAAAAGAGTACCTTATGTTTTTTTTTTTTTTGCAAATCCAAATTTAGATCACAACAAAAAAAAACAACAAAAAAAAAAAAAACAACAAAAAAATAATTAGAAAAATAAGAAAAACAAGTAAGAACCAAAAATGGAAAACCGTCTCATTTTAGTACATCTAATATTGTACGTACCATATTATAATACATTGTATAGGTATATAACTAATAATAATATGATGATGAAGTTAATCTTAATACTTGAATTGTATAACAGTGTATTAAGTTTTTTTGGCGATGAGTGCTAATTCAAAATGAAGCATAGATGTACCTATAGTGGGTATGCAAATTTTTTAAATCTGATTTTTTTTTAGGTTCATATTTAAAGTAATAAATTTCAAATTTTAATTTTTTTTTTATTTTTTAGTTGAATTTATTATTTGATGTCTGAAAATGTGGTAATGTTTTTAGAAAAGTTTTTTTTTTATTTTTAAATTTTATATTTATAGATACTTTATTGTAATTTTATAATATTAATACCATTTAATTTATTGTAATAAAAAGTGTTTTTTGGTTTTTTTTTTTTTGTATTTTAAAGAATTAAAATTAAATAGATGATTGTTTTGGATTTTAGTTTTTGTATTCTGATTTCTGAATCTAAGATTAAGTGAAGAAAAATTAAAAACAAAAAAAAAATCGTAAAAAGTGCAAAAGTGGGCTTATTATAAGATACAAAAACTTGTATTAAAATATAAAATTGTAAGTTGATATATATACAGGGTGTGCAGGACTCAAGTACGCGCACTACACTCAGTGATTGAGGGCATTAAAACAAACAAAAAATTGTACTGGAGGGGGGGTTTATTGTGGACCCTTTTCGAGATATGAGGGATTAAAGATTTAAGGAGACTTTTCATAAAAAAATCAATAACTTTTGAACAGCTTACTGTAGAGAAATAAAAAAAAATCCATTTTGTAGAGTAAGTTGTCAGCTATCCATTTTGTAGAGTAAGTTGTCCCCATATACCTAACACTTACAAAGTTATGAAGGTTCAAAATGATTTAAAATGAAAAATTATGTTTCAAACTCTATTTTCTTTTAAAGCACACTGTATTTGGGGTACTTTTTATAGCATATTTCAAGACAACTTTCCAAGCCCTATAATTAGTACATAATAACTTTTTCTCTATCTCTAACCATTTTTGATATGAAGAATAGAAAAGTTTGTTATTTTCAATCGGTTCAAACAGAAAAATTATGAAATATTTTTTTATCTATTTATTTTTTCATTAATATTTTATAAGAAATTTTAAATCATTTTGAACCTTCATAACTTTGTAAATGTTGGGTATATGGGGATTATTAGTACACAAAAATTAAATTAAATGACAACTTACTCTACAAAATGGATTTTTTTTTATTTCTTTCTCTACAGTAAGCTGTTCAAAAGTTATTGATTTTTTGATGAAGTCTCCTTAAATCTTTAATCCTTCATATCTCGAAAAGTGTCCACAATAGACCCCCCACTCCAGTACAATTTTTTGTTTGTTTTAATGCCCCCAATCACTGAGTGTAGTGCGCGTACTTGAGTCCTGGACACCCTGTATATATATATTATATTAAGTAGAAAAAAAAACATTAAGTGTATTTGTTTTTTTTTAAATAAGAGTTTTTATGTCAAATTAGACGATGTGTATTGAATGTTAAACATGAAGTTTGATTGATTTTTATTTTAAATTACAAAAAAAAAAAATTTATTTAATTTTTAATATATGTACAATTTTAAGTTCTGTTTTTTTTTTAAGACCATTTAACAAAAAAAAATAAAAAAATAGCAGACTTTAGTGTTTAAATGTTGTTAACAATGATATATCAATTAAATTTAATTTTAATATGTGTATGTATTGTGTATATTTTTTAAAAATGACATTTGAATTGTTTAGTTGACTCATTTAATTGTAATGAGTTGAATATTAAAATATAATATTTAAGTATTTTTAGTATAATGGGTTTTAAAATAATATCAAAAATAATGAAGATATTTTAATTTAAGTAAAATGTTTTATATAAAACAAAGGATTTATGTAAATTTTTAATTTTTAGATAATAGCTATTCATTATTTTTGTATATTACAGCCAAGATATAAAAATTAAATATTGATGAATGCCTTTTATTCAACCGCAATGCTTTCATTGTTCATAAGGTTGCGTTTATATTGGAGCTGCGATAAGTGATAAGTGATAGGAGCGTCGATAAGAGCATAGCGTAGAAATTTATATATTGTTTATCTTGTATCAAAGCGAAACACCAATATAAAAATCTCTATTAAAACCATTTATGTAGCTGGAAATAAGGTATATCTTGGCGGTGGAATAAAGTTTGTACCAAAGTGTGTACCGAATTTTTCGTATAAAATCTGCTGATAAACACATTCTTCTAAAATTTCATTTAAATAATTTTAACTTCCATCCTTCTTCTTAATACAACCGTGATCATGGATAAACCTATAGAAGGCAGAGTATAATTTTAATACCTATAATCTTTTCCAATAATTATTATAAAATCAATCACAAAATTATATTAATTAAATAAAAAAATCTATATAGTAAAATAGAATTAAAAAATCTGATTTTATTAAAAAAATCTACATGTATATACTTTCCTACGTTATGCTTTTGTCCATACTCTTATCACTTATCGCATCTTCAATTTAAATGCACCCTAAGTTATTTGTGCGCCATCTGTTATCTGGGATAAGAGTTAGTTTTGGTTTATTTACTTTTATTTATATTTTTTATGAATTTAATTAATCCCCTCACAAAAAAACCATCTGTTCGCTGCATTTCTAAACAGGATTGTAAAATCCCAAATTTCGACTCAACATCGGACAGGTTTAGCGAACTCAAATACTGAGCGAATTCAAATTTTCTAACAAATGCGGTCATTAGTTGAGCGGACTCAAGGTTGAGAGGACTCACCATTTGAGTTGAGCGTTGAGTTATAGTTTTTAAATGAGTCCGCTAAATTGCAACCCATCTAAATGAGAAACTTTGTGAAACTAATCGTGTAAGAATTTTCCGGATAAATATATTTTTTAATAAACCGCACTGTATATTCTTTAATATAATATCTCTTCCTCCTTCCGCTTCCGTTAATTTTTGTTTAAAAAAATTTAGATCTAAACTAGTATTTTTGAAAAATTAAAATTTGGTTTCTTTTTTTCCTGGGTTAGATCAAAACTTTTCAAAGTCACCAAGAAAACCTAACCATCTTAGTAGTGTGAGGTATTTCCTTATTAAAATCTCGTCCACCTGCAACCAAGACAGTGGAAATATAACTGGATGCGCTTGCGCAGTGCAATGTTTGAGGAGTACTATTGGGAAAGAAATTGGAAGTTGTATTTTATTTTTCTTATGCATTGGATTGGGAAATATATAAGGTATGTAAGTTCAATTTTCTCTTATTGTAAGTCGTGGAAAGTGGGAAACTTTTTTTTTTTACTATAGGGCTGATGGAAAGCACTGAAATCCGCCAAAAATCATTGTACGATGTTCATGTGGTTGTGGTTGGATTCTAACTAACTAAAAACACCCGCATTTTTCAAAACCAAACTTGTAATGGACCTTAATTACATATATTTTTTGTTTGGTTTTTAGGATCGGGATTGGAAGGGAAATTAGAGTTAGGATTTGGAAATTGGGATTATGTTGGATAAAGGAAATCATTTAAAGTGAAATTCTATGATTGGAAACAGTGTTTATGAAAGAGTTCAAATAATTCAAACTTACGGCTCTACTCTTGATAACATAAATCCGTTGTACTCCATTGTATATAAAACTTCACGAAACTACCAAACGAACTTAAAACATATATAGGTAATAGGTATATGTAAAAACTATACGGCTAAACTTTTTTAATACAACTTACTAACGGTCTTTAAGTTTTATTATCTTGGGATAAGTTTTTAATTGCAAAAACTCCAATGATTATTTTAAAAGATATAAATTCAATTAAATAAAAAAATAAAATCATTTTGATAAGCTTTTGATAAATCTGCTGTTATAATCAAGAATTAAGTTCATAAAACTGTAAAAATAATTTTTTATCTTATAGATTTTTTTTTGGTTTTTTTCATTTAAACCAATTTATCGAAATATCGTGTATATTTGTTTATTTAATAGCATGTTTTTTTTTTTTTTTTTTTTTTTTTTTTTTGGCTTACTTTGATTTTGTGATGAAAAGAATTACAAAATAAATCGTCAAAATAGCACACTTTTTAGATTTTTGATTTTGCAACGAAGTCATGCTTAAGTTTTATGTTTTTTTTTTGCCTTGGTTTGTGTTGTAAATTTAGTTTAAGCTTCTTTTATTATAAATATGTTCTAGTGTTTCAAAATACAAAATAAAAAATTATAAGAAATATAAAGATTGAAGAAATATATTTGTAAAAAAAAGCAATAAAGTTACTCCGATTGGATAATAACTTTTGTAACAGATATAGAAAAAAAAAAAACTGAGATTGATTGCAGATTGTTTACTTGAATTTGGTTTTGTATTATTACCATTTTTTTGTGCTTAAACCTATTGAGACTTAAATTAAAATAAATAAAACAAAAAAACTTAATAGTTTTTTACTAAAAAAAAACAATTTAATTGGTTCATTGACAAAAAAATTATTCTTGAAGTTTTCAGTCGAATAAACTTGCAGTCCCCGATAGAATTTAAAAATAATAGTTAGTTTCTAAATGCTAAATACAGATAGCCTCTACTTACCTTTTACGAACCTTATCTTAATTCTAATACTTCATTCATAATATAGATTGATTGGAGATATGTTAAATAGAGTTGTATAACACTATGCTCTTTGCTTGAAAAGGTAAGAGTCATACGGTCTAGCCATTAACTAGGAGTAGAATACAATAAATTTGAAAAACAGCTTTCATTCACCTTGTCCAGTTCCATTAATTCTTTGCTATCCCGCGCTATTGTTTTATCAAAATCTTTAAAATGTCAGAGGATAAAACTATATTTAACTTTAATAACGGAAACTCTAGCAAAGGTAAGTCATGACACTTTAATAGTTAGTTCCAGAAACGTAGGCTGGAAATATAATTTGCAACCTGAAATATTGTAAAAATAAATTGATTTTTAATTTAATACTAAGTTTTTTTTTAAAATATTATTTACTTAAATTAATAATTTGTTTATTTATAAACAATCGCTAACTTAATGCGATGTGATAAGGGAGTGAAGCATGCCTTTCAGTTTTAGGCGAGGCAGATAATACGATTTATTAATTTTCTTACTATTAAAAATTATTTATTTTGTTTATATCATATATTTTATATTTTACAAAATATATATTTGGTCACCATAGGGATTTGTAAGAAAAATTATTTTTTAATTAAATATTTCAAGTTTTGTATACGGGAATCAAACGCGTCACCAATAAGCCATATACTTCTCTTCTATACCACCGAGGCCTAAAATTAAATCATAATAGGAACTGTTCGGAATTAATATTTCTTTAATAATTTTCCACTTTAATATACATTCTATCTTTGCAATTTTCTCTGTTCGTTGTCCTTTGTAAAGCACTTAAGCTAGCTTTTAAATATAATGTGATATTAAAAACTCAGCTTAAATTGTACATAACGTACATAATGTATTCTTGAATCGTCCTTCTTGCTTGTTATATGAAAATTAAATTCTCTATGAACTTAGAATACTATAATTTATACACAGGCTAGGATAGATGGCACAGTGGTGAAAGTGTCAACCTTTCATTTGAGGGCCCGTGTTCAAATCCCAATAATAGTAATAAACTGTTATCTGGTCTTCGGTTAAATTCAGCTCTATCCGCAATTTGGTTCAAATTAATAATTTCAATACATAATATAACTCGGTGACATTTCAGAAGTCCCATTAAAAATAGGTCAAAAACTCATGACTTCTGTCTCATTGAAGTGAGATTAATATTGAAAATTCGAAAAAACAAACTACAGCCATTAACACAAGGACTCGACCAGCACAAAGGGTTTCTGGCCACATTCTTCGAGCATCTGACGGCTTCAGATAAACACGCAGCGAAGACTTGATCGCAGAATGCTAAAACTCGACCGCACCGCAACGTTCGTGGATTGCCCCAGCGCGGCCAGAATGAAGAAAATAAATAATGTAACTGTTGGGAATATTCGGATTTTATAGTCGGTTACAAAATCAAAGAGTTCTATACGCTTTTTTCCAGAATATGCTCCTTTATGAAATATTAAATGGGACTCTTGACTCATTTTGGTGATAAAAAAGTTCCATTAAAAAAGTCACAATGACCAATGGCCAAGGGACTTCTGACATATCACAAACTCACAGGTATACTCTATTGAAATCTAAGATGTTTCTAAGATAAAAAATTGAAATTCATTAATTCAGTTATGAGGATATAATAATAAGCCCAGTAGCATCTCTCCAATTCTAATATGTAACTATGGGCAGACTTGTGAGCCTAACCGTTAAGCACTTAGCACGTAAGAAGAAAAAAATAATAAAAAAACCTTCAATCAATAGACACATCTATAATTTTAATTAATTAAGACTTAATGAATATCAATTATTATTAAGGCGATCATTGATCATAATGTAAATGCGCAACATGCTTTTATTTTAAAGAAAAAACGATTTATTATAATTTTTACAAAATAACTAATAATTGATTATTTCAATATTTACCATGAAAATATTTGGTTAAAGTAAGGTGACTTATTATTAATTTTTCAGTCTTTTTCTTTTTTAATTCAGGTGTGATTGAAATGAATGAAAATTAAATTCTGTTTTTTTCTCAGATTTTGTGTATGGTGTAACCAATTTTGCATACAAATACTAAAAGGTCAATTAATGATCTTGAAAATATAATAAAAACTAAAATAAATAAAAAAATATGGATTTTAAAATCTGAATACGCCTTAATACACTTGAAAAGATTGACCTTTTTCGAATAATTGAACTAAAATAATAATTGATTTTTTCAAAAAATACATAAACTTATGGTTTTCAATTAAAGAAAAAATTTTTTTAAAATTAATTAAAAATCGTGATTTCTTTCAATTTTTCGGTTATAGTTAATTATTAAAAATGCACTTGACAATTTTATTTTGAAATATTTTTGTTCTGTAATCCATGAGTTAATAGAAACTAGTAAAGCTTAATAAAATAGATATTTTTCTAAGAATTTAGGCTGAATCATTCATATTAACTATGACAAAACAGATATTTTAACAATTTTAAGAATTATGTTAAATATTGGTAACTGAAGTCTAAAGTCACCTGTTATTTACAAATATTCAAATATTCTGCCATAAATGTTTGTTACTTTTGTTGGTTTTGACACGTGTTACATCGGAGCTACAGTTGTAGCTTTGTATATTTCCCGAGCTTTCCCGAGTTTGGCTTCACTAGCAAAATGAGATTTGGGAATGTAAAATCGAATCTAAAATCGGACATATTTGATCTAAACGCTGGTGTCCGACAGCACCTATGGATCTTGCTATGAATTTAAAAGCTTCAGTAAAATTAATCAGCTGGCTAATATGAGAGCAAAACATTTCACTACCAATGCACTAATTAAGATCTGGTTAAATTCTTAAATATGATGTTAGGGCAAAAGGAACACTTAGCGGATTTAAACATTTTACCAATATTTTAAACCAAATTGGCCTGTTTGAATCGCGTTTTTAGTATAGGCTTAATTTACTGCTATATAATCGGGTTTGTTGAATTGTTGTAAAACTTTCTTTCATTCGATTTCCTAATACCTGCTGAAATGTACCTTAAATCAAAAATGCACATATTTAGGTTGGAGTTCCTCAATCAACACGGGAATATATTGATAAGATCCAAAACAAAATTATTTTTTCTTATTGGTACCTAAACACTCACTCTACTTAACTGTCGACGCACAATTCAGACATTAACTATGTGATATGGATATTTAGTAATGCTGAATACCTGTTCTAAAGAAATGAAACAGTTAATACTTCTTCGAAAAGTTTTACAATATAAAAGCAGTAGTATGACAGATGCTCATCTCAACACTCTAAAATCAAATGCACCCAACCTATTGAATGGAGGGTTGAGCATATTATGACATTTTCGAGATTGCGTACCAAAGTATCATATTTTATTCCACGTGTTCCCTAAAATTGGTAATTGTCAATTTCAACTGTATTCTATTGGACCGATAATTACCAATCACAATTCCTAAATTTTTCTTTCTAATTCCCATCCTCAAAATCAAACTGAACATTTGAATTAAAAGTTCCATCCGAATGTTTGATTTAAAAAAGACGTATGCTGAATTTCCCTTCCTCCAGGTAATTTCACGGGTAAGCCTTTCACATACTTTTAATACCCATGAAGATTTATTTCCTAAATAGTCCCTTTTATATTTACCAGTCCATATTTTCATTTGTAATTTGAGTTTTTATAAAATGAGTTTTCTTTGAATTAGGCAAACCTTAAATTTTTTAGAAGGATTTTGTATAGTTAGTAGACCTATGTATTGACTATTTACAGTTGGTGACATATTAAAAGTCCCGAAGACTTTTTAAAAATGCCTAATTAGCACTTTTAATTCACTTCATTGAGTTAGAAATCATATCGAATTTTGACTCATTACAATTACTTGTGGCTATTTGACTTACCAAAATGAGTCAAAAGTTCAATTCAATATTACATGGAGGTGCATATTCTGGAAAAAGCGTATAACGTTGATTTTGCAACAGGCTATAAAATCCAAATATTTCCAACAGCTTCATTAATTATTTTCCATATCCTACCCATGCAGGGGCCATCCACAAACGCGATGGATATCTGATCCAAGGGACTTCAGACTCATTTGAAAGAGTGAGAAATCCCACATAACTTCTGACCATGGGTCTTTTGACATGTCACCTCTAGATTTTAAAAATGGAACGATGACACAAATTTCAGTTTTTGGAACTTTACTCTATCGAATCCGTTCAGATTTCTAAATTAAATACAAACCTTTGAGTAGCAAGAAAATTTTAAGAATTTTTTAATCAAATTATTTTAAAATTCTATTCTATTTACAAAGCAGTTAAAAATTATTAAAATCCTTACCGGAAACGGATTTTTATTTTACTTAAGAATTTAATTACACGTATGATGATTATCTTAAAAATACAAGATCTTGGAAAAAACGAAATACAATTAATAAATATTATGTATATTATAAATAGTTTATTAATTTTTATTGTAATTGAAATTGTTCCGCATTCAATTTAAATTATTTGTATTAAAATTAATTTCAGTTAATTGAATTGCTCCATTATTGATTAACCACATAAAATAATTAAATCACCTACACAATAGCACACTTCAATTAATCTATTCAATAATAAATGTATACCAGCTATTATTCTTCTAATATTTTATTTTAGTTTTCTGCCTTCTCTTAGAGTTTTTTTGTTTTGAATTAAAAAATTATAGTCAGACGTCTGCAATTAGAAGTGAATAGGTTCATTTGAAAAGATTAAGTGAATAGATTCTTTATAATGTAAAATTAATTTGTAGGTGGATTAAATAATTTCATTTTAATTTTTAGAATACATTTATTTAAAATTCAAGTGATTTTATTGTTATAAAATATTCTAATCAAGTTGTACATAATAATCGTAAGAGCTGACGTCGTAAGTCTCCTACAATTTAATTATTAGAACTTTGATTTGGTAATCAACCCTAAAATTTCTTCTAATTCAAAATCTCACATATTCATATTAGATAGACAAAACTAGTTTGATAATCTAAAGAATTTATTTGTATTGGAGTACTTGAGGACAAGAGAAAGGCAAGGAGCTACATTCTAGTTGAATTCAACAAAAAACAGGAAATGAATTGGAAAGAACAAAAAGTAGGGAAGAAGAAAACACTAATGATTCCTCAAAGGAATTTTTAATGTGCTTACAGTTTAACTGTTTGTGTAATAACCCAGTCTATATTAAGATACATGCTGTAATAGTTATTTTTGCTAGGAATCAAACCCGATACCTTCGAATGAAAGATCTACAAAAGAATTGTTAGAAAGCGTCTTCAAATTAAATAAAAATATGTTTGACTAACTTGAGTCTATCCTCTAAATTCTTTATCTTAAGATTAAAGATACTTTTGAAACTTTATAGTACATGATTTGGTCAAATTTTAGAAATAGGTAATACCCATTTCCTACTACAATTCAAAATGACTGTTATATCACATCATATACTTCCAAAAAAAAATTGTGTATCCTATAGTTGCAAAATATATTTTAAAATATTATTAATATTATTAATATTTAAAATTTTATTTACCGAACGTTGGCGACAAATTAGTTACACTTTTCAATATCTTGAACATTTTTAATATTCACAAAATGAATTAATTATTCAAAGGTAATCGTATTATAAACATTGTGTAGTCGCTTATGTACTATTATCTGCATATATATAATAAAATAAATATAGAGTATAAATTTTTATTGAAATCTATAACTTATGTCGATTTTAAAAATGTCGATTTTTTTGTTTTAAGTGATTTAGTAATTTGTTTGGCAAGACTCTGAGTGCCACAACCTTTAAGTAACTGTAATTGCTTTGAAATAAAAATATACAATAAAAAGGTGTACAATATCGAGATTTCAATGGCATTGGCAATCCCAATAACTTACGACACTTTGTCGTTAGCATATTATATGTTTTAGTGTTAGATAATTTTTTCAAGTCAACACATTCCCCAACTCGACATTTTTTTAAGTCCTATTTTCTACAAATCGAGATTTTGGGAGTAGACATTTTTGCGGTTGACATTTTATTTAACGTGTATTTCATTTGAAAATCAACATAAATTCCTCGATCCATTTGTATTATTTAGTTGCAATTGAATGTTTTTCACGAATAATATTAAGATTACTAAAATATTTTTGCAATAATCTGAATTACTATAGTCCAGACTCCGGTCTAAAAATATTTTAATTATTATATTTATTTTAAGCGGAACTAAAAGAGTAATAAAATATTTTAGTTATTATAATATATAATAATATGTTACATTTTTAGCACATTTTCAAAAAATTTTGTAAAAATGTGCCTATATAGCTTCACTCTGTCCGTCCGTCTGTCCGTCCGTCCGTCCGTCCGTCCGTATGTTTACAAAAACTTTTACACCGTTTGAAATAGAGTAAAAAAACTTTAAACACGGGTAGGTATTGCAAAAAAAATAATTTCGTAGAAGAATTTTTTTCTGTAGCCCCACCTGTTACGGGGCTACAGCCCCCCAAAGTTGGAAAAAGCCCTATATTTAAATTGTTATAACAAGAGTTGTGTTGGATATATTTTCAATCTGGAAACGGCAAACGATAGCTGGTTTTATAAACTTTATAAAATTTTAAAAAGCAAATGTTAAGGGTTGCCATACGGTACTAAAATTTAACATTCCACAAAACTCAATTTTTGCAAAAATTTTGGCCACACATATCTTCAGAACGGTTCAAGGTAGGGTCTTGAAATTTTGGGAGAAGTTAGATACTCAAAAATTAGTAGGAATCGGTTAACTAAATTTTTTTGTCCAGGCCCATGTTTCGGAGCTATAAGTGCTCGAAAATTGAAATTTTGCTATTTTTAAACACCTGTAACTTGAATACCTGTTCAAATTTTGGTTTAGTGATATACAAAATTCAAAGCTCTTTAATTATGTTTCAACATGTGTCAAAGGTTTTTCTTAATTTTGAAGGGTAACGAAGCTGCAGCCCCTGCAAATTCCAAAAAAGCCCTATATTGAAATTGATATAACAAGAGTTCTGTTAGGTTTATTTTCAATCGAAAAACGGTAGAAAAGAGGTGCTTTTATAGGCTTTTCAAAAATATGTCGTTCAAATGTATAGGGTTGCCATACGGTACTAATATTTACCATTATATAAAACTCAATTTTTGCAAAATTTTTGGTCCCATATATCTCCTAAGCGGTTTAAGATAGGGTCCTGAAATTTCGGGAGAAGTTAGATCCTTAAATATTAGTAGGAGTCGGTTAACAAAATTTTTTTGTCAAGCTCCCTGTTTAGGAGCTATAAGGGCTCGAAAATTTAAATTTTGCTATTTTTAAGCACCTGTAACTTGAATACCTGTCCAATTTTTTTTTTATTAAAATACAAAATTTAAAGACCCAACATTATATTTTAACATATGTTAACGGTTTTTCTTAAATTTAAAAGTGGTTCCTTAAATTGAAGAAAGTGTCTCTCAGTTTTACCCGTTTTTGCTTAGATTGTATAATTCTAAATAAAATTCCAAATTTTTGTGGAATTCACAATTTAATTCCTTGATTCTAAAAACATGGAGGGGGCGGGGGGGGGGGAGGAAGATGAAGTTAGATCCTTGAGAAACTTGGCAACCTTCCCCATTGAAGGGCAATAATAACTTTAAAATAAAAACTTTACTGTTAGCAGTAAATTTTATAAGTAAGCAGTAACTATTTCCAATTAAATATTTCCAAAGTTAAACTCAGTATGTAATACAATATAATTTTGAAAATGTGCTTTTTTAAAAACCCTTTGTTTTTTTTCATTACTTGTTTTTTTAATAAAATGTTACTATTTGAATAAAATACAAATCAAATACGATTTTATGACAATTTAATAAAAAAAAAATTAAGAGTTAAAATAAAATTAAAAATTTTTTAAATATTTTAATTATTTACGAATTCTAATGACGAGTTGAGAAATTTTAATACTGCTAAAGAATGGAATTTATCGTAAATTTGTTTATTAAATAAGTAGAATTCATTTATAGAAATACTTTAAATAAATAACTATACCATTTAATTATTTATTCTATATGTATTTGCAAGTAATAACATACTAGTACTAATAGCATGTTTAATAACGAAGAAGAATGTAAAATATAAATTAAGGTAAGCCAAAAATAAAACGAAAATTGTATGCAGCTACTCGAACACTGCACCAGAATAATAAATAAAAACTTAATTAGGTTTGACAACATTTCATACTTTACTAAATTTGAAGTAATGCTAATATAAACAAAGAAGTCTTTTGGTAATTACTCGAAACCCATGTAATACCAAATTTAAGACTCACTAAATTTTACACAACATAAATTTTAACTCCTTTTGGACATAATGGACTGACTTTGGCCATCAATTTTAACTTCTTTGGCAAAATTACAAAGACCCAGCTTAAATTAATGTAGAGTAATGCATATATTAAAACAAGATGTATTGCCTGTTGAGTAAATTGGCTGGATTTCAATAGAGATGATGGGGCTTGTATAAAAAACACTTTGTTAAAATATCAGAACCCTAGCTCCTGCAGTTTTTAAGTTATTCTGCGGATGAATAACCAAACATACATACCTAAATCGATTATCATTCTTATTCTCATCCGATCTATATCTTTGAATATTTACCTACTTCTCCTTCCTTTAAGCGCCAGAAGCAAGTTTAGTTATCTCTATTCTTACTTGAAAATGCTTCACTAGACCAGCCATAAAAATGAAATACTTTGACAAATTTTTTTTCAAAAGATTACGATTCGCACCTTTATTAAGTATAGAGTTATTATCATAAAGAAAAAGAAGTTATATGGGAGCTGCTCGAACCCGTTGAGTAAACTGGTGGTATTCAAATAGCGCTGCGGTATAAAAACGAATGTCTCATTTAATTTATGAATTATAGTGCTGAAAGACGGACAGATGGACAGACATAGGTAAATTGATTTACTTTTCGATTCTGACCCGAAATTTTTTCTTTATGTCTATTCACCCTCCTTAATTACGTCACCAATGTTATCTGAGATTAAGTATACCCTTTGACCATAAGAACGAGAAATTTGAATTCAAATTTCACAAATAAGTAAAATATAACTAATTTTTCCAGTTTATTTTAAATAAAATAATTTTTTATGATTTGATTTGATGCCCCAGCATATGAAACGTTTTGTGGTTGTTTGACCATAATGTACTGTATAGTTGTTTAAATATTCAAAAAATTACGGTAAAACAACAGTCAATAACATCTTCACTAAAAATTTAAAATAAAATATTAGTGATTTGATTACCTTACAAAATTCCTTTTTTTTTTGTATTTCTTTTGGTTAATCATCAAATTTTGTTATCAGATTACCAAAAAAAAAAGTAAATTGACAGGGAAACAAAAAAAAAGTAAAATAATACTCGAAATCATCATTAAATGCAAGTCTCTCATTTCCTTTTCCTTGAAAAACAAAAAAAAAATTTTTTTATAGTAGGTAACCTAAATTTCAAAAAATTCTTTTTTACAATATCATCTTATCTCATCACTTAATGAGGTGGAAAATTAAAATTTTTAAAAATTGCAATACAAAAATACACAAAATGTTTAATAAAAAAACATAAATTTATTTTAATATAATTAATGTGGAGCACGCAATTCTCTGCCTGTCTAACATATCAATCAAAAATATCAAAAAATGACCGCTGACATTTAACTTGTGTTTTTTTTATTTTTCTTGTATTAAAAATATGCTCTCCATACATAGCATTTACTCACTTTCTCAGTTTAGTTTTTTAATCTTTTGTACCTACCTTTATAAGATTATTATGTTTTTTTTTCAGTTTTCGATGGAAAGTGAAAATTAAGCTGAATTTCCTTCTATAATTTGTTATTTTAAATGAATGATAGTAATGCAATGAAGGAACAAGTTGATTAAGTAATTTAAGGAGAAAAATAACGGCATTTCCTGATGTATAGAAATTTGAAGTTCTCCATATTATACAATGAATTTTTGAAAAACATTCAGAAGGAAAGATTCATAAGTATCTTAAGGTTTATAAAAATGTTGTCATATACCTATTTTTATTATTATTAAATTAAATTTTAAAGATTATGTGGAATGTCTCCACGACTAAGGGACTAGTATTATAAATGTTCTTTTATAATCCGACTACTTTAATTATCTTGTGGATTCTTAAGATTCTTTAGAACTGAAGAAACGAAAATGCTTGAAGTTAATTATTACACTTATAGTACAGTTAATCGTTCCAGTTAGCTATTAAAACTTTCTAAAAAGATTACATCGAATTTATATGAGTTTTCATATCGAATTGGATCACACGCAATTTTTAAAATATTTTTCAGGATAATTGAAATAATCTTCGTGTGAATTATAAAGAGATGTTTTTCATTGTTTGAATGATTAGAAAGAAAATTAAGTCAGTGGAAGGTATTCCCCAAAAAAGAGAAATAGTAAGAAACGAAAAGTATTAATATTGAGGGCTGCTTGAAATAAAAATAAAACAAATGAATGTTTCAAATAACATTGAGTCCAAAGTGTATCCCCTTCCATGTATGAAATTTTTTTAGTTGCTAAGAAACCAAAATATTTTGACCACAAAGTGTAAGAGGGTTAAATGTAAGAACTTATTAGCTTAATTCTGAGAACTTGCTTTTTTTCAAATACGTAGATACGTAGAAGTCTGGGGAAAGATGCAAGCTTATAAGAGATAAACGGTTGGTGAAGTTTAACAAAAGAGCCAAATTTTTTAATATTTGAGATAATTCGAAAATATTTTCTTATTCGTTAAGAAGGACAGTAAATCGTTTTATTATAACTTGCTCTCAAATAATGGAAACACTGGTGAAGTGAGATGGAATTTGAAGAACAGAAAAGTTTGAAGACCTGCGAATATAATTTATACGAAATACTTACTATTGCCTGACAAGCCTCGGAAGAAATAAGACACGAAGTGCTTTTAATTAAATTTTAATATATTTTATAGTTATTAAGAAAAATATTTTATTTTAATATCAAACATATTTAGACATATTTTTTTAAGTAGTTTGCTGTATTAGTAGTTTAGTTTAATGAAAATATTATTTACATTTACAGTTAAAATTAATTAAATTTGAACACTTTATTCAATTTAAATATAAAATTCAAAGTAGATATTAAAAGCATACTATGCTAAAGGAAGTTATCATCTTATTCTTATTGTCGCTCCTGCTATCATCATTTAAAAAATTAGAAACTTGAATAAGAAGTTGCAAAGCAAAGATCTTCAAATATATTCTAAATTCTAGAAAAAACTGTTTTCTGACTGTTGGTGTTCTTAATTTATTTACAGGAAGTGTAGCAGTTTTTTTTGTACATTTTACATTTTTGTTATTTACAATGTTCGGATTTTTATTGTTAATGTTGCAAATTAGTGTTGACAATGACTGCGGCATTTGAATATCATTTTGTTGAGCCTCTTCATAGTGATTGTGATTGTAATTATTACAATTGAAATTATTTGAAATATGATTTTGATCTTTACAGAGATTACGTGATTCTAATCCACCACTGTTTAAATTCAAATCAAGTGATGGAACAATAGTTTCATGTTTCTTCAGATGACGATCTAAATTTGCTTGTTGTCCGAAGCAACGATCACAAATGGGACATTTATATGGTTTTTCTTTATTATGAATACTTCTGATATGACGTTGTAGATTACTTGATATACTAAAGGAACGTTCACAATATTTACATTTGTATGGTTGTTCACCGGTATGTGTTCTTAGATGACGTGTTAAATTTGCTGAACGAGGAAATTTCTTACCACAATATTTACATACATGACGATTTTCCTTCTTGATTTGATTGTCAGATTTTATTGTCGAATTTTTAGGATCTTTTTTAGTAGTCGACTTACGCTTTTTATTCAATCGATCATTAAGATGGATTTTAGGAATACTTGCTTCTACATTGAGATAATTATTTGATACGGTTTTGTTTATATCTGAAGAATATACATCTGATCCAGTGATTGGATTATTTTCATATGGAAATGGTAATTTAATTACCTTAGCCATTGTTTCTATAAGAGCTGACATAGGTGTTGGTAGATTTGTATAAGATTGCGATACAAAATCAAGTGTTCTATGATGTACATCTGTTTTAAATGTATTGTTAAGACTTTCATCCTTAAATAGATCATCTCTTAATCTTATTTTCTTATAATCCAATCGTAAATCAAGAGGTTGTTCGAATACGAATACAGGATTATTTAAAATATCTGTTTCGCGTGATAGTTTGTTGTTGTTAGTATCGATTGTATTGGAATAGTTTACATTCGAATCTAATGATGGTGATGATAATCTTGTTGATATTGATAAATCGAATGGAATATAAGAATTATAGTATGAAGATGATATTGATAGTGAAGGTGAAGTAGGATAAATACTAAAATCCTCTTTAGGGCTATTAAACATTTTTCTTGGTGAATGATCTTTTTCACGCATTTTTTATAAACTTTTAAGTTCCTTTTAATTAGTTTTTAAGTTTCTCTTAAGTTTTTAAGTTAAAAAAACTATCAAAAATAAAATAGTTGATTTAATTTGTTCCCATATCGCCGATATGACTTCCTAGTCTCATTGCATCTGCAAAAAAAAAAATGAGGTGAAAAAATTAGATATTATTATTTAAGTTAATTTAATTATTAATAGAGATTTAATTTGATATAATAAATACTTCCATCAACAGCTGATTTATTTAAAGCTTTTCCTGAGCCTATTTTCTATACACCAGAACCCAGTTTTCTTTTGCTGCTCAGTTGAAAGCAGATTAGGAAAATATTGAAACAGTTTTGTCTTATCTTAAGTCAACAGGGTAAGTCAACATAAGTATTGCCATTACGTTAGTGACGCAGAGAAGGAGGAAGAAGAGATATAAACTCGAAGGTATGGATCGGATCAGAATCGAAAAGTAAACCGATCTATCTATATATATCCACCGTATGTCCTTCCGTTTATCCGTTAGTCCGTCTGTCCATCTCCCTGTCCATCCTTCCGTCCGCAAAATGATTTAATAAAAAAGAGCTAGGATTTTAAAATGTCTACAAATTTGTTTTTATATAATAACCATCATCCCTATTGAATTCCTGCGGGTTTGCTTCACGTGTTCGAGTACCTGGCATACAGTTTCCTTTTTTTATGTAATCCTCATAATGCTTTATTGCTCATATAATTCTCTGTACCTTTTGAAGCTGGGTGTTTGATATTTTGTCAAAAAGAGTTTAGTTTCATTGGCAAAAATTGTGCAAAATTTGGTTGGTCTACAGTGGTTTCGATAGCTTAATATTTGAAATTTGGTCGATAGTGATGAACTTTAAAGGCCAAAGGTCGTGTGATGGAGGAGGTTCAAAGAACTGCCTTTCAACTTTTTTTTTTTTATAAATAACTGAAAGTCTAATAAATGTATTTCAAATTTTACGAAGTGTAATTAACCTATGATGTAATGATGTAATTTCTATATTATGATCATATGGGTATCCCAGAGTTGACACTGTTTACTTTACTACACTCTTCTCGTTTTTATTTAATAATTATTTTTATGAAGCAATTTTTTTATTTATTTAATTTTAATCAATTGAATATTTTACACACCAATAAACACACAAGAATTGCGTATCTAAAGGAAAGCTTTTTTTGGACCACCTTTTGCTTTTTGGTCCATTCAAGTGTAACTTCTTTTGCTCTGCATCACTTAATTTTCAGTTTAATACAAATCGAAGGAGAACAAAAACATAACTGTATAATTAAATTTGGTTTTTATGTGAATCTTTTAAATGTTTTACCTTCGTAAACCAAAATGACATCCGGTGTTACTGTTTTTAACCAAATTTAATTGATATTTTCTTTTTTCAATGGTTTTCTTCCATTTCCTAAAAAATTTAATTTCAAAATATATTTTTTTTATTCAAAATTTTGAATAATCAGCTGACACTATAAAAAGTTATAAAACATTTTAAAAGAAAACAGTTACTGCTTGGAATTACTTTTAATCTTCAAATGAGTTTCAGTAAAATTCTTGATATTTTAATAAACTTCTTATTAAGGATTTCAGATCTAGGTAGGAACTTTTTTCATAATGAAAATTTCAAGACTTTATTTTGTGAAGTTTATTCATTTTCGCTTTTGAGGAATTTTTTCATACAGCCAATTTACCATTATGCAAAATTCAATTATTACTCAATTATACCGTTTATTTATGAAAGAAATCCCCATGAAAAAATTAAAGAGTCCCCAAATGTATTATTGTATAATATATATTTCTAATAAATCATAAGTCAGCAACAAAGCATTTAATATAATGGAAGCTGCGGTCTCTAAGCCCACGATAAATAAATTATTGGAACCAGGATTTTCTATCCAACTCTGAAATCTCTTCTAAATTTTTTTCATAAATAATAAGTTAGTAAAAAGCATTTAATATGAAGTTGCCCTCATACTCTGGCTTAAAAATTCTTTGGAAGCCTGATTTCGTATTCACATCTTAAATACTGCCAAACTTTTGACATTAATAATATGTCAGCAAAGCTTTTAATAAAATGTTCCCCCCGGAAACTTTTTTAATTTTTGTTTTGGAGACTTTAATGGTATTTTGTGGAGTTTTTTCGTGCAGCTTTGTAAATTATTTGTATATTTAAGGGCTGCAACCCTCTGTATATTTTGACATGAAGTTTATAATAGTAGATATCGTTTGGCGTTTCCAAAATGAAAATATCCGTTATAGAACTTGTGTTATAAGAGACCTTAAGCAAAGCTGTTCCATGGAATTTATTTTTGGGATACGAATAGATATTTTGGGATACGGATAGATATAAAATATCAACGCTTTATTTCAAAAGTTTATTAAAAAGTATTTTATTGTTTGAAAGTATCTAATAGATTGAAATAAAAATTAATTTGAAATCCATTGAAATTGGGAGTTGAATTCGACCCTTAAAACTTTGTAAATTATTAAGTTCTTAACAATTTTATGGGGTTGGGTACGTAATCCCGCATCCCAAAATCCCGCATCCTAAAATCCCGCATCCTAAAATCCGACACGATGGAAATCCCGTATTTTAAAATCCCGCGCGGGATTTTAAAATACGGGATTTCCATAAATTTAATCTCAGAATGTCGGAAAAACTTGTTAACCAACATTTTATCTAATAATATAAATTTTTAAAATTATTCAATTAATCTAAGTAGGGTAGCATTGTAGCATATTAAATCATATTCAAAATTATTATTAATATATTATATTTTCATTCTTCATAATACATATGTAAAACTATTTTGGTTTGTATAAAAATATCTTTTTATTTTTGATATTAATTTAAATAAATATATTTTATACAAGGATAGAATATGAACATATCAATAACAAAAACTAATAAAGGAAAGGACAAATTGTTTATTAATGGTTTCTCTTATAATTGTATTTACGGGATTATGTACTTACGGGATTTTGTATTTACGGGATTATGTACTTACGGGATTTTGTATTTACGGGATTTAATAAATTTACGGGATTTCGTATTTACGGGATTTTATCATTCGGGATATTGAGCCACTCCCAATTTTATGTTATTTTAAAGAAGATAAAATTCTAGATGTTTCAGATTTCTTAAGACACTGGAACAATTTTGGCTTAAAATAACAAATTGCAATTTTTTTGTAACAAAATGAAGGTTTTTTTCTTCTGATCATCACTCTGTATAGTAAAATACAAATAAAAAATTTAATTTTTTTCTATACAATTCAGATTTTTTGAAATAAAGAAAAGAAATTCTTTCTTTTATGGACAAAACGCTTCCGTTTATAAAAGGCTGCATAAGATTAATGAGATTTCAAAGTCAATTGAAGTGATTTTAAATCATCTCAAAAGAAAAGATAAATCAGGTCAAATAAAATTGATATTGCCTTAAGGTTTTATCATCATGAAAATTTTTAAAGATTTCTTTGACAAAACTATGTTATCCGGATGTCAAAGTATTTTTTTTTAAAATATACAAAACTTCAAATTTATTTATTTTTTTAATAAAAAAAAAAAAAAAATAAAACATAAAAGACATTTTCACAAAAATCTAATATATTTTTAGGTTAAATTCTTAGCTCTAAGATATTTTTAGTTCAATTTTTTAAGTCCATGTCATTATTTACTTCTTTGTTTTGTGAAAATTTATTAAGACAGCATTTTAAGATAATTGATGATTTCCTAATGTTAATTTTCTATGAAAATTTTCTTTTTAAAAAGAGCAGCAAAACTTCAAACAAAATGGAATTCCTATCGTTATTTTAGAAAAACAAAGGAATATAATAAAAGTTTGAAGATATTCATTAAAAGTGATGCCCAGTAGCTACTTGTTATGATTTTAAAGAGAAAATAATTTTTGACATTGAATAATTTTTTGTTGATTACCAATTTAAAAAAAAAAATTGAAAAACAGATCTTTATATTACCTATTGTCTATATGAAAATTAGTTCGTAGGATGAATATGTTTATAACTTTGTTTTTGGCAATGGAGTTTGAAAACATAATATGCCTTCGAAACTAACATTTCTGAAACCGTCCTCAAATTTTAAAGAATGATCCTTTCTAAAATTCTCTACTAGTGTTTGCGAAGATCACTTCTTCATCATGCTTAATTCTATATTCAGAATCATTTGACCACATGTCTGATTAATAATTGAAAAATTTCTCAAGGATGTTAAAGAGTATGTATATTTTTTATTTCAAAGTGTAGCTTAGGTAATATGTTATATATATATATTCACAATATATAAAGGCTGGGTGGCATAGTGAATAGAGCGTCGATCTTCGAATCCATATGAAAGTGAAAAAAACTTTTTAGGTTTTCCACTCGACTTTGCTACCACTCGGCTTTTGGTTCAAATTAATGGCTTAATAAATAGTTAATAATTATAATTTTTAATAAAAAATATATTAATATAACAATATAAACAAAAAATTTCATTGAATAATATAATTCACAGATATAAAATACCATATAATTCAAAATATAAAATATTACAATATAAACAGAATTAGAATTGTATCTATCGAAAATCTAAGACGTTTCGTTGTAAGGTCTAGTAATATTTTAAACTCTTGTTTAAATTGCATTTGAAATTCATTAAAATCAATAATAAGACGAATGTAATATGACACTCTGCTACAAGTTGTACCTATGGTGTAAACAGGCTTATTAGCCTTATAGTGCCTTTATGTGTAAGCTTCTACAGTAGCTGCTGTCTGTTTTATAGATATCTACTGGATGATAGTTCTTCTTCTATGGCGCTACAGTTCGTTGTCGAACATTGGCCTCCTTAATCTAACTCTTCAAGTTCACTCGATCTTGTCAGAAGTTATCCAATTTTGCTCTTGGATCATTGATACAGCGTCTAACTGGACAGCATCAATCCATTGATTTTACGACTTTTCTACTGGTCTTTTTCTATTTATTTTCCTATTCAATAATATAGAATAGAATAATACTGGATATCACTTGAAAAGAAATTAAAAATATTATGTCAAAAACCCAACCCTACCGCCATCAACCCTACGTTTATCAACTTAATCTCATTCATATAGCGTAGAGCTTTTTCGAACAAAAACTCTAACATATAGGAACTCTTTTTTAAGTCGCAGCTTCAAATTGTGGCTAATGTGTTGCCCCATATGTGTTTCGCAATACTTATGATATAAAAAAATTCAAGAAAGTCAAGAAATCAACTTATAATTTTTTTGTTTCCCATTCAACCATTGATAGGGATTTATGTCCCATTGCTACTTTTCAATCATTTTACTGCGCAACCAGGTTGGATGCTAATTCCATTATTTTGGCATATATCTTAAATTACTGAGGAGGTTTAGGATTTCAGGTGCTTTTCAGGATTTCAGGTGGTGGAGGTTAGGATTTTTGATGGATTTTCCTCAAAATCCAGTCTGATACTATAGGAATAGAGTTTACTACTGGTATCGATTACTAGGAAAACAAATATTTATTACAAATGGAGAACACTTTAAAATGCGTGAAAAAAAATTTAAAGATCATTTGTTCTTTTTATCCCCAG
Organism: Dolichopus griseipennis; assembly: GCA_963082915.1. Taxonomy (NCBI): domain Eukaryota; kingdom Metazoa; phylum Arthropoda; class Insecta; order Diptera; family Dolichopodidae; genus Dolichopus; species Dolichopus griseipennis. Next base: position 70,425,000 of record OY720444.1, on the reverse strand, counting down.
ATTTGTTACTTTGCAGATCAAGAACCGGAACAATAACATTAAACACTAAACAACACTGGTATCCTTCTGTTTAATGACATCTTCTCTAGAATCATTATTTATTTTAATTTCATGTTATCTATATCTTCTAAATTATATGCAAAAGTCAGAATCTTAGTTTTTTTTAACGAAGGACTTCCTAAAGCTTTCCGCTCACATTGTACGAAGTTGATTTGGATAGCGTGATGAACTTAATGTTATGGCGATACTGGAGATACAAATGTACAATTCGATTTTCAGGATGAGCATACGATAGTATATTGAGGAATTGAACTAGGGAAGGATATGTTCCCATTTCGTAAATTTTTCTATTAATATCCAAAGGACAATTCAATTTGTATTCTTTGAGTGATGCCCAGCTTTATATTCTTTGATGCTGTCCACCATTTGTCCTTATTCTTTGGTACCTCCATAAATATTGATATAATAACATTCATGTACATACTCCTGATTTTATATTTTCTTACGAATAATCCCATAAAAATCAACTATTCTTTAAAATGTATTAAAGTGTTAAAAACTTCTAGAATACAGATTTACATTATTTGTATTTACAGATTCATTTGTCTATGTCATTTATTTGCAGAACAATTTGTAAAAAAAAAAAAAAAAATTCAAATCAATCATTTTAATATTTTGTGAATATTATTGTGTCTTTTATGTTTAACTTCAAAAATATTGTCTATTTTATATTTGAGTGGCTCAGAAGTAAAGTGGCCTAACCAACATAGAATTTTTATCGTGAAAAATACATTTCAAATTTTTTTTTTATTATTTTTATAAAATGTTAACTATGATTGTGACTTCGAACACGAATATATATATATGTTTTTTTAATTTTTCAAGCTCTTTACGATGGTGGTATTATTTTAGCCATATCTTTAAAAAAATGCGGGTTAGTCCGTTTGCCTTTTTAAAAAAATTGAAATATTTAAAATTATTTGTGGGTTAGGCCGCTTAAATTTGAGTTAGAAAATTTTATTTAAAAAGAAAATCGAAAAGCCAAAAATACTTTGTAGAATAAGATCAAAATTGTAAAAAAGTAAGTTTGTTTGAACATTTATGGATTTCTGCTAAAGTGTTCAACTTGAAATTTTACACGCATTATAACTCCTTACGAATAGAATAGGTGTTGTTAATAGCACTCTGGGACCTAACAGATTTTAAAAATTACTTTATAAAATACTTTTGATTTTATAAATTTTGAATAAAAATATACTTAAAAAAAAAGGGAATGAAAAAAAGAAATTAAAATAAAAAAAAGAACAAGTTTCTGGGAAAATATACCAAATATTTATAACTTATAAACAAAAATATAAACAAAATATATTCTTTTTTCGCAATAAATTAAATAAAATCTAAAAATTAAAAAAAATATTCATATTATAGAATAGTTAGTGCTCTTCTGACTCACTAAAAATAATTTCATCCACGTCATTTTCGGTTTCCAGGCAATTATAGAAAAAATGATGGACTGGTGGTACAAAATTCAACAAATTCAATAGGCCTTTTTTTTCTGATGCTATTTTTCTTCCATTTGGATAGAGTAATGTATATTTTTTGATGTGAAATAGAGTATTTTGAAGGACATTTTTTTTTACAATTGCATGTTCCAATTGCAAATTCTTTTCCAGGTACAACGACACCCATGTAATTTTAATATTGTTGTCCTGAATTACGCTTTCTTTCTTAACATTTCTTTTCCAGGTCTCTGGTTGTTTTTTCCTTTTGCGCGACTTCTGATTCGGACCAGTTAAATCCAAGCTATATTGTGTAATATCATTGCTGATATTTGATGATATAGTGTTATCCAAAGAAAGCACACTTAAAATATTTTGTGTATTTTTTTTAATCGAGCACTTCATGTATATAATACGGACATACGGAAATACCGTATGTACTTTTATAAAGTTCATAATTAAATCTAAATTATAACATTGCACAAAAGTATTTTGTTCTTATCGGATTTCTTATAAAACAGTCAACAAATATGGTATGATAGAATGAAAAAAGAAATTCCAAACTCTTATTCCTTTAAGCTTTTTAAGATTTTCTTATAGATGGGTTTGGGAATATTTAAATATTTAATATGACAAAATGATATTTAATGAAATTTATATTTAAATACAAATATTAATAATATTTTAATAAAAAAAAACAAAAACCGGTTTTCTTATCAAACAAAACACTATGTTATGATAAATTTAATGAATTTAATGCATTTTTGATATCGATAGTAAAATTACACAAACGATGCAAATTCATTTCTTCCAATGCAAAGAATTCTATTATATTTTAAAATAATATTTAATATTATTAAAATTTATTATTATTATTTATTTAATTTTTTCAATAGAAAAATGATCTAAATCAAAACTTTATTAATTTAATATATATATACGTATATTATATACATATATTTAATATACATATGCATTTGTTGAGTTTGTCTAATGGTAATTCGTCTTAATGTAATGCCAATATATTACATTTCAATTATCAAAAGGTAATATTTGAGTTTTTCATAAATTAAGATACAATAATTTATTTATTTTATAATAAAATTTTATATTTCTTTGATAATCTGCTAAAAACAAGCTTACAAAATATATCTTTGATTAAAAAAATTAAATTCTAAGCCACAATTTTTTTTAAAGTATATTGTTTTTTTTTAGTGTTAAAGTGGCCTAAGCCACAATGAGGGTTAGGCCACTTTTGCACTAAAAAAAATATGAAAAATGGGTTATGCCAAAAAAAATAACCCAAATGGAATAGGAAGTTGAACTTTTTAAGTTTGCAGCCTAATTCTACATTTAATTCTTATGCAATTTATGCAAAAAAAGCAAAATTTTTTGTGTTGAGGGTTAGGCCACTTTACTTCTGAGCCACTCATTTTATACTTATGTGATATTTTTCCCTCTAACGCTTTTATTTTAATATTTGAAAAGTCGTGCTCTTCGTAAATGTCTTTTTGCTACCGGGAATTACTTTTTCAATATTCATTTGGTCGTTGTTTTTGTTTTTTTTTTTTGTAAATCATTAAAATATTTTGTTTCTATATTTTATTTTAGTAAATCAAATCAGATTTTCTATCATATGTGCTTTTTTTTTAAACCTACCTATTCACAATAAATAATTAGTTTAGAACAGGAATACTTGTAGTTTACTTCCATTCATTCAAAATTTAGACAGGAAATATACTTTAAGATCTTATATCCGTCATCCATCTAACTAAACCGACATATGTATGTATAAATGACCTTTCCGTTGTTTTTGTTTCACTAGCTTGTAAAAAAGTGAAGCTTGTAGGAAAACATGGATCTTGCTTATTTTCGTTCAACTTCTTAACCTGTGTGCTGAAAAATTTACTGTTGCCTAAAGCTTAAAGCTTAAGTCAGATATTCGTGTAAATATTAAATTGTAAACTATTGTTGTTTAAAAACTCCTAAACTTTTAAATTTGGAGTTTTCAACCCTAGTTAAAAAAAATGATTTATTACCTAGCACTCAATTTCAGACAAATTATAATGACAGCTGTGAACGAGATCCGTTTAAACAAAGCTTTTTGACGTTTGGTTCAAGACTTATACTAATAAGGTTACTTATTAACCTATAATGCGTTCCTTTTAGCAAAAAGAGTAAATTAAGAGTAGATAGGAGTATTTTGTAAATTGAATGTTTCAAGAGAAGATAATTGTCTGATTAATTGTCATTTAGAAGAAGTAAGTGCTTATATTGGTTATCTAAAAAAGGGTAAGATTTAACATAACCTATACTCAAGTGAAAATCACTCTATTATGAAAAATTTAAATTAAAGCCATCTGACGGAATTTTTTTTAATTATTTACTGTTTCACCTTTTATTTTACAAACTTTTATTTTTCAGCTACGCTGGTATAGTTGCGAATAGTTGAGAGTAGAAAAGTGTAGTTTACTCTTGACAAAGGAACGCAAGAATTTAAGAAACGCAAGCAGTTTATTTAAATAATCAAAGTTAATTTCTCTGAATTTAGTTAAAAAACTTTATTTTTACTAAATTCTTAAGGACCCAAGACAAAAATCCTAAAAACAAAACCGCCTTAAGGTAAATTATATTTAAAAGGAGGCAAAAGCTATAAAAAAGGAATAAATTAGGAAATTATTTTATAAAATCATAAAATATCTCAAATTTCAAAATTAAAAATTTTTTTTTTAAAACTAAGTCACGTTAATTTTTAACTATTAATCACACTCAAACGGTACTAATATCACGTGAATAATAAAATCATATTGTATTTCTGTTTTTTTATTTTTAGTGTTTTTTTGAAAGAAGAAGAAAAATTATTTTTGAAGCTTACGCCATTCAAAAAACAATCATTCTCTTCCAAAAAATTCACAAAAAACAGAAAAACAAAACAACAAGAAAAAAACGACAAATAACAATAAAAAAAAAAAAAAAAAAAAAAAAAAAGACGAGACAGAACCATCATCAGCAGAAAAACAGACAGACACGCTTCCACCATAAATATATTGACATCTTAATAGCGCCGTGCCATAAAGCGCCATCTATCATCTGATTTTTATTTTTTTTTTATTATTATTTTTCTTATTTTTTGTTGTTGTTTTAATTTTTTTTATTTTTTATTGTAGCTTTTTTTGTAATATCGTTGTTCGTTCATAAGAGCTATATAATATCTAGCAAAAGTATACCGTGCGTCGTTGTTCACTTGCTGCCAATAATAAATTTGTGGATGATAATGATGACGTCGCTTTTCATGATTATTGCAACAAACTGTGAGATGATAATGGCAATAGTAATTGATAATGATAATGATAATGATTTCGTTTGATGTTGATTATTAAATTGTGTTGAATGAATTGCACTAAAAAGTTTTTTATTTTTTTTTTGTACTGAACTTGACTTAATGTAAGAGGGGGGAATATATATTTTTTTTTATATTATTTTTTTGCGCTTAATTTAATGAATTGTTTTTTTCTGTTTTGTTTTTTTTTTTTACATGTTTGTCAGAATATGTTTTTAATAATGTTACCAACAGTATGTGAATATGTGGTTATAGATTATAATAATTATAATGAAGATGAACATTATTTTAAGTTTTATATTATATTATTATTATTTGTTAATTTGTACGTGATTTTAATGTGATTGTTAAAAATTTAAGAATTAATTAAAAAAATATATATTATTTTTTTTGATATATAATAATGGCTTCCTGTCATAAGTTCGAATGATATTAGATCGTTACAAAAGATGACAAACTTTTGCTGTTTGCACAATGACAGTTGACGTTATAATTTTTTTTCAGTGTTGACATTTTGATTTTTTGCAAAAGATTACAATGTCAATGACATAAAGTTCGAAATTAAGAGTACAAATTCAGGATAGTGTTCAACTTAACTATATGAATGGAAGACTCCGAGTGACGGGAGATTGAATTAGAAGAGATGAAGTTGGATTTACAAAACGAGGAATTTCTCTTTTCGAGAATATATATATTATATGTATAATATTTAAACCTACTATAAAATCCCTTTCAAATAGAATCATATTCAGATCAGACACATACTGATACTAAATATAATCATATTCAGTCACATACTGTGATAAGGTGGAAGCTTCTATTTTGTAATTAACCACAATTAAATCCGCAGATATGGCTGTTATCGCTATTGTCATTATACGCGTTGAAATTATGCGGCCAGTCATCGCGATATAGATATATTATATAATTAATTAATATTTGTCTATTTATATACATTTTGTATATGCAAAAATACATAAAAAGGAGTCTTGGTAGACGAAGATATGGAAATGCTTTACGCGTTTGCAAAAAAAGTAGCATCGCTTATCTTTAAATCCTTGTCATTCTATTATTCTATTGCAGAACACATATTCAAAATTCAATTCAAATTTTCACTTATATTACAAAAATAATAATATTATAAATATAGCTGTCCATTAAATTCGCTGTCCATTAAATATGTCATTTTAAATCAACTTATGTCATTTATAATGTATTGAACATATGACATATGAATGTTTTCAAAATGGCTTAGTATTAGAGTTAAAAACAATACAAGTTCGAAAGTTGAATTATATTGAAGTTGTATCGTTTTAAACATTATTATTTTTTTCGTACTTAAGTCATATGTCACATTATTGCCATATGACATGGAACTTATGACAGTTAGCCAATACCTAATATCTATTATAAATTAATAAAGTAATTATGTCAAATTAAAAGGTGAGAAATGTTTAAAATTAAATAAATTATTATAAAACAAAATAATGGAAAATAAAATAAAAGTTTTATTTTATTAAACTTAAAAAATAAATCGTGATTTTTTTTGATTATTTTTTTTTTTAAATTTAAAATTTTTTTATAAAATGGAATAAAGTTTATGTTGAAAATATAATATTAAAGTATATAATTATGTTACAGGTAGCAAAAAGTGTAGTTAATTTAGGTAGAGTTATGTATAGGTGAGATGATATTAAAAATGTTTTTTTTTTAAATAGGTTTAAATAGTTAATATATAATATTTTATCTTGAAAATAATTAAGTTATTAATAATTTAAGTTATGTGGAAAATATAATGTTGAATTATTAAGTTGTATAATTTGATAATGTATACGTTCATATATACCCCATATGTTAAGTAGATATTATGTTTTGAATGCTTAAGCTTAATTTTAGGTAAAATCTTAATATTATGATAAAAAACAATGTCAGATGAATTTGCATTATTGTTTTGAATAAATTTTGAATTGTTTAAATAAGTTTAAACTGTCCAAGAAAATTTTTGGGAACTCCTCTTAACCTCTACAATTTTGTTTGGAAGAAGAATTTTGTAATTTAAATCGCCAGAAAAGATTAAACGATGTCCTAAATTATAAGTCTAAAATTATGTCTTAAATTAAAATATTTCATACGTGCCTGAAATGAAATCTTTAACTTATGACCCACTTGTAAAGGGACTTATGTCCCACGTAAATATTTTAAAGTGGGTCATAAGTTCCTTAGGGATTTATGCCCCACTAAATGAATATAATTTTGTCCTGTGTTGAAAAACTTTGACAAGTGGTGTTTATTGTTTTATTTCTTAGTGAATGGTTGTTCGTTCTCAGTGGGTTTATCTAGACAACAAGGAGCAGATAGTATTGTTTTGCACTTAGGTGTGCTATAAATAATGGCCGGGTTAGAAGCTTCAGCCAAGATAATGTACATTTTATTATATTTTTGACTTAATGTTTTGAACAGATACTGAAGAGGTCGAGTGAAGAATAGTAAGTTCTATAGTTATACAAAAGTTTAATTTTTAATATTTAGGAAAACGGATAAATTTTTATTTAACTGTATGCCCAATTTGCACATTTTTGTTAAGAAATAGTTTTTACCTGAAATAATAGTTTGTTGATTACAGGTTTCTTTCGTAAAATCAAACTGTATATTGGATTTTCAACCTTCTAATACTGGTGACATTAATTTCCATTGCTTTAAATCACATAGTACACTTAAGGAACGCAATAATTTGCAAAACTATGGATTGGATAGATTAGACGCGAAAATGATATTGGTAATTGATAAATATTTAGAAATTAATGGAGGGTTCTCAAAGGGGAAACAACGATCCTCATGGAAGAATAGCATAAATTTTTAAAATTGAGCCCTTTGATAACATTAAAGTAATCTCTTGTAATGTAAAGTGGGATTTTGAACAATTTAGAAAAGTTTAAAGAGAACGTTAACATCTTTCTTTAAATTATAGTATTCAGTTTCTCTCATCGTCCATATTTTCCCAACCCAATTTGATGCTCAGTTTTATGTATTCGATCCACCAATGTCTTGAATTTTTTAAAATGCTATAATTGCATTCCTATTTTAAAATAGTCGACTACCATTGACCCCCTTTCCTAAGTTTTATGGCGTTATTACATATATAGCTGGTGGGCACAATGGTTGGTTGAGTTTAAATTAATCGCTAATCAATAGTAAACAATTCTATATCTTTAATAAAAAATACATTAATAAAACAATTTAAACAAATAATTTGATTGAATAATATAACTCACAGATGTAGAATAATAATACCATATAACTCAAATACAAAATATTTCAATATAAATAAAAATAGAATTTTATCTATCGAATTGAAAATCTAAGATATTCTATATGTTATAAGACCTAGTACAATCTCAAGTTTAAATTGTATGTGGAATTCATTAAGATCAATTCAAATAACACGAATATAATATGATCCCCTTTTCCACATGTACCTATTGTGAATTAGTTACTGTTTTATAAAAACATAAAAGTTTTAATTTTTGAGTCCTAATAGATTTTCGCTAAGCAAACTTATGATGATTCTCGAGGATCTGCCCATCCCCCTTTTTCCCCACCTTTCCATTTTTATAAGTTCTGGGAAATCAATTGTGAACTCCACCAAAATTTGGGGCTTTACCTAGAATTATGTTATCTAAGCAAAAATGGTTGAAATTGAGACACAATATCTTCAATTTAAAAACCCCCTTTTAAATTTAAGAAAAACCTTTAACATATATTGAAATATAATGCTGAATCTTTAAATCTGGTATATTTGTAAAAACAAATTTGAACAGTTATTCAAATTGTTGGTGTTCAAAAATAGCTAAATTCAATTTTCGAGTCCTTATAGTTCCTACGAAGGGGCTTTTTTTTAACAAAAAAAATTTTGTTAACCGACTCCTTCTAATTTCTAGGGATCTAACTTCTCCTAAAATTTCAAGACCCTAGCTTGAACCACTTAGAAGATATGTGAGCCCAAAAATTTTGCAAAAATTGAGTTTTGCATATTTGTAAATTTTAGTACCGTAAAGGGGCAACCCTATACATTTTACCAAAGTATTTTTTTAAAATCTATAAAAGCAGCTCTCTTTTTAATATAGGGCGTTTTTGGAATTTGCAGGGGCTGTAGCTTTGGCACCCTTCAAAATTTAGAAAACGTTTGTGGTTAAAATTCCATTTTTACAAAAATTTTGAAAATGTGTTAAAAATGGAAAAGAAAACTATAACTAGCACTTAAATAATTATAATACCATTCATTTATTTTATTTATTTGAATGTTTTACACTTATGTTTAATTTTTTTTTTTTTTTTTTGAGCACCAATTTAACATTTTATTTACAATATGCAAATTAATTGAACTTTAATTCTAAGGTAAATAAAATTTAATTTTAATGTTAAATTACTTTTTATAGTTTATATGTGAAAATCTCAACATAAATTACGTAATTTAAAATCTGCTCTTGTTATTGTTTTTTTTTTTTTTTTTTGTATATGTTATGTAAGTTATTCTTCTTTAATTTTGTTTTTGTGTTTTAGTTTTCATTGAGATGAATTGTCATGAGAATTGGAGCAAAATTAATAAAACAAAGGTATAGAGTTTTTCTATTTTTTTTTTATTATTTTGTTTTTGTTTTTTGTAAATAAAAGCTAAACATGCAGTTTTGAACTTTAATCTAACTAGCAAACTAACATTCAGCTTCAACAACAATGGAATAAAAAGCAACAAAAAAATGAAAAAATTTAAGAGCAAAGTTACATAATCTGTACATCCGTTTGAGTCTTTGTTAATTTGTTTTTCTTTGATTCTCAATATGTTCATATATGTAACGTGTATATTCTTGTTTTAGCAGCAGCCTTTCATTTATAGTACATATTATACCAAAAAATATGTCTATTATTAATGGCACATGTCATTTTTCTGTTGGTAAATTGTCAGAAATTGCAAAAGAATGATAATTACTAATATATATATATATATATATAATATAATTATATTTTATTAAACTAATTAATGCATTAATCAAATAAATGACCCTCATATAAACAAGGAGTAAATCATCTTGGCAACATTTATTTTTTTATGATGTTGCCACAAAATGACCCTCAGCAGTGATGTAATTAAAAAGCAAATTATATATTTTCATCTTCATAGTTTAATTGATGTTACAAGAATTAGGTTATATTATTACTTTTAATTGATATTTATAATATAAAGTGGTTCTTAAAATTAACATTTCATATATTTTGTAGATTAGGTGGTATTATACATATAGAGATAAAGTCATATTTTTAAATATTATGTTTCTAATGAATTGTTTTATGAGCTCCCATATCTTACAAAGCGTATATCAATGTTTCAACTTGTACCTATTGTTAGAAAGGACAATTAAGTTTTACTATAGAATTGCTGAGGGTATTTTTAAATAATGAGTTTGACTTATGCTTCATAAGATCCAAACTCTTCAAAAATTTATAAGTGTAAAACTTTTATGAGAAGCTGTGAAAAAAAGTTTTTTGGAAAATGCAAGTGTGGAGTTTAGTATTAGTGCCAATTGATTAGGGAACGGCTTTTATGTGAGTATATATATCAATGTTTTAATATTAATAATAAATTGATTTATAATATTTAAGATGATTACTACCGGTCATCTACAAAATTATAGGAACAATAATCCAAAAAAGGTTACAAGGGAAATTAGGATTCTACTTAGAAGCCATTCCAATCGCTGCATAGACAAATTTAATACGCTTAAAACCATTGTTAGTAAATCAAAAGAGTGGCAAACTAATTATATCTGATATTTATCGATTACAAGAAAGCATTTAATTGAATAAGTAGAAAATCTATTTAGAAAGCGCTCAGGAAACAAAATGTCTCGGTAAAAAATAATGGACATAATATGTATGGAGATACAAAACTCGCAGTACTCCACAATAATAATGACAGCGAACCATTCATTACCAACACAGTCGTAAAACAGGGCTGTCCACTATCACCAATCTTCTGCACATTAGTACAGATGTTATTATTGAAGAGATCAGTCTCAAAAGAACTGGGAGTCTTTTTAGGAAATTAGAAGATCTAGGCTATGCCGATGACATCAACCTGCTAAAAAATTAATAACATGCAAGTTGAATTAGACCAACTAGAAAATTTACCTCGAGATGTGAGTTTTAAAAATATCGTGAAGACGAAGGCAATTCCTATTAATATAAATAGCCCACCCGGTGATTAACAACATACCACTAGAATATGAAGAAATTTCCACTACTTAAGCAACATCGTAAATAATAGCAGCAACCGATAGAAGGTCAGTACAATGTTCGGTCGCTTAAAGCCAATATGGAAATACACATTAATTTCCATCAGGAGTAAAAAATTGAGAATATCCGGAATCTGCGTAAAGACCACCTTAACATATGGAAGTGACACCTGGTTAGTTACGAACAACATCACACAGAAACTATAGTTCTCATCAATAATTGTTTAAGAATCATATGCGACCAAATACAATGGAACCCACAAGAAACCGGAAGACGAGTTCGCCTCATATTAGAAAAATTGAAACGCAAAAATAAGGAAGGAAGAAAAAATTAATGCTTCTAATAGAGTCAAATGGATATTCCTAGTAGATATCGTTTGTTTCCTAGAGGAGCAATAAGGAAAAAAAAAGAAAATTTTAATTAAATAAAATTAATAAATAAGAAAGTAAGCAAAAGAAAATGTTGGTTATCTAAAGATATTAGTGTAATACTCGTATAATACCAATGACTGCGTTATCAATCTTTTCCTTTGAAAACATTCATCAGAATTTTGTGATAAATTTTATAATCTGTAACTGTAATAATCTGATTTGATTTATAACACATTTTAAACTTGTTGTCTTGATCGAAATTTAAAGTATTATAGGTTAATAAAAATATATAGAATAAATCATTCAAATACTCGTATGTATATAAAATTTTTAAAATGTAATTAATTAAAAAATCGCATTTTATCTGATTTCCTTTTGGTTATAAAAAAAATTATTTAATATTCATAAATATAATGGTATGAAGAAATTAGAAGTTTAGAGCACCAAAAAATAAGTATAGTAGAATTTCATTAAAAATAACTAATAATTTAATAGCATATATAAATCTAATTATAAAAAGTTTGTGTTAGACTCTAAACACTTTAAATTTACTACATGATAAACTATATTGATGAAAATAGTTGTATAAAAACAAGGAAGTAAATAGAGTTGACTGTGCCAACTCTGGGATATCCGCACGAACATAATAATATCAACAAAAAATCTGATTTAAGGAAATCATAGCAATTTGTTTGAGTAGGTATCAGTTGTATGGCAGCTACTCGAAGCTGTTTTTCTATACCATAAAACTTTTGTAGAAGGTATTACTATATTTTACAGAACCAAACTTTTTCCCCTACACGAATCTAATTTACCAGAATTCATTAGTGTAAAGCTTTAACTACTTTCACAAAATTTTAGATTAACAACTTAATTAGGCAACCAGCTACACATTAAAAAAACAAAAAGTTTTACAGCTTTTGGAACCCGGATCAAATTTATTCAATTTAAATACAAAACGAGGAAGTGTGTAGTAGAGTAGAGTGTGTCAACTCTGGGATACCCGTATGACCGTTACAAAAACATTATATCATTATTATTATAAACAATAATTACGTTTGGCAAAATTTCAAACATACCAGCTTTATTAGGTGAAGTGTAGTGCTCATATAAAATAAGAAGTTGTACGGCAGCTACTCGAACTCCCGCAGCCCTGGATATTTTAATATTTCAATTTCCGCGAAGATAATATGAGGGATGACGAACAGACAAAGTTTACTTATTCAATTCACTTATCCTTCTGATGTGAACCATATACTTGATTCTATATCTATATCGTCTCCTTTATTGCATAACAAAAGGTATGGCAAATTAATAATACCGTTATAACGTTCGCTGCGGTTAGTAAAAATTTTTAAGGAAAATGTTTTCAAATATCAATTCGTAACACTTGTTCTAAAATCTTCTATATTTTCAAATGAATTTCTAATTATAGGTATTAATTAGTATTATATTTTTTTAAATTATATATTAAAAAAAAATAAAAATAAAACAATACTTTTAGAACCTCAGGGAATTATTAATGTGTCTTAAAAATAGTCTGTTAATTTTAGTGTTTAAAAAATATTCTTCATTATATTTAACTTCCCAATGTACAACTTGGATAAATTAAAGTTAAAGTATTAGAATCGGGAAAAATTTAGATACATTTTTAAGATATTAGGCCTTCACGATCCTTAATAATACCGTTTATACGATGTAGGCATTTATCAGTATGTTTATTTAAATGGCAGCAAAACTTGAAAGTTTTCAAAAATAAACCTAGAATGTGCCTCAAGACATGTTTGTTACCCTTAATCTGTCCGCCTATTCATTTGCCTATTAAAATCCATTAGAGAAAATTTTGGAGCTCCTGCTCCAAAATATAAGAATTAGAAGTGAGTTTGGAATTCGATACAATATTAGAGGCTCCCTTCTTTCCTAACTATATAGGAGAGAGCTATTGTACGGTTTATTCCATTCTTGCTTTTTAAGTTTCTGCAACTAATTATTATAATTAGCTCTCTCCTAACTTAACCACAACATAGGTCTGAGAAGGCACATTAGCGTTTTTTGGGATGCCCTTAATTTTACGTAGACTTACGGTAGACTTACGGTAGACTTACTTAGACGGTTACAATTTCATTTTTAATACGGAAAACTCAATAGTATTGCATTCCAATTTAAATTATTCATATTAATATAACAGCACATTATTTTATATCCAATAATTTGTCTTAGAATTTAGCTATAAAAATTTATAGGAAATTTGTTTTTTAAATCACTTCAGGAAATTATTCTCTTTCTTTTCCTATTTTTCTTTATTATTATGATTTTTTCTATTAAATCATTTTCTAAATATTTAAAAAAACTTGTTAAGATGAAAATTTCTAGATAACTTTTATCTGTTTTATGGGCCTATTAAAAAAGGAATGCCCTCTTTTTTAGATTTTTGTTTTTTTATTAATGGTACTAAAAACTAGTAAAATAACTGATATTAAAAATTTCTCTATATATTTTTTTTAATAATTTTATATAGGAGTAGATGAGTAAATTAGTATAGTAATGGCATTGAGTTCATTCTCAACATTTATCTGTTTTTACAAACATTTTTAGTGCAACGAGCTAATGGATCAATAACTGTGGCCTTCCGTGCATTTTTTTTACAAGTATTTATTGGCAAATAAAATACTAGGGGATGCGTAAAATCAGTAAATTGTTGTACCAAAAATTGACTTGGTCAAATCATATTTTTCGAAAAGCTAAGGGGTTTCAAAAGCTAAATGTTTGGGTTTCTTGTATCGCAGCAAAACCGGATTCTTCTCTTTTATTTGGTCGAACATGGATTATAATGCAAACATTTGGGCTGGTGCCCCTATGTCCTGGGATTTTTTGATAAAATAAAAAATTTTGTAATGTTATAAATTATCGCAGTGTCACCACAACGCTCATTCCGCTCAGCCAACTTCGTACAGTTTGTCACTAACCATGTTTTATAGATATCTTGTAGGGTCTAACAGCTGTTCTAAAGAAATTAAACAATTAAGGCCACTCCTCCACCCAGGATTTTCCAATGGGCAACAAGAAGGGCAACAAACGTTCTTCTCTATAGTGTTGAGCTAATCAGATGCCGCTACATGCCTTATGGAAATTCGTTTGTTTTGCTTTCATTACATTACTCTCATATGTACAATTTCGCTTAAATTAAGAAGAAAATTAAAATGTTTCTTCTAAATATCACATTCAATTTGTTTCATCCCCCATAGTCCAACAATACCCAATATCCCAAATTCTGAAATACTTGCATTTCCCTATCCTCGTAACTAAACTGTACACTTTTATCACAGATTAACTCTTAATTATGGTTCAAAAAGGCAGTGGTTTTTGTGTTTTAAAGTCTTATACAACTTAAAAATGCAGAAATTTAATCTATTGATTCCGATGAAGCGAAGCCCTGATACTTACTTTACACCGTGTAATTGGGAATCTCTTATGCCAAACTAGACTTCTTTGAGGGAACTTACAATTTCGGAGTGAACGTTCCGATTAAAGTGTCTATTAATAAACTTATATAAATTTTAATTCCGTTTAAAGTCATGAATTTCAAATCCTTCACTGTGCGTTAATATTTAACTGTAAAAGAAGTTTCTTGTAACTGTAAATTCGAATATAATTTTTTTGTAATATTAAAATAACAAAAATAATAATATGTTGATATTGATTCCATCATCAACATCATCAAAACCATTGTTATTTTCATTAAATTTTTCCATTTTTAATTTAACATTTTACCATATCGGAATTTTAACATATTTCATTGGAAGAACACTAGTGACTTGGATGAACGCATTAAAAAAAAAAATATAATGAAGATGAACCATTAATTTAGACAAACTATTTTGTAGATAAAAAAAAAAAGAACATTAAAAATTTTATAAAGTAGATCAATGTTATATGATATACCTACAAAAAAACATTTATGCATATTTTAATGATGAAGGATTATCTTTATTATTTTGCGCAACGTACACAATAAAGTGCTGCTCCCATACAAAACGATTTCACCTTAAAACTGTTGAATTTTAATCTCATATTTTATAAAATAAAAGAAATGTGCAACAGGTTTTAAAAAAAAATTTACTATTTACTACAGATATATATATAACACATATACACAAAAAACTGGAAGAAATATAATACGAGTTCAACTATTTAACTATAGGAAATTTAAATTAAGTAGAAAATTCGTTAAAAAAGTGGTATAGTTCTTTCAGTGTACGTAAATCCAGGATCAGTGATTTGCAGTTTAAATTAGAACAACTGTAAAAACTGGCGTTTGAAGCAGATTTTTCTAGGTGCTCTAATTGATCGAAGCAGATTTTTCCAGTTGCTGTAAGAAACTCGAAATTAAAATTAATAATATCAAGGCGTTGAAAATCAATAGCACCAGAAACCAACACATTATTCTAAAAATGATTAGGTCCAGAATACTTAAAGCAGTTTAACTACCTGTGTACTAAAATGAGCACTGATGAAGATGCGGAGGCAGGCAGGATTCAACAAAGCTTGGGTATCTTTCGGACGATTATACCCAGTATGAAGAAACACCTAGGTCTCCACGAAAACAAAGCTTAGAATTTTCAATGCCTGTGTATAAACTATATTTTATATGGCAGCGGCTGACATAAAAAATAATCGGTCAGAAACTAATATTGATTAACAAATGTCTATGCATCACATGCAGATTATTCTATTCTGCCAGAATAACTAGCGATGATCTATGAAAAATTGCAGAAGAAGAACTCATATTGATACAAAATATAAACTGACCTGTGGACAGGCCATAGCTAAGAAAATATTGCAACAATATAAATCGCATTGCCTGCGAATTAAACCCTCAAGAAAGTAGAATACAAAGGTGTCTAGACAAAACCTGGATGTTTTCAGTACTAAATGAATTAAGTCAATGCGACAAAACGGATAATGTAAAACCAGCAGCAGTAAACCGTGTGAGATGAAGAAGATGCAAATTGAAAGCCCTATGCTCCCACGCGGACTTACATGAAATAAAAATTTCTATTCGTAGAAACAGAATTCCAAAATGATTTGAAAGTCAATATTTAACATCAAAGAAATCAACGGGATTAAATCTGGGATCTAATCTTTCTTTAAATCAGGTGCTTAATAACCACTGTCTAAGCATCATATGAAAAAATATTCTGACCTGTCAGAATGCACAACGAAAAACTATTGGCACTCATAATGAAGCAACAAGGAATTAAAAATTCAACCACCCGCTAAGGAAGAATCGTAACAAAATAAGGTGTATGGCCAGGCAGCGGAATCTCCAAATAAACAGAAGACCCATTTGTTCAAATAACACTCTGACAGAACTTATAAATCAACTGACTTGATGGAACTTATAAAAGCATTAAAATCACGATAACTTTACAATATTTACTTTATTGTATCCAACACAACCATTTATCTATAAAATTTGCACTGGAAATATTTTGAAGAATTTAAATCCTTGGTTCAGTATCCTATATAATGATGTAATAGATTTATACTCGAAACAAACAATACTTTCTATTCACACATAACTTAACATAATTCATCAACTATCATTTGGTAGTTTTTGTTAAAATATGTAGTAATACGGCAAAACATTAAAGTAAAAAAAAAAAGAAATGTTAGAGCCACATTTTTTTAACTCTTCATATCATCACTACTGTTTACTGTTTTTTTTTTTTTTTTTTGGTTTTTTAATAAAGAAGTTAACCAAATAAGTCATTTAATCATTTAGCCAGTTTAACCAGTTAGGTTTTACTATAGATATACTCTAGTTACATATACTCCTCAGTTTACTTCTGTATTTTATAATATAAATACGTCATAGTAAAAATAAAATAGTATCTAGGTATTTTAGATGATTCAATTGGTTTTAATGCTACTTGCTTTTATTATATTGTATTCTGTTTATTACATATAGATCTAGTTTTAGTTTTCTTATTTAAATATAAACTGGTAATTTTATACTAAATGTTTGGGTTCAGATATATTAAAGAATATGTTATAGAAAAATCGTGCAATAGAAAAAGACTTGCACTGAAATAATATTATTTTATAAAAGCGAATTACTGGAGCACTTTCACTTTGTGCTGTAAAATTTTATTTAAAACTAAAAAATTTTTGAATTAGTTGTTTTGTTTTAGTTAAATTTAATTAATACGAATACCTAGTTTTACATTGTGGCAGAGGCTCATATTCCTTTTGCTTGATAATAACTGTTTTTTAAAGAGGTTTAAACTTTGAAGTCAAGCTTCTACGTCTAGAGGTTTAAGCTCTGATTTCAAGCTTCTACGTCAATACGTCTAAAAGCCTAAAGTTATCAATACAAAAAATGAGAAAATATATTCCTTTATAGAAAGTCAGTTTAATTTTTATACCAAAGAACCTTTTCAAACTAGAGTTCTTGAATATAAGAGCTTTATTATGAGTCGTACCTCCCAGTTCTGGAACACGTTTCCATCATATTTATTTACCAATCCTTTAAAACATATGATAGGATAGAAAAGTCATCTTAGTTCTTCTAAATATTTCATTGAATATCCTTAAGGGACTATATATGTTCCGGACTATCCTTCTTCTATCCTTACTTATCATCTATAATATCAGGCAAACAGATTCGGTATTTATCCCTTTATTTTGGCTGAAAGTAAGATGTTTTCGTAAGTAAAAATTCAATAATTTGGGGAGAGTTAGTTTTCCAGCTGCTTCTTGATGATTTTCCCATCGGCTAGAAAAAATAATGTAACCATCATTACTTTAACTATTATTATTAACCTTTATAAAGCGCAGTGCAATGGGATTAGATAGGTTTTCGAAAGAATATTTCCAGATGAAAAAAATTTAATTTGAGGAATGTTAGCTTTAGAATTTGAGTAGACCTTTGATAGGGTTTAAAAAGCATCCTGATATATACATTTTATATATCGAATTTTTAATCAGTGGTGTTTGTTTTATTTTTTCCTTTCGTATAAATTTGGACTCACCTCGCGTCGTAATTAACGAAATTGATCGGCGAAGGTTTTCTGAGGATGCAAATTTTAATCTGAGGCAATTTTGCAGACAAAAATCTGTAGTGTTTTAAATTTTTGTGATTAATTTCCAATTACTACGTGCAATGTATGAATTTTTTTTTTTTTTTTTGATGATAAACTTTGGAAACAGCTTAATTATATGAAAGTATATTATAATTAAATTACACATCCAGTTTTTATTAAAGTCATTAATAACTTGTGACAATAAAATTTATTTTTTGTACAATAGCAACTATCCAACTCATTTGATTAGTGCTTCAGATTAATAGTGTAAAAATATTAAAAAAATTTATTAGAAAAAAAACCAAATGTATAGGATTTGGTAAGCGTTTATAATCATCCTGTCAAAATGTGTCGGAATTATGAAGTGAATTATAAATTACACCACAATTGAATGGATAAAAAATTTGTTGGAATATAATTAAAGAAATTAATAATATGCTACTAATAAAATAAATTAATTAAATAAAATACAAACATCTACACATTTTTTTTGTTCTTCCTTTTCTGATATCCTGACTTAAAAATTTTTTTTACATAATTTATTTTCCTTTTTCCTCAGGTAAATGACATTTAACTTGGGAATTTTAATAGTTTTATTTTATTATTAGTGTGTTGGAGTTTGCCAACTGGATATTTCGTCAGAGACAAATATTTTGTACAGTAGAAAGATTGTTTTCCAAAGCTAATGGATCTATCTTGAGCTGCTGGATCTCTCTTCAAATTTAGAACTCCCAGCTACTATATTAGTACTCGTTCTTGTAAATCCAAAGAATATAGAATTTTCAAAGGGCATTAATAAGTTTCTTGAACACGGAACTAGATAGATTTTAAGTACTCTATTTTAAAGCTCAACTTCAAGGTTATTTAAAATTGTCATTGAAACTCTTGTTGTTAAAATCTGGTTTGTTAAACGAGAATCTCTTAAAAATGAAATATATAGTTTTGATCTATCGTTTCCCCTCCGATACTTCCTCCCCCTTCGATAATATATTTAATATTTGGGTTTCCCAAACTCAGAATACAAACTGTTTAATTTGTTTTCAAACTTCTTTTCCAGTTTACTAAAACAAGCTTGAGATAGTTGCATTTACCGATTTTAACTTTGAGCCCTATTTAATATTAAGTACCAATTTATCGTCAATAAGGAGTACACGCATTTTACAAACATTTATACACCTTAAAAATACATATATTTCTTTTTAAATATTCTTTATCCCTTTCCTGCAATCTTTGCGTTGCCAATTCATCAAAATCTCTTTAGGTTATTTTTCAACATGAACGTAAAATTTCTTCTTTTCAAAAATTAGTAACGTTATTCTTCTATTTTACTAGTTAAAATCTATAGCATTTTTCTAAACGCTTCAAATTTTTACAACGGTAACGACATGCTATTTTTAATTAAATGAATCCGTAGTATGGGAAAAGTATTGGAATTGACAATATTTCCGTGAATATAAAATAGTTATTAAGGATTTTTGTAAAAGTCCCTGGAGGTCTGGTAAGTCTTGTTGTTCTCTTTCACTCATAGCTTTAAAAGACCATTATTTTACTTAATATAATTTAGGCTTGAGAAATATCCGGAAACCAAAAGTGAATTGTTTCCAAAAGAACAGTTGAATCCTAAAAAAAACTAGATAAAAGAAACCTGACATCCAAGTTGTCTAATGTTCCTTTCTATCTAAACAGTAGAAATGTTTAGATGTGTATCACAGCGCCGGGAAATTTATTTGCTTACCCAATGTTGAGATCATGGTACCATGCGACATCTCATACAATGGCACAATAAACTTCAAAAAGGATTTTAAATCTTGAGTCATAATATTCCTCAAATTTAGCGCAATTTTTAATCCCCATTCCACAGATTTTGATTCATTGATCTAAATTACACAATATGCAAACAAAGCTCCAAAGTATGGATTTAAAGCGGAGGGTTGGTTTAGTGGATAATTTAAGTGGATCATTACTTTCTAGAACTGCACGATTCCTCCCAGTTACTTTTAATGAATTTTAACCATCCTTAATTTGATTGTATACACAAATTTCAAAGGAAAACATATTACAGATTTTGTGGGTGAGATTTTATCACATGATATAAACAAGCCTTTTTTCTACTGTTCAACTACTGGACATCGAAATTGGATGACTTTTAGATCTCCAATATACGCAATTCTAATTGTAATAATTTAATAACCTAATTATAAGTTACGTCAGTATCTGTGAGTTTTATTATTTAAATAAATTATTTTTTTATATTTTGCAATTCTTTGCGATTAATTTTAACAGTTTGTCGAATGAATCTGGGCCAATCGAATAAAAAGTCGGCATTCTAACAACTAAACAACCCGTTAAATATATTGACGATATCGTCACACGGTAATCACTTTTTATCATTTTACTTTCCGATAGTTCATTATTATAAGTTATTTTTAATTTTTCAATATTAATTTTTAAGCTGATTGATTCACATGTTTTAACATTAAAAATATTCAGAAGAAGTACCAATTCACTACCAATTTTTCTATATTCTCCATTACCTTTAATATTATCTTTGAGAGTTACGTTTATTATTATAAACACAGGTATTGTACCTACCATTAAAAAAAAGTGGTAGTTATAAAATTAAAAAAAAAAAAAAAAAAAAAATTGAACTATGATCAGAAATGAATGAAATATGATGAACCTAGTAATTTCCAATATAGGTATATATATTTCATTTTAAAAATTAATCTTTTCTTGCATCTTTTTGTTTTTTTTTTTTGTGTTAAAGAGTATGGTGTTCTGCCTTTAATTTTCTATTTTCTAAAAAAAATTTTCCATTTATACTTGGGCTGTTCACCTAAATATGAAAAAGGTTTAGTAAAAGGTCAACAAAATAATAATAATGTGCAAGAAGATGAGGAATATACCAAAAAAATAGAAAAAAAAGATCAGTTTGCATGATTAAAGAAATTGAATTAATTTAATTTTTTTTTTTTTTGTTTTTTTTTTACTTTAAATTTTTAAACTTCAACTAGAATTACGTTTTATCTTAAAGGTTGTTTTTTTTCAGTTTTTTTCTTCACTGTATGGAAAAACAGTAGTGAGTAGTTTTTGAAAAATTGAGAATGAAAGGTTAGGTGATAAAAATTTTATATTGTTAAATAAAAAAAAAAAAAAATAAGGAAAATATATCAATAGCACCTAAGGCTAAGCTGTTAATGTTTTTTTAGGATTTTATTGTTGTTGTTTTTTTTATTAAGGTTTTAGTTCATATTAGGCTTTAAATATGTTTTATAGTGTAAAAGAAGAAGATTACAAGTCGTAAAAAAGCAAACTTTTTTTGAAAAAAATGTAATAGTTGGATCAAGAGGTTTAGTATAAAAGCAAGTTACATTTAATCATTGGCTTTAAGTATTCTTGCTGTTGTTAGTATTAATTCTTTTGTTTTATGTTTTTCAAGATTGAAAAATGCAATTTTCTTTTAATTTAAACCATTAAATTATTATTAATATCATAGTATAATCGATAAATGGGGTTTGTTTTTATTTTCCAAAGAATTCTGTTTTGAAGTTTTTTAGTTATAGATTTTGGTTTTTTAAATAAAACATTTCCTCAATAATTTTTAATCATATTTTTATCAATTTTTTGTCAGAAATATTTTGATGTTAATTTTGAGGAAGTTTTTTTAAGAAATTGATTTCAAGGCTGTTTTATCTAATAAGCACCTGTTATTAGTTTGATATATTCTTCTTCTTTTTACTGTTTTAGTCTTCCGGAAGAATATTCTATTGTAATTTTGTTATTAATCAATAATTTTATTTAGCTTATATGCTGCTTTTCAATTAAACATACTTCTTAAGTTTTTCAGAGCTACAATTGAAATATTTGACATGATTCAGATATTTTTCAAATATAATTTCTTTACTAGATAGTTGTTGTTTCCTTGATGAAG
Organism: Dolichopus griseipennis; assembly: GCA_963082915.1. Lineage (NCBI taxonomy): Eukaryota > Metazoa > Arthropoda > Insecta > Diptera > Dolichopodidae > Dolichopus > Dolichopus griseipennis. Next base: position 70,402,486 of record OY720444.1, on the reverse strand, counting down.
GTTTTACAATAATAAAGTTTTTATTATAAGGTTAAAAGAAGTGCAAAGAGAGAGCGAGTAGTAGGCCTTCTTAGTAATCATAGAATATTTTTTTAGTCTTATTACTATTTAATATAATAAAAGTCATTGTAATATTTTTTTTAGTTGGTGTTTGCGATCAATTTATTTAGTCATCGAAAGGAGAGCTACCTAATTTTGTTCTCAAGATACTAATCTCTAAAACGCGTAGTCTACACGCTTAATTTAAAACCTTGAATAAATTCAACTATTGGTTATTAATTCATATTTATTATGTCAATCCAGTAAATCTATGTTAGAAATTGACAGGAAACTTCTTTCACAAAGTTTTAATAATGGCTTGACAGCTATTTTGGCCTGTCATAAGATACTGTATGTTGACTCTATTTTGAGAAGGACAAAAACGTTGAGCACATTATAAGGGACGTGAAACGTCTTCTGGCACAAAATACATCATTTTTGACCGGAAATTTTGCCTCTTGCTTTTCCCTTTCTTTTGTACTTTAGATAGTTACAAAAGCAATTCCGTAGTTTCAACAAAATATTTTAACTATTTTCTTAGAAAACTAGTTTTCGATTACCGCACAGACTTATTTTAAAATGCAGATTTTATTTCATCAACAAAAAGTTTTCCGCTTAAGTCTTTCGTATAAAATATAAAAATACGAAATTTTTTAAACAGTTTTTTTAGTATTTAAATCATAACTGTAAATGGTTAGATTAATATTTTAGATAACTTCAAGTAAATTTGAATAACATTGTATTTAAGTTAATTAATTGTCACAATAAAAATTTTGAAGTAGTCGTTCAAAAAACTTTATGGACTTCTCTGATTATTTTAAATTTATAAAATAATTTTTAATTAATGTTTAAATTTAAACAAAAATTGATGTTTTCTTTAATTAAAATTTAATTAAAATATTTTTTATACCATATTGATTAGAGCTAAAAAAAAATTTCATTACAATCAATTCATAATAAATTTTTAAAGAAGGAAATTAAAAAACTAAAACATTCTTTTAAAATTATTTTCTTTAATGATAACTGATGTTCACTAATGAAAAAAGTTCAATTAACATTTAAAATAAAAAAAACTATTGTACAATAATCTCATAAAAATAACAGATCTTAAGAATTTAATTATTTTAATTAAAAATTTTTATTATATAGGTTCAAAACAATTTTAATAGTTATTTTTTAGATATTCACCTTCACAAAGAACGCAAGAACGCAAATATTTTTTTTGAAAATTTTTTTGTAATAAAAACATCTTAGAAATTAAAAGTTTAAACACATTTTATAATGCAATTTTGATTTAAAATTTTATTAAGAATATTTCCTTTATAAAATTTTGAGTAATTCATGTTCAAAAAAAAAAAAAAAAAAACAAAACTAAAATAAAAGTAACAGAGCATTTCCTGCGTTAGATTAAAGGAACAAGATTATGTTTAAAAAGTTTAATTTAATTTTTTTTTTAATGTAAAATTTTATTTTTGTGGGGTAATAAAAAATGCGGATTCTATTAGAATTAATTAATATTAAAATAAATTTTTTTGTTATATTTGAAATAAGGAAACATATTATTATGCAAGTTAATATAAACATTAATTTTGATAATTTCCTTATAATTATTTAAAAAATTTGAACTCTAATATATTGTTTTAATTATAAAATGTTTAAGGAAAGGGAAAATATTTAAATTAACCAGAAGTTGAAAGTTTTAAAATTTTTTAATGATATATAAGTACTTATATTTATTTGATTAATCTATATAACATATAATAATATAATTTTAAATTTTATATACTCTTATATTATCCAGGAAATAGTTTAGATTAAAATTTAAAGAAAATTCTTTAATAACAAACTCAACACTAAGTATTTTTTTTATATAACAACCGGATAACAGATGATATAATAAAATTTTTTTTAAAGATTTATTATATTTCGAATAAAATCATGTACTTAAAAATAATATAAAGTATAATGTGTATTATGTATATTAGGAATTCTAATAGAAGGTGGTATTAGAATAATATTGATTTCATCATTTTTTAAATGCGCAAATTAAAAACTTCACTAAAGAAATTAACTATTTTCTTTTGAAAAATATATATGTCCGATAGAGTGCATGTTATTTGAATTTAACAGGAAATTCTAATTTATATTGAATTACAATTTATTTTAAATACCTAATCTGCATACTTGATTGAATATATTTCTATGTGTGGTATTTAATGGGTTAGATAATTAAAATTTCTAAATTTTTTAAAACTCACCTTTATTATAAGTACAATAAGTAGAAAATCCAAAATAAATAAATGAAAACTTCTTGTATTGTAGACAAAATATTAATAGATGTTAACTTAGATGTTATGTTAAATTTTAATTAGTTATGCTGGAACGTAATGAAATTTATTCAAATGATATATTTTTAACTGTCATAAATACAAAATTTTCATTCATTATTTTCACACTTAATATCTGTTTTTATTATTGGTTCTTAATTTCTATTCTTTATTCTGCATATTAATTATAAATATAAAATTTATTTATTTTTATTTTTTTTCCAATTGGTCTGTTTTTATTTTACAAACCAGATTTTATTTTATCAAAAAAAAAGTTTCTCACTTAAGTTTTTCGAATTTAAAATTTCCATACGAAATTACTTAATTGTATTTAACAGTTTGTTTTTTATTTTTTTATTATTAACTTTTTTAATAAAATATAAGATGAGTCAATAAATAAAATTATTATTACAAATTTAAGTTATTATTATTATTATTACAATATTGAAGAATAAACTTTTTAATTTTTTTTTTTTGTTCAATATTAAAAGGAAACCACAAATCAGAAAAAATAAAACGTTTTTTGTTTTGTTTTAAAGTTAATCTTTAATATTTATTAATTTTAAAATACACACACACAAATATTTTTCCGTTCGAAAGTTTAAGAAACTTCGAACACAACGAACTTTTAATTCGAACTAAAAAATCATATTGTAAATTCGATTTCAAAAAACAAAACTTGAATTATATCAAAAAATCAGAATGAAAAACAAAAATACAAAAAAACAGAGCAAAGAAAAAGGAGTACTGTAAAAATATTTATTAACATATTAATGTGCAGTGAACCGAAAAATTTGTAACCGAAGCATGCTATGTGAAAAATCATCATTATCATCATCACTATTACAATCATATCAATTTCAGTTATTATTTTATTGTAATTGTTCGTTGTTAGCTTAAAATGTTCTGAATTTGCTGAATCGGTAGTTTATTAACAGTTTTGTTTTCTGTAATTAAAAATTAAATACAAATGTTAAACATAATTTAACATTACAGCAACTTATGTAAAAATAGCATTTATATCAAATTATCATTACAGAGAAGAGTAAATAGTAAGTTATAATTTAAGAGAATGGCTAAAACTGAGGTGTGTTGTACTTTTGTATATTACAGTAAAAAAAAATAACAGAACCTGTAATGAATTGTATAACCTGATTTGCTTTTAAAACTATTTCAGTGCTATATAACAACATTTATAATATAACAATATGTTATCTGTAGAATAAGTTAAACACAACTAAATATTTTAACAGTGAAGCTGAACACCTTTGAAAAATATAAAGCGGGTGGAGCTACAATTTACAAATTCATTTACAATTTTAATAAGTTCAAAAAAAATGTTGGGGTAACTGAAAAAATGCGCGGTTTACTATACAAATAAACTGATGTTATGAAATTTTTAATAAATATAATTTTCATTGAATGATGTTTCAGATGTTACACAATGGTGAGGATGAAAAATACTGAGAGAGAGAAAGAGAGAGAAAAAAGAAGAACACAGTAAAATTCGTCGCCACCTTATATGATTAGCAATTCATTTTAAAGTGTTATATTCTCTTATGATGGATAAACAGCTACAGATAAAAAATGAAATTTTTTAATTATCACATTTCGCTCCAACAGCTTTTAGAAAAGAGAGAATTGTAAGATATTATATTCTCTTCCAGTTGAATCCAGTTGATGGTTTAACTCTAAACATTAGCTCTAAATTCATTAAAAAGTTGATGGCGCAAATTTAATATTTTCGATATGAATGAATTTTTGTTTTATTTTTTTCTTATTCTTTTGTTTGCTTTAATGAACGCTCTATAAGCAATCATATATTTACTGTTATTTTATTGTAGAATCAAGTATATTGTATGGATATTTATACATATATGTATTATTTAGAAGCAAGGTAATCTAATTTATCTCCCACTCGTCTCATTTTAGTGGTTGGTTACCTTGTATTATGTTTAGTTGTTTTTTTTTCACATTTTTTTACTTTGCTATGACAAAGTATGTGTGTTTGTCTGAAATGCATTGCACTTAATATTTTTTTTTTATATATAGGTATATAATATTGATATACATGGTATATATATGGATATATCACTGTATATAACAGTCGTTTTATATTGTTTAATTTTTTAAAAGTTGATTTAATTTTTTTCTCCATTTTTAATTGCAAATAATAACTGGTCAAGCCTCAGTAATCTCAATTTGGTTCAAATCTTTTTTTTTTTCAAAAAGCTTTATATATTATTAGAAATTAATTTTTTTTTTTAAATTAAGAACTCAAACAAAAAAGAAAAACAATGTAAGCAATAAAACGTTATTTTAAATTAAGATATTTTATTTATATCAAATTGTAGCAATCGCGCATTGTTATGTTGCAAAAGAAGTCTAAAAAAGGTTCTTCGTAAAATATCGCTTAGAAATCTTAATATAAATTTGGGTTTTATAAAATAGCGCTTCAGAAAACCGTTTTAAAATTATTTTTCCAATTTTATTTAATTTTATTCATAATTTTTCTTTCGTATGTTGCTGATCAATAAAATCTCTAGTTTACATTAGCATTGATATTAACTTCGATAAGTATTTAAAATTTGTTTGGTAATTTTGAATACTTTGACCCTTCTTAGGTTTGGGTAAAACTCTTGATATTGAACCTTATGTATTTCAACTAACTTTAAAGCTGTGTCGACTTTTCAGTACTAAGGCTAAACATTTTAGACAATTGTCTTACCATACTTTTATCTCTAATCATTTATCTTATGACCTTTTTCTTATGTTATATGTAATAAATTCTTTATCCCTCAACTTAATAAATTTAGTATTATATATGTAGTAATCTATAAAACAATGAAGACTCTTTCATAAATAAGCGAAAGTTTCTATATTTTTTTGTTTGTTTGTTGGTATGTAGGGTATAGGGTATACCCATTGTAGCCCAACAGCTTTTTATAGATTTTTTCATTACTTAACTCTAAATAAGAAAGGGTTTTACAAATTGACTTAAAATTTTGTATACTTGAAGTTCTTTGACAATGAAGTTGACTCTATTAACGAACTTTGGATTTGTTAACTCATATCAGATAATAACTGAAAAAAATTTTGGAAGCTTATAATATTCAATTTTGTAAAATACTTCTTTGAATTAGGAAAAGTTCTGTTAAACAATTGCAAAAAAAAGCATTTTTAAAATTTTAAAGATAAGTTTGAATGCTTAAAGAAAGTGGCGTTGAAGATCGTGGGTTTCTAACGACTAATATCAACTGAATTAACATTTCTGTGCATCTCTTACTTATTAGAAAACCAGTGAAATTTAATAAATTTCTAAAAAAATTGCTAAAAAAATCCTTGAAAAATATCTAATATATCTAATGTAAACATTTACACCAAGTTTAATTTTTGTGCTAACTTTTTTTAATAATATCAATTACAACTAAACTTAAACCTAAATTGAGTTCAGTAATGCGCACCGCCAATACTTAATATATTATAACGGGTAAAAAAAACTTCTACAGTCTTCTTTTCTTCAATATCTAAAATTCATTGGTCTTCATCTATATACGACAGCTTTGTACTTGATCTATATAGACATAAATATTACTGCATTTATTTTTACTCTCATTCACCGAATTAAGACATTAATTAATTGAAAAACTCTAATTATATTTTTCTATAATAAAAATATTATTTATTAAAATAATTAAACACAATGTTAAAAAAAAATAAATTCGCATTTCTGACATTTTTATTTCCTTAAAATTTTTGATTGATGCGCATTTGAAATGTTTTGACGGATGCAAGTGTCATTTTGATGCGAAATAACTTTTCTCTCTGAAGTCTCAGTAGGTAATTTTGTTTTTGTAGTATAATTCATTTTGTAATAAAATGGCATTTTACAAATTTTCAAATTAATCATTTTAATGTTAATGACAAGCTAAACAATATAACCAAAAATAGATTTAAAAATTACTAATTAATAAATAATAAAATGGATTCATATACATTCTAGATACACGATGTATACGATTAAAAAATGCTTAAAAAAAACTGTCTGCTATTTTCTGATACTTTATATGATTCCATATATGTATGACAAGATCTAATTAACAGAATAAATAAATGTTATTAGCTTTAAAAAAAAATTAAATTCAAATTAAAAAAAAAAAAAATCTGAAGTTTTTTTTATAATTAAATATGAATTTAAAATTGTAACACAAGAAATAAAACGTAAAATAATTTAATATTGACTAAAATTAATGTAACAACTTCTATATAATAAAATATGTATAAAATAAAAAAAAAACACCCATCCTGTTTAATAATAATAAGCGATCAAAGTGTTGCAAAAATAATTCGCGTTTTCAGTTTTATGATTCTTCGATATAACGGTATTTTTGTATTTATTATTATTATTACTTGTTTTTGTATCTTGTATCTATAAATACATAATTGAACATGAATCTATGTAAAACTCTTATGCAATTTATATACCTATAAATTTTTACACACACACATCATATAAAATGTGCTCCAGTTTTTCTTTTCAGATATAAAAGATAAAGAGTTTGATGATGGGGTACAGTAAAATATATCTGTAGATAAAAGTTACGATCAAAATATTTACAAAAAAAAAAAAAAAAGGAAAACGAAAATGAAAGTAAAAGAAAAACAACAGATTCAAAAAAAGAAAAAATACACAATACTAAAATAAAACGCGTTACAAATTTAATATGAAAGAAGATAATAAAAAATTTATATATAAGCGTTTAGAAGATTGTTTTAAGCAGTACTTTTTTAATACTTTTAGATTGTTTTTTTTTTTTAACATGATGATAAAATCTTTTGATACTAAATTATATATGTGTATATATTATATATATATATATATCTATTTCGTAAATTTAATATAATAAACAAAAGTTGTTGTATTTAGTACAACTTTATAAATATAGCCATTATAAGGTTATGCTTTTTTGCGCCACTTAAATTTAAGCTAGAAATCCAAACCAAACTATAAAATGCGAGTTAACATACTGTGACAATTGGTGAGGAATAACCCTACTTTATGAGGAAAAAATCATAGCTTTAATTCAAGTCCGAATCAGAAAAATAGAAACAAAGATATGCGAAGGACTAGCTGATTTCAGTCCTCAAAAAAGTTGTGTTGAGCAGGCACCAAACAATAGTAGAACTGTCTATAGAATGGAGATCAACACTGTATCTAGGATTCATAGATTTTAAAAAATATGCTTTGATAACATTAAAAGTGTTGAATTGAAAGCACTTAGAAGGAGAGGTGTTCCACTAAAAATTATACATGACATAAAGCCTCAATATAATATGATGCTTGCAGAAGTTGTAGTTATCCCCAAAGCAGGGTTGTAAAAAACCTAAACTTTAACTCAGCTCATCGCTCAACCCAAATTTTGAGTAAGGTCTTTCGCACAAATTCACCGATGTGCAGAGTAAACGTAGGTAACGCATATAGAACATCTACAAAACCTTGCCAGCAATGTTGTACTAGAATTCAATATTCATAAGACATAAGCGATAAGAATTAGTGTCGCTGTATACCAACATTTTCAAATAAACGGCAAAAGTATATCAACCCTTAGTAGAGTGCAAGAAGGCGTGGAAAATCGAATCAAGAAAGCTAGAGCAGCATTTGGCAAATTACAACTTGTATGGAGAAACTCACTACTCTCCAGAAAAGCCAGATTTTCCCCGCATGCGTAAAAAACATCCTAATGTATGGTAGTGAAACCTATCTAGCTCGAGTACTACAAACGACACGCTACATGCATTCATAAATAAATGCTTTAGAATCATGTGTAGGATAATTTGGCTTAGAACAATCACGATCAGTGATTTATGAAGCTTAATTGGACAGCAAGCAATAGCGCACGAAATTATGAAAAAGACATGAATGTTGATAGGACACACTCTTCGAAAACACCCCTCACAATTCTCCAGAAACCGTGATCGGTCGAGTCGATACCTGGGCCGAAGAATAAATACGATGCTAAACTCAATACGTATAATCCGGGAGAGAATGCATCAGAAAGAACCTAACAGAGAATTTCATGGAAATGTCTTGTATAAGCCCTATGCTCCCACGAAGGGTAAGGAAAATAAAAAAAAACTGCAAATAATTAGCGGAGTATTTTTAATTTTACCGTGATGCGAGCCCAGGCTCTCGCATAAAAGATTGCCACTCTAACCACTTTTCGCCCAGCCGTTAATGTGTGTACAACTGCTGGCAATGAATCAAAGTTGGTAAAACAGCACTATATCCGAAGATAAAAATAAACATGGGTTCATGTAGGTTGAAAGTTATCTTATAGAAGAAAAAACGCACAAAGCCCTAGAAAATCTTTTGTATATATTTTGATTAGATTCAAAAATATCTTTGCACTTTTGAAATAAAAACATTTTTTTTTCGAACGTACAATTAAAACAAAATTACCAATAATTTTGAAGTAAAAGTAAAAACTAATTATTGTTTTTATAATTAACAATAATTCAATATTTTATGTGCCTTGTCTTAAACCTAAATTTGCTTTTTTTTTTAATTAGTGAAAGTTTATTCTAATTTAAGAAGTTCATTTCCTGTTTTCTTTTCTTTGTTTAATTTCAAAAATCAATCAGATAAAATAAAGTTATAAAAGATTTGTGTGTCAATTAGATTACGTTCGAAATGAAAAAAAAATAAATAAAATACGAACTTCCGACATTTAATATAAAATTAAATTTGAATTTATTATGACAGCATTTTAACTTTCTTATATTATTATCAACTTATTAATTACTTCACACCATTATTACTACTGGATAAAATATGACTGACTGCAATATACTAAATAGTATTAATGTATTTATTTGTAATGATTTACGTTACACAAGACGTGTTATAAGTTTTGGAAAATTATGCTATGGGAACTTCGGTATAAATTTTATTTCACGTTCGGAATAATATAAAATTTTTTTTTTTCAAATTCATAAATGTAGCATTTACCAACTATGGCTTTTGTATTTTAAAGTGTATTAAAAATACTGCCCAGTTTATATTTTAAAGTGTATTAAAAATACTGCCCAGTTAAATTGAACTTTTTTAATACCAAAGTTCTTGTTCTTCTAATTCAATAATGTTTTTAAATCCCTTATTTCGAAATTAGAAACATTTGTTGCAAGTAGAAAAGATTTTCAATAAGTCAATAAGTTCGCAATAGCTTTAGGTTGAACAAATTAATATACTGCATCATTACTGGTTAAATTAAGCTCAAGTTACTAACTGTAAATCTAATCAATTGCGTGACAGCGAACATCAAACGTTCAAACGGAAGTCCTCGGGCTGAAATAATGGCCAGATCATATCTAACAAAAAAAATATCATAAAATTGTAGAATTATATCTTAAACGTTTATACCGTAATATAAAAATAGAATTATATGAAGGGTTGGGTACAAAGACTCGCGTATCAAAATCTTGCGTTTCAAAATTGTGTTTCAAAATCTCGCGTTTTAAAACCTTATTCAGGTTGGGTACGAACTTACAAAAAAAAATTCCACTTAAATAAACATACATATTTAAAAAGGCAAATATAAATACTGTGGAAAAATCTGCATTTAACTTAAAAAAAAAACAGCAAAAGCATTTAATATAATAGGGGCTGCCGCCCCAAGCTTCCGCTTAACAAATTATTAAAACCCTGATTTTGACACTAACTCTAAAATCCTTCCTAATTGTATTTCCTGCTTATATTTCTTAACTACAAAATTTTTAAAATAGTGGGGGCTGGCGACCCAAGCTCCCGTTAAACAAATTATTAAAACTCTGAAACCAACTGTAAAATCGCTGCCAGTTATATTTCCTACATATATATAGCATTTCAACTACAAAATTATAAAAAACGCGAGTTTTTGGAATACGAGATTTTGACACGTGAGATTATGAAACCCGAGATTTGTAAAAGCACGCAATTTGGATTCACGGGTTTCTGATACGCTCTCTTATATGAAGCAATATATTATTTTTGAGTGAGACAATAGATCATCTGACCAATGGCGGAGTAGTAGAGATGTAGCCTTTCACGTGGAAACTTTGTGAATGGCATTTTCTTCTTAAAGGAGTGGAAAAGGAATGGTTATTACACATGCCTTCACATTGCACTTACACTGGCTTCAAAGAAATCATTATTGTTTGCATTCTATCAAAAATAATTATTAGATATTAATTCAAGTAATCCTTCAGAATTCATGATACTTAATCCATATTCCAAAAGTTTTCTTTCCTAATCTCTTTCCCTAAAATGAATGCATATATTTTTAAAAATCTAAGATAGTTATAATCCAATTCTTGGTTAAGTCATATTAAAACTTAAGTAGGTAATCATATCATAGGTGGAGAGTAATGGTCATATAAAATAAGAAGTTGTATGGCAGCTCCTCGAACCCTCTGCAGGAGACCAACCAAATTTTGCAAAAGCTTTGGCCAGAAAACTAAACTACTTTTGGCAAAATTTCAAATACGTATCTGAAATAGGTACTGAGTAATACTCATAGAAACAAGTGATGAAAAGAAACCAAGGGTTTTTAAAAAAGCACATTTTCAAAATTATATTGTATTACATACTGAGTTTAACTTTTGAAATATTTACTTGGAAATAGTTACTACTGACTTATAAAATTTACTGCTAACAGTAAATTTTTTATTTAAAAGTTGTTATAGCCCTTCAATGGGGAAGGTTGCCAAATTTCTCAAGTCTCTAACTTCAACTTCCCCCCCCCCCATCCTCTAGTTTTTTAAGTTCTAGGAATTAAATTGTGAATTACACAAAAATTTGGAATTTTACTTAGAATTTTATTATCTAAGCAAAAATGGGTAAAACTAAGAGACACTTTCTTCAATTTAAGGAACCCCTTTTAAATTTAAGAAAAACCTTTAACATATGTTAAAATATAATGTTGGACCTTTAAATTTTGTATATTAATAAAAAAAAAAATTGGACAGGTATTCAAGTTACAGGTGCTTAAAAATAGCATAATTTCAATTTTCGGGCCCTTATAGCTCCTAAACAGGGGGCTTGACAAAAAAATTTTGTTAACAGACTCCTACTAATTTCTGAGTATCTAACTCCTCCCAAAATTTCAAGACCCTAGCTTGAACCGTTCAGAAGATATGTGTGACCAAAAATTTTGCAAAAATTGAGTTTTATATAATGGTAAATTTTAGTACCGTATGGCAACCCCATACATTTAAGCGACATATTTTTGTAAAGCCTATAAAAGCAGCTCTCCAATACCGTTTTTCGATTGAAAATAAACCTAACAGAACTTTTGTTATATCAATTTAAATATAGGGCTTTTTTGGAATTTTCAGGGGCTGTAACTTCGTCACCCTTCAAAATTAAGAAAAACCTTTGACACACGTTAAAATATAATTATAGAGCTTTAAATTTTGTCTATCACTAAAAAAAAATTTGGACAGGTATTCAAGTTACAGGTGTTTAAAAATAGCAAAATTTCAATTTTCGAGCCCTTATAGCTCCTAAATAGGGGGCTTGACAAAAAAATTTTGTTAACAGACTCCTACTAATTTCTGAGTATCTAACTCCTCCCAAAATTTCAAGACCCTAGCTTGAACCGTTCAGAAGATATGTGTGACCAAAAATTTTGCGAAAATCGAGTTTTGCGTAATGTTAAATTTTAGTACCGTATGGCAACCCTAAACATTTGCCTTGTAAAAATTTATAAAGTTTATGAAACCAGCTATCATTTTCCGTTTTCAGATTGAAAATATATGTAACAGAACTCTTGTTATAACAATTTAAATATAGGACTTTTTCCAACTTTGGGGGGCTGTAGCCCCGTAACAGGTGGGACTACAGAAAACAATTCTTCTACGAAATTATTTTTTTTGCAAAAACTACCCATGGTTAAAATTGCTTTTCTCTATTTCAAACGGTGTAAAAGTTTTTGTAAACATACGGACGGACGGACAGAGTGAAGCTATATAGGCACATTTTTACAAAATTTTTTGAAAATGTGCTAAAAAGGAAGTTGTATGGCAGGTACACGAACCCATGGACCAAAATGGCTGGATTTAAATAGCAATGAGCGCTGTTGCAAAAAAACGAATTTCCGAAAATTTCAAGAACCTAGCTCCTTTAGTTTTTGAGTTATCGTGCGGACGGACGGACGGACAGAAAACTAAACTACTTTTGGCAAAATTTCAAATACGTATCTGAAATAGGTACTGAGTAATACTCATAGAAAAAAGGAAGTTGTATGGCAGGTACACGAACCCATGCACGAAAATGGCTGGATTTAAATAGCAATGAGGGCTGTTGCAAAAAAACGAATTTCCGAAAATTTCAAGAACCTAGCTCCTTTAGTTTTTGAGTTATTGTGCGGACGGACGGATGGACAGACGGACGGACAGACGGACGGACGGACATACATAGCTAAATCGATTTATTTTTCGATTCTGATCGGATCCATACACTTGAGTCAACATCTACCCCCCTCCTTCTCTGCGTCACAAACGTAATGGCAAATTTATTATACCCTTTGAATATATAGTCATACAGGTATAAAAATCTGAAACTTCATGGTTCCTATAAACTTTTATAATCTAGTTTCAAAACTTGTTTATCAAATAAATTTTAGAGTTTTGTAATACAATGAGGTTAAATGTACCATTGCTGGTAATACATGTTTTTTTCATTTAAGTGTTAGTATTACAGACTGTAAGAATAGTGCATTCTGAGGAAGGGGCGCAATGTTGCCGCAGGTGTTAGAAACGTTCTAAATAGAAAAACGGGTAAATATTAAATCCTTTTATCTCTCTACAGATTAGATGCTCTTATGTCTAAAAAAAAGAAAAAAAAACTTTATTTAATTTGATTTTGAATACCTACTGTATTTATAATGAGGACGAGATTCGCATAACGTCATTAACACAATGTTGCATTAATTAATGTTTAATTTATATTATATAAGTTTTATATAATTTGTCACATTTACAAATAGTTCCTTTAAAATAAATTTATTTCAATAATATAATATTCGTATTATAAATTAATTATTTTAATTTATTAATTTGTAATATTATCTAAATTTAAAATTAATTTTCATTAATATTATAAAATAATTCTCAAACAATGCACTAATAAATAAATATATAAAATTAACAGCATTCCATAGTGACAAATCGTTACAAACTTTTCAAAATAAAGATGTCATGTGAAAAATAAGATTAATTCAATTTTATTAATTAAAATTCAAATTCACGAATAATAATAATGAATAATTCAATATTGTTTTTTTTTTTTTGAATAAAGAGATGACTTTAAGTTTGTCATTAATTCTAAGAATTTTATAATATTTCATAGTCATGATTCAATTTATTTCAATAAAATTGTTTCTTTCTGCCATAAATCTGTTGGTTGTCTTGTTTTTCAATTAATACCTAGTGTAGATTAATATTCAAAATATCTTTGTTTTTCAAGTTTTATTTAATTTGTTATAGATGTAGGTAAAACTTAATTAATACTTGAAAATATGACTGTTATACCTTCAGTCTGACATTAGAACCCCGCATTAACTGAAGAGTTTAAAGATTTGAACTTAATTAGCTCAACAATGCATCCGTGTCAACACATAAATCATTGCATTAGATAGTATAATAGATTTCAACAAAGGGTTTAAAATCCTCTCAGCATCCATGCAGGTAGTCGTCGAACTTTGAACCTTGTGTCAAGAATTGCATGGGAACCTGTACATTTTCCGATTAAAGCTAATAGTTCGAGAAACCTTTTCAGCCATTCTCTACTTATTTGTATTTGATATATAAATAAAGAAATCTTCATACAACTTATTAAGGACTAAATGATAGGTTTATAAACGTAAACCAACGACTGAACAGAACTTAAAAAAAAATAATCCAGTGGCGTTATGCTGCATGATCTTGGAGGGCAACTAATTGGACTATTTCTCGAAATAATAGTAACACCAAATTTTTCTTTCAATAAATCAACTGTTGCATACTGTTGTGAGCAAAATACTTCCGGGTCGATGCCATTGAAATTTCGAAAGAAAAAATCATTGATCATCGATTTCAAACCACAATTTTCACTTTAACATTGGCTCCAGTATAGGTTTTAAAAAATATGAACCGTTTGTGCTTTCAGCGTGTAAACCAAACCATAAGTTGCATTTTTCAAGATACAATAGAACTTGCTGAATATCTTGAAGGTTGTTGTCGCTCCATATGCGAGGATTTTTCTGGCTCAGCCAGTAATGAGTTTCATCACTAAATACATATAAACACAACTTTTCGATCAAATCAAGTTGAATTGAGACTATCGAATAGAATACTAAAAGACAATTCACGGCCCATCATTATAGCTACTGAACCAGAAGCTAGTAAGAATTTACACATAAATTAGCTCAGTTATAAATAAGTTATAAATTCACAAAATAAACTCTTGGAATGTATGGACCATATAGTAATATTACGGATCATAAAAGTAAGTCTTATAACAAAGTTGGTGAATATTTAATCCTTTATTGAGCGTTTGAGGGACCTGTATGTGAAATAAATAAAAAATGAGTAGTTTCCTTTTTGTTTCACTAAAAATATTTATTTTTACAAATACCGGTATTTCGTTTACGATATGAAGACTTATTCAGTGTTAGTAAACGACGTCATTCAAACTTCTTCAGTGCTAGTGCACGACGTTATTTAAAATTCTTCAGTGCTAGGAATCTATAAAGATTAATGTTTGATATGAGTGATAGCATATGTTATTTTAATACCAAGGTTATGATGCTCAAGGTTGTGCATCCCATTTCCAATAATTTCTATTAATTTATTAGAAAAACCATTTGTACTAATTATGTTAAATTATATTTGGTTAGAGGATTTTGTTTTATTTTACAATAATTTTTTATTATTTAAATATTTCATAACCCGTTCGCGAATCGGACCCGCTTCCCTTTGGCTAATAAACCACCGAAGCTTCTATATAATAAAAATTAATAAGTTTTTTCTCAGACAACAAAATCTTTACTTTGCATCTTACATCAAAAGCCTCTCATATTTTGTGCACCCTACCCAAAGTTCAAACATTCAAGTTTTGTATATTTTCCATGTATAGAGTGTCATTGTCATTGATGATCAGTTTTTTACAGTTGACAATGAGTGAACACAACATTCATTGATGCGAAACAAAAAAAAAATATTAAAAAAGTTGAATTTTCCAAACATAAATTACTTCACAAAAAAATTTTTAACTAATTATTGCGCCAAAAATTTCAGTAATGGGTTTTTTTTACTTTTTTTTTTGTTTTTAGTACATTTTCAAAAAATTTTGTAAAAATGTACCTATATAGTTTCACTCTGTCCGTCCGTCCGTCCCTTTTTACGTCCGATTGACAAAAAAATATCAGCAACGGGTAGGTATTGCAATAAAAATAATTTAATGTTAAAACTTTTTTCTATTGCCCTTCCCGTTACGGAGCTGCAGCCCCTCAAAGTCGGAAAAAGCCCTATATTTAAATAGTTATAACAAGAGTTCTATAAGGTATATTTTCAACCTGAAAACGGTAAAAGATAGCTGCTTTTATAATCTTTACGAACTTTTAAAAGCCAAATGTATAGGGTTACCATTCGGTATTAAAATTTACCGTTATCTAATACTAAGTTTTGCAAAATTTTTGGCTCTTCATAACTTCTGAACGGCTCAATCTAGAAACTTGAAATTTTAGGAGAAGCTAGATCCTTAGAAATAAGTAGGAGTCAGTTCAGAATTTTTTTTTGTTACGCCCCCTGTTTAGGAGCTGTAAGGGGTCCAAAACCTTAAATTTTGCTATAAATTTAGCTTTTAAACACCTGTAGCTTGAACACCTGTCAATATTTTTTTTTATTTATATACAAAATTGAAATCTCCAAAACGGAAGTTTCAACCAGTGTTAAAGGTTTTTCTTAATTTTAACTTTGTCCGTCCGTCTGTCTGTCCGTCTGTCTGTCCGTATGTTTACACAAAGTTTTACACCGTTTGAAATAGAGAGAAGAAATTTTAACTACGAGTAGGTATTGCAAAAAAAATAATTTCATGGTAGAACTTTTTTCTGTAGCCCCACCCGTTACGAAGCTACAGCCCCTCAAATTTGGAAGAAACCCTTTATTTAAAACGTTATAACAAAAGTTCTATGAGGTATTTTTTCAATCTGGAAACGTTGAAAGATAGCTGCTTTTATAAACTTTACAAGCTGTTAAAAAACTTATTCATTGGGTTGCCATTGGTACTAAATTTACCGTTATCCAATACTCAATTTTTGTAAAATTTTTGGCCCCATATAACTTCTGAACGGCTCAAGCTAGAAACTTGAAGTTTTGGGAGATGTTAGATCCTCAGAAATTAGTAGGAGTCGGTTAAGAAAATTTTTTTGTTGCGCCCCCCTTTTAAGAGCTGTAAGGGGTCCAAAATTGAAATTTGGCCTTTTTTAAGCACCTGTAACTTGAATACCTGTTCAAATTTTTTTCTATTAATATACAAAATTTAAAGGTCCAACATTATATTTTAACATATGTTAAGTGTTTTTCTTAAATTCAAAAGCGGTTCTTTAAATTGAAGAAAGTGTCTCTCAGTTTTATCCATTTTTGCTTAGAAAGTAAAATTCTAAGTAAAATTCCAAATTTTGGTTTAATTCTTAGAACCTAAAAAAATGGAAGGAGGGAGGGGGTGGTGAGTGAGATTAGATCCTTGAGAAATTTGTTAACCTTCCCCAATGAAGAGCTATTAGGACTTAAAAATTAAAAATTTACTATTTTTACAAGTAAGCAGTGACTTATTCCCCCATAGTATATATTTCCAAAATTAAACTGCGTTTTTAACACAATATAATTTTGAAAATCTGCTTTTTTAAAAACCCTTGGTTTTTTTCATCACTTGTTTTTTTGTAATTTCAATTATATCAAATTAGCACTAATTTTAATTATATTTTTATCTTTTATTTTTACCATTTTGCTTTATGTGTAACGACTACGCAATAATGATATTAAAGACAAATCAAAAATCAAAAAAACTTTATTCATTGCTTCAGTAAAGTGCGTGTTACGAAAAACTGAAAATTAAGAAAAATTTTAAAATCAAAATAACAATAAAAAAAAAAGATTTGTTTGCACTGTTGTTTTTATAATAATAAGTGTATTAAACAATTCATTGAAATAAAAAGAAACAAAATTATAAAAAAAAAACTACAGTATCAATATAAATAAAATTTAAAAGTCATGTTGTGATCATATTACACTCCAAAAACTCTATAAGATTCATTCATTGGAGGATCAATTCAATTGTTTTCTAGTAGTAGACACTTAAATTGTAATCTAGTAATTTGTCTACAAAATAAAAGCATAAAATAAAAATGCAATCCGTAGATGTGATTGGCTAAAATAGACAAATGTAAGTAAACTCGTTTCTTACACTAGAGGTATGTTTGCTTTGAGAGTGCTAACTGCTAAATAATAGCATCGAATTTGCTGTCTTCGTTTGTAGAGTTTGTAGAGATTGTAGTTTTAATTTATTTCTAAAAATTTATTAATCGAAGGGATTTCAAAAATATTTGTACAGAAATATCTAACAGCAGCGAAGATGACAGCAATAGTTTCAGTTGGATAAATATGACTTACCAGGTTTCTGCAAAAGATTATCTACGGTTCAAACTTAAAATTGCTCAGATTCTTCTGAAAGTTCTAAAGAAGTTGTAAAACTAGTTTGAGTATGGTTGCACGGTTCAAGAGTTTATTAGAAATTCAGTTATATTTTCTTCAGATCATTTTTACAGTTCTGAAGAATTTGGTTCTTGCTCTATTGAATTAAAATCAATTATCCCTCCTTTCAAACAATCCCAAGTAACACCAGAGAAATAACAAGTGTTTATTTCTACACTGTAGAAATTCTATGATACTTAAAAACTGGTTATGGAACCCATTTGTTGTACGGACTACTAACATGTGGAACATACTTTCATTCAATGTGCTCCCTTCCGCTAGTAACGGTCCATGCTAAAACTCGTAAGACTTGAAAACAAATCTTTTCAGGTTTATTTCAAATCTATTCTCAAAATCCCATTTAATATTCAATTTTCATACCCTTTCCAACTAAATCTACATATTACAATGTATAAAGGAATCTGCTTTTAAAGTTTAGTTGAGATGCAAAAAAAAAAATTGCAATCCGTGGATGTAATTGTCAAAAGTAGAGAAATGTAAGTAAACGCGCGCTGCGGTCTATAGAAGTCGTTAGAATTTTTGCTTTTAAGTATTCCTTATATAAGCATCACTGTTTCTGGAGGGCTTGTATGATTTGACAATATGAGGATATTTATATGATTGGACGCAACTAAAATCAGGTCAAACGAAATATAGGTTTGTGATAGGAGCTCAGCTCAGGTGTTCTCTATCTGTAGAGTAGGCATTTTAGCAACAAAACAATATAGTTAAGTAGAGATATTTATTATTTTTGATTAAAAATGTTAATACTCATTATATTTTTCTTTAGTCTACTAATACGACTGATGTGAATACAGTAGGAGCAGCGAAGATTAAAGTTAATACAGCGCCAGTAGCAGAATAAATTTGACTAAAGCGATTTCTCTTCAAATTGTTTATTTTACAATCAATTTATTAATTGATAAAAAAGTCATTGTGAAAGCCAACGTATGGTAAGTGTGCCGAATTTTCATTCAAGAGGTTTGGCTTTTTTTTATATTTAAATAATATTACTCACAGATACAACTTATAACTCAAATCCAAATTAATTACAATATAGAACAAATTGAATTGTATCTTTTAAAATCTCAAACGTTTATATATATTATAAGGCCTTGTACTACAATATCATGTAGTAATTGTATGTGGAATTCATTAAAATCAATCCTAATTATAAGAATATAATATGTCCCAATATCTTTTCTCCTGGGCGAACATGTTTGAATGGACAGACATGTTGGTGCAACAATTGAACCAGTTAACACATTAAAAAAAGTTCTGAAGAATTAACAAAACTAGAGCATGCTTCGGGTTTAAATTTTTTTTTTAATAACACCCATAAGAACAAATTTCTGATTTATTGCACCTATTACCTTCGATTGAAATCTAAAATAATTATCATTTACCATCTCAACAATTTTTTGATTTAATTAATTACATAGAAAAAATGGTTATTTAATATTTTTTAAGAATATTTTTGAATAGTAGAAAAAACTGGGATTTTAATCAGAGGATCAAATGACTAATCAAGACTCTATTTGGTCAGTAGAGAAAAAAATCATATGACATTAATTGTAAGTTGAATTTTGGCTTCTCGTGTAACTGATTGTACCCGTATGAAAAAAATTTCACGGTTATGTTAAAATTACTCTTGCATTTGAAACTGAGATCTATACATGCTAGATATAGTGTCAAAGGTACTTATTGGATCAGCATTGAAAAGTAAATCGATCCTGCAGAGTATGTCTGTCCGTTAGTCAGTATGATAACTCAAAAAACCAAAGGAGCTAGAGTTACACAAAGTAACAGACAAATTTAGGCAATTTGGTTAAAGTCGAATCGGGGTTTTGGTTAAAGTCGGACCGAGGCTTCGGGTAGCTGCCATACAAATTTTATGAGCTAATATGAATATCTTCAAAACTCTTCTTTTTTCTTTTTATTCTCTTTGAAACTAAATTCAAAAAACGAAAAACAAAACTTGGAGAAATTAATATTCGATCGACGGCTTATTGGTCAGTATGTCGGCCTCTCAATCAAAAGATGTCGGTTTAAAACTCGGTCAGACATATGTTACAGTATTTTAGGTAAAATATCGGGGGTTTGTGTGGGTATTTTAGAGCTGACAGGGACAACTGTATTCTTCCTCGTTTTTAAACCAATTTTAACTAAATCTATCTTTGAATTCTAATAAATATCTTGTAGTATTTTTAATATGTAATTTTAGTTTTAATGAATCTATAATTTGTCCCTGTACGTTTCAATCACTCTTTAATTAATTTGTCTAAAACAAGGTAGTTAAAATAGTTTTTATTTTTTTTTTTTATTAAGTAATAGTTTTATTTTTGTAAAATATTTGATGGTATCAATCAAATACCTATTCTATACTATATTATATTTATTGATGTTTGATTATTTTTAAATTTACTTTTGAATTATTTTTTATCATTTGCTTGTAGGTAACAAATTTTTGTTTTTGAAATAAAAATATCGACATCGCTTAAGGGTCATTTTTACCTTTATCATATAAATAATATAAAGAAACAAAAATTAGTTACAATTTTACAAAGTGTTTCATTTTAATTGACAATTATTACGTGAACACTTCAATTGTTTCTGAGTTTTCAACTTCAAATTGAATTTTTAAAACATTCATCACTAACTACAAAGTGATCTAATTTAATTTTCAGTTATCTATTCTGGAGGCTGTTCCAGTATTAGTTACTCATAAGTATTTAAACTTTCGATTAATTTTAATTTATAATATCGACGTGCTTCTGAAGATTGCCCGAGTATTTAGAACGTGTATTCTATAGTATAGCCCAGGAAAAGATTCTACAGAATTAATTATCTCCAGAATACATTGAAGCATCGTAAAAATATCCAAGAAATCGAAATATGGGAAAATGTACAAAAATCATTCCTGTGACTTTATTATCATAATTTGGAAGAAATCGACAAATAATTAATATGCAGAATTGAGTATAAAATTCTCAAAATTAAAATCTCCAATGCCAAATTCACAAAAGCCAATATGCCCAAAAAATCCAAATAGTTAAGAACGCGAAATGCGGAATGCCCAAAAACTAAAATTCGAACCCATAATTTTTCAACAAACTACAAATTCTGTCCAAATTCAGAATCGAGCATATGTTCATATTGTATAACTATTCTATAAAATGCTCTGTAGCATTTGGTTTTGGCGGTTTTTGTTTTTAAGGTTTCCGGCTTTTGCTGTTGTTTTGTTATGGTAGATATCATCTGCCCTACTAACATGTAGGCCATGCGGTAGATTAGGTTAGATTTTAAATAAAGAATTTCAAAAAGATTCGAAAATACATTTTATTTTCATTTGTTGAAGTTAAGGTATATTTCTGATGAAACACCTTATTTTATTTACCCCCGTCTACGTAATCTACTAGACATAACACTTTTTTTTTTTAAGAAAAACTCTCCTTAAATTGTAATAAAAGCCTTCCCAAATTTGAAGGTAAAAGAGATAAATTGGAATTAACAAAAAAAAATGATTTTATTTGTTAATCACAAACGTAAAACGCTGCTGGATATATTCACTGTAAGATGATTGACTAGGTGATAATAACAATCCAATGTTAATCGAATATTTGATAGGCAAATGAAGAAAGAAATTTTTTTGTACAAAAACAATTTTTTTTTATTGTCAAAAAACAATGCGTTCATTACATATGAGATTTAAATGATACAAATTTACTAACACTTATATGAGTACATATAAGTCGAAAAAAAAGTTATTGTAAGGCGTTCTTTAACAAAAGCGTTTTTCGTTTTCTGTACTTCACACTCTTTTCTTTTATTTTTTAAGAAAATGTTAAAAATAATTTGTTGCCGTAACATTATTCATTAAAAAGTGATCCAAATTTTTTTTAATTTTTTTTAATTTTTTTTTTATTTTTAATATTTTCGATTATGATGATGATCTTCATATTTAACAACACTACATACATATATTCAAACTAATAAAAGAAAAGCCATGATCATCATAAAGGTTAAATCTTAAATAAATTGAAATGCCATAAATGTAAGAAAATTTATTTAAAATTGTAATAGAACTGCTGTTATTCTATTAAATTCCGTTAGTAGTTGGGTTGAAACCGGTGGTTTGTTCTAAGTGTAAGGAGCGTTTACTTTTTAGTGTTACCTGTTAACAAAAATTTTGGACGAAACATTGTCTTCCTCCTGTTTTTGTATCCAAGATAAATGAAATTAAATCCTCGTGCATTAGAAAACCTTTTGTTTAACTTAATCCAAGAAAATTAGCGGGAACTTGAAGCAAATTCTTCCACATAGATCTTAAGTTGTTTAAATGTTTGTAGTGTTAGTTAAAGTTTGTAAATGTCATTAAGTCTTTTTGGAAGTTCCATATCCTAAAAGATTATCAATTGTAAGCTAGCCAATACCAAAATTTTTATATTTATCAACACACTTCTGAGGTTAAATGTCAAAATAAACTCAACGATCAAAACAGCCAACGAAAAAGTGTTTCTAAGAATCTTAAGAATGCGAAAAGTATTCAAAACTGCCCATGGAAACTTTAGGATTGGATAAGGAACCAAGGATTGGATTGGGTAGAACCGCCAATATTAAAACTTTCATCATTACTATTATTTTGAGCCAGCTTCCTAACGAAACCCCAAACTTGAATGTACTCCTTTCTAGGCAGAACATTTTCAAAAACCTTTTATCTGCCTTTCATTTGAGTGACACAAATTCGAATCCCAGTAAAAGAAAATAGAAACTTTTATTTAGTTTTCTACTCGACTCTGCTACCATTCCCCGGTAAAAATTGATTTGAAAAAATCTGGTGAAAAAAACATTTTAGTGTAAAACCATTTGAAGATGTATGGCAGCTATGACTCCTGCGCCACTTACAAAAAACAATAAGGCAAATAATATCCGGATTACCAAATGAATATACATTTTAAATACGATTTTAATATGAGGGTTATGATTTTAATATGAGGATTGGTTCAGGCGTGATGCGATTTCACACCCCCAAACGATTTTATATTATTAATATATATTAATATAAAAAATTGGTGAGATTCATTTAGTTTAACTTTTTTTTAAAATGCATTCGTTTTGCATGTTTTTGCTTTTCTTCTCACCACCTAGCGGCAGGACAAAAAGTGCTTTTTTAAAGAGTTTTCAGCAAGCCTTACTCTATTATGTTATTTTAAAATGAAAATGATGAATGTAAGTGTTATAAAAGAACTTCCATATAAACTAAATTTTTATTCACTGTTCCTTCCTAGTTTTGCTTCTGTTTGGGTCCAAATAAAATCTGAATTTTTAAATCCGCAAAATTCGTTGTTTGAGAAATAGCAGTATACAATTGGCCATGAATAAAACGAGGTTCTGAAACAACAAGTCATACCTTTATAAATGTTTGATCTTCTTTAATAAAATAAACAAAAAAAAAATTCAAACCTTATTTCATAAATTTAAAAAATATTATGTATAATAATAAATTTCGAACATGAGTATCCAGTACTGATGTATTATAGATGATATTAGAACTTTCATTCAAAATAAATGTTTTAAATACAAACTGAATAATGAAATATCAATGAATAAATGTAGATGAGAATAAAATTTTCTTTTAAACATTTTTTAAAAAAGTCTGAAAATTACCTTCTTGTGTAATTATTATTTAACTTTTTTTTTTAAACTCTCGGTTTTTTTCATTACTTCTTTAAAAATTAAAGCCCATTCAACATACATTTCTTTTAAAGTATAATTAAAATGTTAATAATACATATCTATATATTTTCATGCTTTAAAGCGTTTTCACATCCACTTAAAAGTTTTTAAAATCCTTCAAAATAAATTTTGAACGCTTTATATTAACTCTAAACTCCTTAAGGACACTTTTATTTTAAATCAAAAAAATGTTTTTTCAATTTATTACAATAATTAAACATTAATTGAAATTAATTGAGTTGTTTTAGTGAAAGAGCAATAAGGTCAAATATATAATATGCCGATTAATTAATATTTATCAGTTACACCAATATTAAATTACCAGTGAAATGTTTTTTTTTTTTTTATTTTCCTTTAAAATGCTGATGACAGGTAATTCCTTTAAAGCAGATAAAAAAAAAACTAATTTAAATATATATTTCGATCTTAAATTATAATAAATGTACAGCTTAATGACTTAAAAATGTTTTGGTTGTTTTAATATTTAAAATTTTGTTTTAATTTTATGTCCTGAAACAATTAAATTCATCATCGTTTAACAAAAACAGAGACATGAGACATAAATAATTAGTGTATAAAATATATTGAGTTTATTTTTCGATTTAAATTATCATTTACATATGCATGCTATTATTTTGACTTATTGACTTTTATTGAAGTATGAAATTATTAAAATATATGTTTCATTTTTAATATTTTCTTTATTTACTTTTTACACTTCTTCAAACATAGCATAAGACTCATATGAAATCTTATGATACAACAAGGTCAAGTGACACCAACGGTTAACCAAAAATGGGTTTCACATAAATTTTCTTTTAAACGATATCAAAATATCGCATACAGTTATATTTGTGGTTTGGACTTGGAAAATAGGGTAACAGATTGAAGAAACATCTAGGTGAATTCTAATATCTCATTTTCAAAAATTTAATTTAAAGAAACCCATTGAAGAACTATCCGACATTATCCATTAAATTCTGGAAAAGAAACCCGAATCTGAGATAGTTGTTGCGGTGATTTCAATGTCCACAACAAAAACTGGCTCCATTTTTTAAGTTAGTCAGAGTAGTTCGGAAGGCGAACAGGTTGAATTGTTTTCAAACTTATTCTAACTTTCTCAACTTGTAAAGAGGTGAACTCCAATTTCAGACCGGAATCACAAAAACTAGCATTCTTTGGACTTGTTCCAGTCTTCAAACATGGAAAAATACAATCTTCCTGTTAGCTCCCAAATTTGAGGCGCCGACCATTGCCTTGTTAAATCCAGCTTTTCAATGGGTTCATCGCCCAGTAGAAACTCTATTCCTAAGAAGTTAGTTTAGGACCTGTAACTGACTGGGTAGGTCTGAACAGCTTTTTGGTAGGAGAATGAAGCTTTTCATTCCTAGCCATATAAACCGATAAAAATGAAATCTTGGTTTAATGACATCTGCAGGAAAGCAATTCAATCCAAGCGAGAACATTTCAAAATGTACAAGGTAAAACCGCCTGAGTTCTCTTTTGCGAGTTGTAAATTTACCAGAAACAATTGCAAGAGAATTATCAATCAGCTAAAATTTATTTACAACCAAAGATTAAAACGTAAAATAATTAATCTACCTCACTCCAATAGTTTTTTTTTTGGATTTTTGCGAAGAGTGTAAAGATTAACTTTTGCGAATCATCTTTTCCACCGCTCATTAATAACAATAATTCTATCATATAGAATAGATTACATTGCTAAAGCTAATTTGTTTCCAAAATCCTTTGCAATCAAGGATTATCCTAAGCTTGAGCATGCACAAACAGTTCGAAGTCTCTTCTTTCTAATTAGTAAAAAACACTTACTTATCAAAAAGTGATTATTTGATTAGTGATAAATGGTTGTTGGAATAGGGCGTTGTTCCTGCTTTAAGCGTGAGTCATTCGAGGCCTGTTATACTTAGACATTAGTTTCTGAAGCCTCAATGTTATTCTCAGATATCAGTTTATAAAGAATTTAAACAACCATAATTCGCGACCATATTGTAATCCAGATTATTTACATATTTTAGGTTTTGTTATTTTGATCCGCCTCGGTATTGTTTCAATGTTGGAAAAAAATCTTCCGAAGACAGTTCAGAAATTATTTTAATGATTAAGTGATTTAACAGTTTTGGAATGTCAATTGTTAATTGCAACCAAATCATTGCAACAAATCGATTTTTTAAAATCGATTTTATAAAATCCATTTCAAAACCCAAATTAAAAAAATTTAATTCAAAAATATCTTTTCAATTTGGGTCGTAGTTCATGATCATCCCAAAATTATTTTTCCAAAATTTTTCAATCTTCTTATGATCACCCTATATATTAAAATTAGCATTGATACATTACATCTGACATAAACATTTTTTATTCTTAAATTACTTTAATTTCAATATTCAGAAAAGTAAAAATTATGTTACATTTACATGTGTATTATATCATTAAAAATTCGATTTCAATTAATCAAAGTTCGAGAAATCATTATTCACTGGCAAACAAAACGCAAGAATCCTTGAAGGCATTTTGGTTGTAAATAAAAATTAAAGCATATTTAGGACATCCTTTATTTTTTTAATTCCTCTCATTCCTCTGCCCTCTTATTCCTCAATTCAGAACATTTAAAAGAAAACCAAAAAACAAAAACCCCGAAAACTGAATAAAATTGTTGTTTAACGCCACCAGAAAACATGTGCCTCGTATAATAAACCCTGTGAAACCAAATATTTGGTGAAGATGGTGTAGCGAAAAGTGAACAAAAAGAAAAAAAATTTAAATGACAATGATTTACTGAATCCATAAAAAACATAATAATATAATATACTTTCAGTTCAAATAAATAAATCACAAGTTATAATATTGATCTTAGGTTCAAAAAATGCAATTCATTGATGAATAATTTATTTATGTATTTCGTAAAAGTATTTAGGCTAAATGTCATCCAGCAAAAAAATTATTGTTTCTTGGTTTTTTTTTTATGGGATTAAATGAATTAATTACAAGGAAGGATTTTAATATCAGCACTTGTTACAAAATTTAATATACATTTAATGTATATTATTAAGTTAAATTCTCATCTTCTGATATGATCAAACTTGACTCTGATTCTCTACATTTGACATGACTAAAATATTTAAAATGTGTGTTACCATCTGCATGTTTCTTATCGTAATTGCGTAATTTTGAAAGTACCTCCTCATAGTATACACATTTAGTTAATTTATATATATTTTTTTGACATAGTCTATAGAGCTTTTGTTAATATTTAATACAATTTAATAAAAGCAAAAATAGGCTGTGTCCACTACAGAACCAACCGCTCTGACAGGAAAGTAATAATGTGAAATATCTTGGACAACTTTAATAATTATAAATTTTTTTTTAGCTTTCATAAATTTATCTAACGCTGTTTATTTATTAAAATAAATAAAACTCTTTATTGTATTAATAATTTGCAATAAGTTTTTTGAAAGATTCCAATACGGTTGAGTGGCACAGTGGTTGAGTGCCGAAATTTCATGCGGAAAGGCCCGGGTTCTAATTCTAGTGAAAGTGAAAAAACATTTCCTGGTTTTCGACTCGACTCAGCTACCATTCGCCATTGGGTTCGAATTAATGGCATAATCAATAATTAATAATTCTTTAATAAAAAATACATTAATATAACAATATAAAAAACGAAAAATATAAACAAATAATTTAATTTAATAATATAACTCACAGATATAGAATACTATAAAACTCAAATACAAGCATATTACAAAATAAACAAAAATAGAATTGTAAATATTGAAAATCTAAGACGTTTCTACATGTTATAAGGCCTCGTACTATCTCATGTTTAAATTGTATGTGGAATTCTAATAACACGAATATAATATGACCTCTGTTCCAACATGTACCCATGGTATAGACAGGCTTATTAGCATAACAGTTGAACAGTTAGAGCTTAAAAAAAAAAAAAAAAACATAGACACTGTCAGACGTTTTTGACGTTTATTTTCCTTGCAGTTTGAATTTTCCAATGCGTCGTCAACAATGTGTTCAGAGCAAATTTAAACATTTTTATTTAAGCAAATAACAGAATTAAAGTCCCCTGGATCAAAAAACTTTCTATGACAAAATTGCTCTTAATAATTAAAATAGCTCTTAATTTGTGTAATAACTTTTATGCAATACGTTTTGTTGTACCATTTTTGGTCAACAAAAAATCTAAAAATATCCTAGGGAAGTGCCTTGAACCTGATTTTCTCAAAAAGCCCATCAATGCAAGATACAAACATCAAAACCTGATATATGAAATTTGAAAGCATTTCGGAATGTATTTAGGCTGTGGCTGTACACGTGTGCACAGAGAGACAGCCACACTGACACCCAAAAGTACGGTTGGACATCATAAAAAAACACGTTTTTCACATAGGATAGGAGTAAAGCAAAACTCTCCAAGTCCAATTTTTTTGTGCGAAAACTATATCAATCGCTTATTATATTTCATATAAGCGGTTGGTAAAAAATGGATGAACCTGATTATATCAATTGACTTTAAGGGTATATTGAATTTATAGCTTAAATAAAGTTAATCAATATTGAAAATTTCTTAATCAATATTTCAATATAATAAATTTGATTATTTTGTTTGTAGGCATGTAATTTTTATGAATTATTTAATTTTTTTTTCTTTAAAGTTTCTTTTTATATTTTAATTTTTATTATGAGAACCTTTTTTTAAAGTAATTTAATTTATTTCAATCGTAAACTTAAATTAATTATAAGTTTTAATAAAATTTTTCTTCGCATGCTGAACTAGATGATTAAATCTGAAATAAAAAAAAAATTTTGTAAGTTTCCCAAAATTTCTGGTAAATTTATTAAAATGAAAGTAACCCTTAATTAGGGATTATATAGTACATAATACTGAAAATTAAATAAGTTAAGTACGAATATTGATAAATTTCTTTATTAACAATTGGGTTTTTTAAACGTGATGTCTAAGAAAAAGTGGTCTTTTTCCATCATAAATTACCCTGATTACCCTGATCTTTATCAATGCACTATTATATTGAAGTGAGTTTTAAATTAAGTCATATTAAGTCTGAAAAGTATATAATTATTAAAAAAATATTAGGGGGCAAAATTTTTCCAAGTGAATTCTAAATATTCTGTTCCATTTTGAAGGTACGTATATTTAATATTTGCATTTAATCTTGTACAAACTTTGTCCAACTTTGTCCCAGCGTCTTGAAACAACATTGGAGGTTATTGTTTCAGGAGGCTGGGTAATAGAAAATCTGTTGATAAATTTTAATAATAATTGGCAACTTTTTCCAAGAGAGCTGTCTAATTATTATAGTTCCTAATTAGTTGCCGTATAACTGTAAAATTCGAATATTTAAGTACCCACTATAAATAAATGGGATAAACCTAAGTTTGTGAACCTTGGTAGAACTTAAGGGAATATCGGTATAAAAAGAGAACATCAAAACTTGAATTATTTGACATAGAATTTTAGAGTCCCTTGAGAGCTGATCCTTGTTAAATTAATAAATAAAGCTAACTGCATTTCCTCCTTCCTTTATTTTGAGTTTATATTTAGATATTTATTATTTCCTTTCTTAAAAAAGATAAAAATCTTCAAGTTACGCCAAAGATCGAAGATAGGATGACATGAAAAACTTAAGAGTAAAAGTTTGGAGGTAACATGTTCTACAATTTACATGTGTGTGCTATAAAAATATCCTATGTGATCAGTTTCAGTTTTCGGTTTCAGTAAATACAAAAATAAGAAAAAATCTTACAATAAACAGGTATAGTTATGTATTTAAAAAAATAAAGTGATTAAGTTGTACTATATTGAGATACTGTTAATCTTTATGTATACATAATTATATGTACAAAATGAAAACCTGTCGACGATTATGAAGGATAATGGATTTAATCCATGTTATCAGAAGTTTATATTTATTTATCAGTATTTTCTTAATTATACAGGATTTTGTACAGGATTTTAAAAATACAGCTATATAAAAATTTAAAATATTTCATTTTTATTTAATAAAAAAATCAGTGGAGGCATCATTTGTCTATAATTTGGCAGGAAAACAATAAATTTCAACTCTTATTGAAAAAGTAAAATTTATATTCTTTTAAAAATAAATTGTGAATTTCTGCAAAATTGATAAATCTCTTAATGGTTAGTACGTGATTTGTCGTACATTTTTTTTAAAAATATTACAAACTTTAAGACTGAAATGAGCTAATTGAAAAATTATTTTTGTTTTTTGGTTTATAATACCGTGTTTTTTAACATGTTTACGTCCGCACGTGTTCAGTGAACAGTTATAAACTATGTATAGGTACAAGACATGGAGAAAAGTTTAAAAATTTGTTCAAAGTTTTCCGACGAGCTTGACAATTTCAAGTTGAAGAAGCAAAATATAGTAGGTATTAGAATGGCACTATTAGGCTGACGTAATAAGCTAGGGAAAAATGATATTGTTTTTTTTTTTACGAGGATTGCTGAAAAACATTGAAAGCCGCAAGAATCATTGTACAGGATTCATCAGGGTAGTGCTGGAGTTTAACCAACTAAAACCTTCCCCTTATTTTAAACCAAACTAAATCCGGATTGGGAAGGAAATTAGGGCTAGGATTTGTGAATTGGGATTATGTTTATTATTAGATTAGATTATGACGTAT
The DNA here is from genome assembly GCA_963082915.1 of Dolichopus griseipennis. Classification (NCBI taxonomy): domain Eukaryota; kingdom Metazoa; phylum Arthropoda; class Insecta; order Diptera; family Dolichopodidae; genus Dolichopus; species Dolichopus griseipennis. Next base: position 70,371,914 of record OY720444.1, on the reverse strand, counting down.
GAAGATGCATGTTAATGCTCTTCTTAAACTTTATTGGATCGAACATATAAAAACTACCAACTATGGGGAACACATTACATGGTAACTGATTACATAATTGCGATGTACGCACAACAAACGAATTTCCATAAGCTATGTTTCGCTTTCTTACTAATTTAACAGTATAGGAATGAGCATCTGTCGCATTTTTTGTTACACATTGTAAAAATTTGGGAGTAGGCGTTAATTTGTTGATTTCTTTGTAACAGGTGTTCGTCCGTACGAATAGTTAATAACCGATTAAATAATTTATGTCTTTTGAATCTCCATTCAAAATCCCGGATGAGTATACATATCTTTTTTGAAGCTTGATAATCTTTCAAGACTCTCTTTCACTCTCTCACTTAATTAATATCGATTTTTTCAATAAACTTTCAGTTATCTAGTTTTAATCAAGTTTTAAACTTAGCTTAACCTCCGTAAAATGTTTTTTCATTAATAACTCTGATAAATTTGACATGCCTATATTTATTTTCTTAGCTCAATTTAAATGCAATATGATTTAATAGTTCGAGATCCTTGACTTTGGTAAATAAACTTTTATTCAAAGTTAAAAATTTTAAATTTTTTCAAATTTCTTAATATTTTCAAGCTCATTTTCTTTTTATCTCATATTTTTAAGATTAAACTGTCTGTAGTTCTTTTAGGTTTTAATAAAATCTATATTAATCCATATGGTAACGTCATCTTGTTTAAATATTAATTTGTTTTTTTTTTGTTTTTTTTTTAAATTAATAAAACAATATTTAAATTAAAAACCACATTTTATATTTTTAAATTGTAAAGTTATGACTTCACAAAAAATATATTTCCGTCATAAAGAAATTAATTTTACGTCCTATCAATTTAGATGACATTACAATCTAAAAATGTCATTTCAGGGTTATGTCAACAAGTTCTATATTGTAATATAGTTGAAAGTTATAGTTCAATTTTTCACACTATTTTATCCTTGGGTGTAAATTTTTGATAAGTTGTAACGGATTAATGATCAACTCTTTAAAAACCGCCAAATCAAAATGAAAAAAAAAAAACAACAACAAACATTTTAATAAAAAAACAAAAACTGCCAGATATTATTTAAATTGTTTTTTTTTTTTTGGTTTTTTTGACTTAACGCACAAATAATTGATGTTTAATATCGTAACATCAATCCTATTACATATTATTATGTACACAATTATTCAAATAATGTACAAGATATAAAAAATACTGAAACTTTATATTAACAAATAATGAAAAAAATCAAGGTACTTAGAAAAGCACATTTCCAAAATTAAACAATATTCCAATATAAGCTATGTGTAAAAAGTGTATTGAAAAAAATAGTTTATAATAATTTCTTAGAACTTCCAATGATCTAACTCCTCTCAAAGTTTCAAGTTTCTAATTTAAAACGTTTGGAAGATATAAGATGCTAATAATTTTGCAACTATCAGCATCTTGGAGTTTCTCATAATGGTAAATTACAATACCGTATGGCAACCCTATATAATTATTTTTTTTATTTATAAAGCTGGTGAAATTAATTAATAATCTAAGATAAAGATCCAAGATGTACCTTATAGAACTTGTGTGTTGTAATAATTTAAATATTTGACATTTTCGAAGTTTAGAAAGCTTAATCTCTATAAAGAGCAAGTGTAGGACTACTAAAAAAAGTGGTTCCTTGAAATAACTAAAAATTGATACGCAATACTCTTAGTAGTTAGCTATTTGTAGTAGTTATTTGAAAAGCCTTGACACTTGGACAGGCGGACGGTTGGACAGAAGGACACAGTAAAATTGTTTAGGCACATTTTTTAAGATTTTTTTTTTTTAAATGTGCTAAAAAATTGTATTACGTAAATAATTTACAACATTTTCAACTGTGCAACCTTAAATTTTGATCAAAGGTAAAAAAAAAAATATATTTTCCTCCTGTTTTTTTTTTTTTGTTTTAATTTTTGCCTTTCGGTTGAATTGTTAATTAATCGTAGTGTCAAAAATTTATAAGATAACTGGATTGTGAAACTTGATTTAGTTTTTTTTAACTTAATTTAATTTTGAAAAATTTTTCATACATTTTTTTTTTTATTACAAAAATAATTTTTACTTTACTTTAAAAAAAATTCTTTAAAATTTTTGAACCATTATGGGAATATTTAAATATTTAAGTTGAAACTATAAACTGAAATTCAAAGATTTTACAATACATTCAATTAGAATTAGATTTCAATAATTGTATTAATAGGAATTGTACATAGGAAGTTTTCAGATTATGAATTAAAAATTCTATTATTTCTTAAGAAAATTAAATTAGTTCATATACAGGATGTAATAAGAATCCAGTTAAGAAAGTTTCCTACTCACATAAGAGGTAAAATCCATTGAACATATTTAGAATAATGTATATATGTCCTTACCTTTTGAAAAGATTTTATTGAAGAATAAGACATATACAACCAACATTATCGAGCAGAATATCGAAGTAAATCAAGTCCTAATTAGTCCAAATATCTAATTGAAATTTAATCTAGATTGAGAAGAAATTAACTTACGCAAAATAATGAGAGAAAAGAAAAAGCAAAGAGTTTAAAAAATGTTCTCCAAAGAAATGCTATAAACCCCATTGCCTATTTCCGAAATAACCATTACGAGTTTTATGTTGTAGACACACTGTATAAAGTGTTTGAAAATAAAAAAAAATGGAATGGCAGAGGAAAATAATGTTTTTCTGAAAAAAAATTAAAAACAACAGAATCTCGTTGGAAACTTAAAAATATAGTTTCTATTATTTAATAAAAGGTAACTTTTCATTCGGTGCCTAACCATTTGTAAAAAATTTGCATCGCAAATATTTTGTAATTTACATTACGACACGTAAATCAAATGATACTTAAGCAAATATTGTGGTATTACTTACTAGATGGAGTCATTTGATATACCCTACGTAACTCAAGTTTAAAAAAAAAATGGCGATGCGAATTTGTTAGATGCTATGCTATATTTTTACATTGTTAGACATATGGATGAGTTGGCACGTACCTTAACTCAAGGAATCTCCAGTTGAATAATATTTTAAAAGTACAATCATAATTACTTTCAATTTATGACACATTACTTCAAAACTTATGACAATATTTTGCTTTAAATTTTTAATATCAACTTTTGCAGATAGAGTTTTAATTCGCCGCATCTAGGATATTAAAAAAGCGGCAAAAATACAGGTTTATACGTAAGTGCTTTTTTTACATAAATCATCCAAAACTATGGCTTAGCTACGAGTTTTACGCCACACAAAAACAAATTTTGAAGAATCACCTAGTACATATTTATGGAACAGACAAACGTCTCTTATATTTTGAGAGTTACGTAAAAACTTGAAGTCTTATGTGGCTTTAAAAGACACGAACACCTCTTTTTTGTATCTTATTCAAATAACTGCTACTAAAGAGCGGTGCTGGATGCTCTACGAAATATGTGAAAATAATATTTGATCCAATAAATGTTTTATATATTTTGAGCTAATCTGGAGATTAAATGTATTTCCAAGTCCTTTTAAAAATCTCAGAAGTTTCGCGGCATCTTTTGCAACTCCAACTCTAAAGTCGTTCAAGGAAAGTTTTCCATTCATTCCTACGCTTAAGAGTTCTGAGCTTTAGGAATTTAAAAATAAATGTATTATTATAGCCTTCATATTACTTCATAGCAAAGCCAATTAATTGGGCTAAATTTGACAAAACAATGGGTTGAAGGACTTTTGTAGAGTGCAATAAAACTATTAATTTTTTTTCGCTCAATTTAAATTTAATTTAATTTTATTATTTAATTTTTTTTTTTATTTATTTTATATCCTGTACAAAATATAGATTAACAAAAACTAATCTCAATAAAATTTAACTATTTTATTTAACTGCTATATAATATTATTATATACTTTAACTATTGTTATAACAATAACAATAAAAAAATCAAATATTATATCCGGGAAATAAATCCCCTTACATTTTATTATATATAATATTTACCCATATATACGTATGTACATAAATATTTGAAATTATCATAAAACATTGTCTACAACATATTAATAATTCGCCTACAGATTTAGTATTCGCTCTAAATAACTCTCATTTTCATTAAAGAGGTATTTTTTTTTGTTAACTTGAAAATTTTTGCCAAGTTTTATTCACTTTTAGGAAAAACTAAACTCAAAACTTGTTTAAAGTTTTTTTTATTTATTTTTTTTTTTTTGAGTTGTCGTGTGTATTCGAAACAATTAATAACATAACAGAAAAACAAACACAAAATAACCAAATAACAAACATAAGTTTATAAAATATAATATGTCTGTTGTTTTTTTTTTAATAAATACTACAAACAGATAATAAAACTTTAGTTACAGGAACAAAAAATTTTAAAAATGTAGGTTATTTTACTTTAAATTGTTATTACGTACTTTTTTTGATAATTGATTTTCTTTTGTTTGACTAAATTTAGTTCGGTATTTTGGACTTTGATTTTAAACGAAATATCACTCGCTTTAATTAATCAATTATAAGAAATAAAACTTAAAGAAATAAACCCAAGATGGATTGTATAAGCTTTTCTTCTTGCATAATGTGGTTTGTATTGTAAAGTCTTATTATTTTATATGGGAATCCGCTTCGAACACTCCTGGTCACAATTCGGCCAAATTGCGAAGCCATTCTTTATTTGGCCAAAAAAGCTTTCATACCAAATTTCGTTTAAATTCGTTGATATTTTGATGTATTATTAGAATTTGATATTCCCAAAAATCCTGGAATCTCTAGACTCCATGTTATTAGAATCACTTTATGAAAACTACTCTTCATAAGTATATCCACCAATAGTCTATGTATCAAATACGAACTGATTCCTACGGCTAGAATTCAAGATTTTTCGAAAATTGTCGTATTTTTGTATGGGAGCATCCGGATCCTGTGGTTAGATTTAACCCACTTACGAACTTGGCTTTAATTTATGACGAAGAAAGCAATTATACCTCCAAACTGGGTGATAAAAATCGGTTGAAAAGTTTATTCAAATCGGTTGAAATTTACGCGAGTTATCACGTTAACAGACACAAATACACAAACGCATATATACACAGAAACACTTGAAAATTAAACCACTCTTGTTAGAAGGAACCAAATCCTACGTTTTTTTTAACGGACGAACTAATAACCTTTTCTTCTATAGTATATATACTGAAGAAAAGCTAAAAATTTAATATTACTTAGATTTTCCTCTTTACTCACATATTTCTGTTCCGCAAGTTTCCTTTTCAAATCTTTATTTTCAAAACCAAGTTGTCAATTTTTGTACAAAAGATCTCTTCAGAAAGTTAGGTTTGAAAAAGAAGAGGTTTTGCTTGGAATAGCAAATACATAAAGTAACTTCAGTTTCTTTATTAGAAATTCAAATTTTAAGAAAACTAAACTCGAACGAAGAACTTAAAAAGGAGGAATAATATATTATTCGTTCTATTGGAATTAAAAACTGAAACCTGTGTTAATATATAACAATTTTTTAGTAAAATTTCAATTTTCGAGCCCTAACAACTCCTAAACAAAAATTCCTAAACTGTTTTTTCTGAACCGATTCCTACAATTATCTTGAGGTTCTAACTTCTCCCAAATTTAGAGTTTCTAGGTTGAACAATTTAGAAGGTATGTGGGACCAAAAATTTTCAAAAATGCAGTTTAGCGGCAAATTTTAGTACGGTAAGGCAGCCTTATGGATTTGCTTTTCAAAAATTAATGTAGATTATAAAATCAACTGTCTTTTACCATATTCATATTGAAAATATACCTTACAAAACTCTTGTTATAACTGTTTAAACATAGGAATTTTTCCGAATTTAGGGGGACGTAGCTCCGTAACAGGTGGGAGAAGAACACAAAAAAGTTTTTCCATGAAATTATTATATAATCCGGAGGTAAAATTTCTTTTCTTTATTTCAAGCTGTGTAAAAATTTCGAAATTAATTAAAAAGTCTCGGGTTCAAACCCTGGTCGTAACATGTCTAAAAAATAATATAGTGTATATTATAAATTGTTCAATAAGAAGTTCAATAATGCCAAATAAGCCAAGGAAAATCCTCAGCCAGATTAAGCATTTACGTCAAGCAACTTCTAAAAATTCCTTCAACTGGCCAAACACTTTATTTAAAAATTTGCAGTAATTGTCTGACAGTTGAAAGTACACTGGTTAAAATTACGTAAAATATAATAATAATTAATAAATATTATCACTTGAATAAAATAAATTAATTTAATAATATTATTGAATTAATGAATAGTATTCTACAGACACATCTGCTTCACTCCTTATTACATTACGGCGCCGTGAAATAAAGCCATACGAAATAAAGCCATAAAATGACATTATGGCTTTATTTCGCATTCAAATGCGAAATAAAGCCATATCGCCAATTTTTTCGCGTATGGCTTTAATTCGCATTCAATTGCGAAATAAAGCCATATGGCTTTATTTCGCATTTAAAAATGTAATTTTATTTGTGAAAATAGAAGCAATTTAATTTTCCAAACTTTTTTATTTAAATAGTTAGGAAGGAGTTTTAGAGTTGGTTTCAAAAGCAGGGTTTTACGCTTTTTCCAGAATATTTATATATGTGTATATGTGGGATTCTCAATTAGGAGGGATTTTAGAGTTGGATTCAAAAGCAGGATTGCCGCTTTTTCCAGAATATTTATATATGTGTATATGTGGGATTGTTAGTTGGATTCAAAAGCAGGGCTTTACGTTTTTTCCAGAATATTTATATATATGTGTATATGTGGGATTCTCAATTAGGAGGGATTCTGGAGTTGGATTCAAAAGCAGGATTGCCCCCTTTTCCAGAATATTTATATTTATTAATTAGGGTTGATTATTTTTTGTATGAAATAGCTATGCCGAATTCTCATACCATTCTTTTCATTATAGTGTTGGATTCAAAATCTAGTTTCAATAATTGAGTTAGCGGGGGTTCGGGGGCGGCAGCCCCCGTAATGAAAATATAATATTATTTAACATGTTTTATTACAGTGTATTAAAAAAATTAGAAACTTATTAATTTTTTTAATGAATTAGGTATCCGAATTCTTATACCATTCTTTTCCTTTTAGTGTTGGATTCAAAATCTAGCTTCAATAATTGAGTTAGCGGGGGTTCGGGGGCGGCAGCCCCCGTAATGAAAATATAATATTATTTAACATGTTTTATTACAGTGTATTAAAAAAATTAGAAACTTATTAATTTTTTTAATGAATTAGGTATGCGAATTCTTATACCATTCTTTTCCTTTTAGTGTTGGATTCAAAATCTAGCTTCAATAATTGAGTTAGCGGGGGTTCAGGGGCGGCAGCCCCCGTAATGAAAATATAATATTATTTAACATGTTTTATTACAGTGTATTAAAAAAATTAGAAACTTATTAATTTTTTGAATGAATTAGGTATCCGAATTCTTATACCATTCTTTTATTTTAGTGTTGGATTCAAAATCTAGCTTCAATAATTGAGTTAGCGGGGGTTCGGGGCGGCAGCCCCCGTAATGAAAATATAATATTATTTAACATGTTTTATTACAGTGTATTAAAAAAATTAGGAACTTATTAATTTTTATTTTTTTTTTACTTTGTTTACTATTAAACTAGAATTTGTATCAATTTTACTATATGGCTTTATTTCGTAAAATTTTAGAAAATGATATGGCTTTATTTCGCATTCAAATGCGAAATAAAGCCATACGCGAAAAAATTGGCGATATGGCTTTATTTCGCATTTGAATGCGAAATAAAGCCATAATGTCATTTTATGGCTTTATTTCGTATGGCTTTATTTCGCGCCACCTTACATTACATGCGGTAGAAGACTATCTAAAAAAATAAATATTTAACCTGTGTGAACCTCATTTTAATAATATTTTGACATTTGAAAAATTAGCCAAAAAATCTCCGGTGACTTTTCAATGATCGATTAAATAGTAATATATCAAATGTTGCACTAATTACAAGCATTATTTAAACATATTTTAATAATTTAATTTCTGATTTCTGTACTTAGGAAATGATTCACAAAATATTTCTTAAACTAATATATTATAATATTAAAGAACAAGGTACGAAAATGGAAATACAATTAATTAACGGTAAATATTTGTTTCGCAACAAAGTATATTATAAAAACCACAAATTTACAACCTGAATTCCGTATAAAATAAAAAAAAAATTATAAAATACTTATAGTCAAGTAAAGTAACTATTCAATATATCTAAAGATTTTATCTATACTACACTACAAACGACATTGCTTTTTTTTTTTAACAAAAAGTGAAAATATTTTAGAATTCAAATCTGTCAAGATTAATGTTACGTCTGAATGAATATCGGGTGTTGCAATATACAACAAAGTTATCCTTAAGGCACATGCCTTTATATAATATATATACAATATATTTATAATATATTAATACATAATAAAATATTGAACTTATGTATATAAATACAAATAACACGATTATTTTAATAATAATTAATTCATTCTTGCAAAATTATGCTTAGATATTGAAAAGTTTAACTAATTTGTTGTCGACGTTGAATTCGAAAGAAAAATGAAAATAATAATAATTATAATAAAAAATAGCTGTGTATAGTTGACAACTATGAGAAACAAGGATTTGCAAAGGTATTTGATTGGTCTAATTTGACAAATTATTTATTTTTTCTTTTCAAATGAATTACATTCACTTAGTTCTCACCTAGATCTCCATATATATAACTATGGTTTTTTCTAATTATTAATCATGCCATTTCAGAAAAGATCTTTAATAGATTTTAGGCTTCTTGAATGAATGAATATATTTATTCCCTTTTCTGGTTCCATGATAACTCAGAAACAAAAAGATCTACAATTTTTAATTTTCTAGAAATTCATTTTGATGTAAAAATCACCTTCATTATTTGTAAAATTGAAATAGTTAGATTCAGCAGTTTCAAATAGTTTCCATACAATTTTTTCATTTCTTTTCATAGCAGTTTCATAACATTTGCTTAAGTTGAGTATTTGAAACTTGGTCGGGAAAGGTTTAATTTTTATTTTAACAACTCCTAGAAAATTTAATTATGACAGCAGCACAAATTCTTATAGCAATTAGAAATCTACGAAAATAATTTTATCCATAGTCAATCTAGACGTTTGTCACTATAGTTAAACTAAACCGTTTTTGTGACGGATGATATGACAAACACTTTGGTTATTCTAATAGACTAACTATCAGTATAGGATACATGCAATACATTGAATAAGTTCCATAACGTATATTTTTTTTTTTTTTTAAGCGCATACTGTTCAATTGTTAGGCTAATAAGCCTGTCTATACTATAGGAACATCTTGTAACAGAGGGTCATATTAAATTCGTGTTATTAGAATTGATCTTAATGAATTCCACATACAATTTAAACATAAGATAGTACTAGCCCTTTTAACATGTAGGGATGTCTTTGATTTTCAATAGATACAATTTTATTTTTGTTTATATTGTAATATTTTTGTATTTGAGTTATATGGTATTCTTTATCTGTGAGTTATAATATTCAATTAATAATTTGTTTATATTTTGCATTTTTTTATATTCTAACAATTATTCTAAGTTCTTGAACCGTATCATATTATATTATTCCGGAGTTTAAAAGTAACGAATTTCTTAAGTTGCATCAAAACAATTTTTATTGATTTTAATAGCAGATTTGGATGACATTTAAACTTTTTCTAAATATTTCAAAAACAATTTTAAATATGTGAAAAAAAAGTATATTATAAACCTATTTAATTAAAAATCATTATACCTCATATCATTTTTTTTTAAATTTTATTCATGAATAAATGAAGAAAAGAAAGAAAAATTGTTTCCACGTATAATGGGATGTAATAAGCTTTTGCTAATTGTTGACATCAATTCTATCACAAGTGAAACATTCAAATATAACCGATACTCATTTTGGAAGGCGCAGAAAAAGTAATGATATACACTCTAAAATACACTTTATTGTTAAAAACAAAAAAAAAAACAAATTATTGCATTGTATAGAGCGTAGGCGATTTAGTTTTAAATTTTTCGTATCTTTTTATTAAATTTTATACAAAAACAATGTTTACTTCATTAGAAAACAATAGAACAGTTTGCGTCACATTGATTGACAAATTATTATTTTTTTATTCTTTTTTTTTGTTTTTCTTTGAATGTTTAATCAATATTGGAACAATTTATAAATTCATTGAATTCAAATTTTTTTTTATTATAAAGGTGTTGAACTGAATGCGGAACAATGACGATAAAGTTTGTAAAGTGATTAGTTTTTTTTTTTTTTATTGTTTTTTTGTCTTCTCAATTTTAATTTAAATTAATTCTAATTTAAAATATATCAACCACTATTAATTAATTTAATATAATATTTCATTTGAATTTTTTTCAATTTATCATTTTTTATAACCGGAATTTATAATAAAATGACTGTAAAAAAAAAATATGTCAAAAATCCGTTTTCATTAAAGTTAAATAATATATTTGTCATTCTTTGACCATGTTATAAGTACATAAACATAATTCCTTGGTACACTAGATTTAATTGAATTTATTTTTAATTATTTTATTGATATTATAATATTTTATTAGTTGAAGAAAAATTTATTTTCATTTGCAAATTAAAAAATTTTCAAACATTTTTCATAAAATATTAAAATTCATTTTATTTATAGAGGATACTAAAAATCTATCGGAAGTAGAAAATGTAAAATGTAACTGCCACATTCACTGATGGTGGTGTCATATTAGCAGTATTTACAAAGCGCATGTGAAAAAATAATTGAATAAACAATAATTAGGAAATCAAAATTAATGAAACTAAAACAGTGCAAGTAAACTTTATCGATAAAAACATAGTTAATCCATCAAAAAACAACTTAAATAATGTAGATGAACGGATTCAATTGTCAGCCAAATACCTAGGAATGACACTAGATGTCAAGCTAAATTGGAAAGAAAGTATTAAAAAAAAAAATTAGAACTAGATAATTAATATAAAAATAAATAGGATCCAGGTCTATGTCGTAAGAGTTGTCAATTTATAAAAAAGTGTTAGTTTACAATCAAGTCATAAAACCTTATGGAATTAAGTTTTAGGGATTTTAACTTTGGGGTTGTGCTAAATTAAAGTATGTTAGCATAATACAAGTCTTTCTAAATAAAGTTTTATGCTCAGAGTGTGACTATTCGTAATATATTACAAGAGAATTTAGAGACTTTTTTCTGGTTGAAGTAACAATCCCCAACTATTGATAGCAATAAGGCGCTTATCGCCATTTTTGCAATGTCTTTCATAATTTTTAACACCTAGAGTAAATAATTTAAAAATAGTTTGTATTTCGAGGAATGTAATATCAAAAATCTTTAAATCTTGTAGGAGCTGCTTATGAACTGAAACATTCATCCTTCAAAAATCAGAACGATCTTTCAGATTTTTAGGAGTTTTGAATAATTATTCTACAAACCTTCTTCCTCCGTTGTTATTTTTGGATATTCTTCTCTTAACAAATTCAGAATAAAAATAATAATTGTGACTCCTATAAACGGAAAATTCACAAATGGAAAGAGTCTTAAGAGTTTAACCCAAGTAAAACAGAACGAATGCTTTTCATAACTAAACGAAAACCCCTGAATTTGCTAAGCCATGACTGGATTATTTTGTAAGTGATTTTTGCATCCAGTAATAAACAACCTTAAGCTGTACTTGACTCGAAAGTGTCAAATAAATTTTAATATAGGAAGACAGCCAAAATCGTCTATGTATACTTATTACGGCTGTAATCCATCTCATTCGTTTCAACAGTTCAATTTTGTGATGGCCAATCCTGCACAAGGAATATAACCGCACCAACTTTCGTAAAAAACAAGGAGGTGTATGTAGAAGCTTTATATGAGCGTTGTTACCAAGTAATGTACTGGACACACATATTTTCACCCCGATGCCCTTTCTATTAAAAGATCTTGTATATAGCAATTTAGTCTATTCAGTCTGTTAGTTTACACAAAAAAAAAAGAACCTTCCTTCAGACCTCCGAATTACAATACGGGGAATTTGGATAGCATGGCAAACACGAATCATTAAAACATTAATAATCTTTGGTTAATTAAAGTATGTTAGCAATTAGCACATTTACAAAAAATTTTGTAAAAATTGCCTATATAGTTTCACTCTGTCCGTCCGTCTGTCCGTATGTTTACAAAAACTTTTACATCGTTTGAAATAGAGAAAAGAAATTTTAACCACGAGTAGGTATTACAAAAATAATAATTTCGTAGAAGAATTTTTTTCTTACGGAGCTGCAGCCTCCCCAAAGTTGGAAAAATCCCTCTCTGGAAAAGTTGGAAAAGTGTCTCTCAGTTTTAACCATTCTTGCTTAAATAGTAAAATTCCAAATTTTGGTATAATTCACAATTTAATTCCTTGAACCTAAAAAATTTGGGGGAAGGGGAGTAGTGAGGATTAGATCCTTAAGAAATTGGGCAACCTTTCCCATAGAGGGACTATTAGGACTTAAAAATTAAAAAATTTACTGTTTCTATAAGTAAGTAGTAACTTAATCATCAACGTATATATTTCTTAAAATAAACGTTAACATTGAAGCTTCAACATTATATTCCGATAAAATACTCAGTATAAAATACTATATTATTTTGAAAATGTGCATTTTTAAAAACCACCGGTTTTTTTCATCACTTGTTTTTTATATATGTATTGATTAAAAACTTTTAATTAAAATGTAATAAAAGTGAAATTTGAGATTATCCTAAAATTTTAGAGAACTAATAAAGTTATATACTAAACAAGCTATAGTATTTATGATTCCATTGAACTGTTGATAATCTTAATTGTTTTCAAATATTTTTTAGGATATTATAAAAATATAATAACCATATAATAATATAATAAATAAAAAAAAAAAAATGCGATATTCATAACAGTTTTTCCACTTCATTAAATATAAACCATAAAAAAATCTTTAAAAATATTCAATATATTAAAATTTTACTTCAAAATCAACCTGTGTAGTCTCTCATAAAGGTATAAAATAAATAACTTTCATTAAGAAGTAAAATTTTAATTGTAAAGTTTTCAATAATTTTTTTTTTTGTTTTTTTTTTTTTTTTTATACAAACGAATTTTTAATGATATCAAAGTTATTTTCAAGTAGTTTTTAAGGAGCCGCTTATTTAATTGACATACACATAAAATTAAATACGAACATATATTTATTCCTTTATATTGTTTTATTCAAAATCAATATATGTTATAATATATACAGCACGTTTATAATAAATGTTTATATACTAATTGCATATATGTATACTTATAATATACTTTCTTAATAATATAACAGAATATAAAATGTTACTATGGTTGTTTATACCCTTGTTAACAATTTTTCTTTCTTCAAGTTATTTTCACATTGAAAATATTTCAATGAAATTATTGAAATTCTTCCTTTTAGTTAATTGTTATATGTAACAATCTTATTATATATTACTATATATATATGTATATATAATATATGTACTATACTCCGTATATAATACTTATGATAAAATCCGAAATTGACCCAAAAGAAGAAGATGATGTACCCCAAACTATAACCAACAGAAAGAAAGTGTCCGAAATTTTTACACCTCACAAAAAAATACAAAAAAAAAAAAAAAAAAAAAAACTTATATTCTTTATGTTAACCGCTTCATTAAAAACTCTTTAAAAGGACATAAAAATTTTTCCAGTTGTTTTTTGTCAATTTCTCGAAAATAACATGAAATTACAAAAACAAAATCACTTAAAAAAAAATTAATAAAAAAAAACTTAAAATACCTCCAGTGTGCTCTTCTGCTTAAAACTAAAAAAACAGTTAATGTAGGTAGGTAATACATACTTATTGTACAAGCAGAGCAGATATAGGACATATAATTTTTTTTTTGTTGCATCTTTAGATGAACAGATATGAAAAACAAAAACACTGTATGCCTATATAACCAATTAGGGTAATCTAGAACCAACAAATATCAAGGATTCTCCAAAAATATTATGCATACAGAACTTTGGGGTTAGGAATATTTCAGAAATGAAATAAAAAAAATAAGAGAGATGAAATCACCGACGTATTAAATTAGTCTATCAAAATAAATTATTTCTTCATACATCTTCAAAGCATGGCTAAAGAGCAAAGAGGGTTTGTAAAATATGACTTTAGAACTTTCAGAAGAATAGCTTAAGAAAACTAATAAAACCATTGTTCAACGGACCTAAGCTGATCGAAAGATAATCAAAAATTTGCAATCTACTAGGTTACTCCTTAGAAGAAATTTAAAATACGCTGACTGAAATTTCCTGAAACCTTCAAATTAAAATGCAGTATAGAGCTTATTCATACTAAAACTCTGAATTATGGACAGTCTGTCAAAAAATGCACTTCCAAATTGTGCAACTCATTACCATCATAATTAATCCACGGACCCTTTAAATTATTTCCTTCATCCAACATAATCCCAATTCCCAAATCCTGGCCCTGGCCTTTTAGAAGAAGTGAGTGGTTTTAGCTGGTTAGAGTTCAGCACTACCCAAAAGAATCCCGTACAGTGATTCTAGACGGCCTTGATGCTTTCCATCAACCCTCGTAAAAAAAAATTATTCCCTTCTACAATCTTTAATTAAAATACAATGTTTCTGGAAAAAGAGATTCCATTATTTCTCCTCAGCTACCGTACTACCGAAAGGGTGCTTAATCTGCAATACTAACACTACTAACTACGCGAATAGATGATTTTAGTAAGTAGATGACTCACATGTTAATAAGGAAACATAACCCCTTTATTAAGAAGAAAATCCTCTCAAAATTCTGTCACATATTGTCAAAAATCCATTTCAGTCAATTTTAATAAATTTTAAAGAGTATTAGGAAAAATAAACAAATTATCCGATAATAAATTAAGGATTGCCCAATAAGATCAATTTTACAATGAAAGCAAAAACAAAAAAAAACAATTTTTTATTTTCTCTAAACATTCTCTTCTCTTTTTATCAGATTTGTTTTGGCTTTTTTTGAATCATTTGAGGGCAAACTAAAATACAGATACTAGGTCAACAAGTATTTTATATTAAAAATAAAAAACAATTTTAAAGGATAGGATGAATTTCATAAAAATAAATAAATGAAGTGAAAAGAAGAAGGAACTGAAAGCTGAACGTTTTAGGTAAGATTAAAACTTTTTATTCCAGCTTTGTTTTAAAGTTGTCCACCTTTAATGATCGTCTTTAGCATAATAATAATAATATATGTGTTGTTTATACATTTTTTGATAGATAGAAGATATTTTGATAAAAAAATTGTTTTTGTTATTCAATATTTTATTATTAAGTCTCCGCAAAATGAGATTTAGTTGTTTTTATACCCAAACGAATAATTTAGTCCATGGTATATTAAAATTGCTCCACTGTTTTTAATACATCGATTTTATGTGACAGAAAAGATATTGTAATGTTAAGATCAAGTTTGAAAATTAAATCTGTTTAGCTATGTGTGTCTATCCATCCCTCCTTAATAGATTGTTGTATTTTGAACAACATTATAGGTTCAAACGGGAGTAATAAAGTTGACAAGGACAACTATAATCTTCTTCATTAACGCTTTATGAATTATCTTACAATATATTTTTATTAATTTGTAAGAGAAATTTTAATGTAAGATGAAAAACGGGAAATTAAATTTAGTAGATATTTTAATTACAGTATTTTAAGAACTTTAATGATTTTGTTGACAATTCTTCTGTAATCTTTTTAGTCGCAATATACTACAAGAAACCATGTTAAGTTGATTTGTGTTTGGTTTGACTGTAGATGTACCCTTTACATGCCCTTTATCAGTATACATAGGTTTTAACGAACTCCTACCGATATTGGTATCGACGAAAGGAGCGATAAACATTTGTACCTATAATATAATTATTATGTTATTTGGAACCAGTAGAAGCGCGTGCTTGTTAAAAATAAACACGTAATTAAACATATTTGTCTGTCGGTCTTTCAATCCTTCAGAAATATAACTTAAAAACTTTAACACTGGAGTGTTTTAATTGAGCCAAAATGTTGGAAATTATATTATAATGTAACGGTTTTTGCTTCTTTTGTACTACATTGGCTCCTGGAACTAGTTCGATAAATATTAACATATTAAAATAATGGAAAATTTAAAAACTTCTTGTTAGCATATTAGGTGCATAAAATAGAGTTGGGAAAAGCCACAAAAATCCGGAAAAATCTTTAAGGTCTTACGACTAACCAAATATTGAAGTTATTTTTAACAGCTTTTATTGAACTTACTCATGGTTAAAGGATCCTGAAATCCTGTTAATTTTTAAATTAATGTTGAAAATGGTAGTGGGAGGGATATTATATATTTTGTAATTAACCATAAAATTCATAAAGTGATCGTTGACATAGTTGTGAGTCTAGCCGCGTACGAGACGAGCAATGGTGCTTTGCGCGACCTCGGTATTATAATTAGCAACTCTCATTCCTTCAAGAAAAGCATGAAGAAGTTTTGAAGGGAAGGACTTAGGCAGGGACAAAGAGTGGCTCGTAGGAGAGGACGCGAAAACCGCGGCTTGTTTGAAACCTTTTGAAAATTTTACAGTTGGCTTTAAATTTGGAATTAGCAAATAATTTAGAAATAGAAAATAGAATTTTTTTTAGGTGATTAGGAGGATGGCGAAAAATGATGATGATGCCCCCATGATGATCACTTGAGATGCATAACACTAAGCTTGAACTCAAATTTAATTTTTTCTATCAAAATTATGAGTTCAAGCTAAATTTTTCTTCTAAATGGCTTGTTACGAGTTCAATCAGAATTTTATGCATTCAACACATAATATCCTAAAATAAGGTAATTTGGGCCATTTTGGTGGGTTCCAAGATCAAAACATAAGAAAAATTGTTATGGTGATACATGCCCTAGCAATTTAAGGACATTATGACTCACAGATAATGAGACATTGTGTCCTAATTGAGATTTGGCAATATATCCCAATGGAAGTGGGACATAAGACTTAAGGGTATTATGGCCCGGGCCACATGGCAGAAAACTATAGAAAATCAATTTATTTTCTTAATGACATTAATTCAATGAAATAGCGAGCACTTTTTATAAATGAACACATTAATTTCAATTTTTAACTAACATTTTGCATAGAAATTACAAACATACCTATATATAAAACAAATATAATAGGAGCAAATAAATTTTAACAAGATATTTTAAAAAAGTTTCTTTTCCGCTTTGCTTAAATTTTTGCAACTAAAAACATTAGATGAGCACGCGACAAGCACAAGATAAACATTCCAATTTTAGTATTGCTTTAGTTTTCTTAAATAATTGTGATATTTTTTTCCTATTTATAATGTTAGGTATGTATATTAATATATATATATTATATATAAATAGTTATAGTTTCTGAAATGATCATTTTACTCCTTTCATCTTCAAAAAAGATAAAATTTTCTTTTGTTTTAGTTAAAAATCTGTTGACAAATGGGTTAAGGAATATTTATATGTTCAATAGTTTTTGTTGCTATTAACTCCTACTGTGGTTTATTGTTTATTTTTTAACTTTATGGTATGTTATTTTTGAAAGTTATATTATACAAAATACAATATAGTCTTTTAGATATTTTAAAAATAGGGTAAATTTTCAAAGGAAAGCGAAAAAGCTGATAAAATTTGAAAATAAAATTTTGCTATTTATTAACCGGATCTTGATAAAGTAGATCAATTATTATAAACTTTATTGAATTTATCTTAGAATTTTATCTACCGTCTTTTATTTAAAAAGTAAGCCATCTAATCTTTAATGTTTGATTTATACAGTATGATTCTTTCTTTATTAGAAACTAAATATCAAAAATTTTAACAAAACTTACTATACACTGCAAAAGTAGTTCTTTTAACACTAAACTGCAGCAACTGGTAATGTGTTAAATTACCATCTTCAACGACAGTAAATTATAAATGCAAATGAAATACCATATAAGTCTTCTCTTCAAATCTCCTGCATTGACGTTCAATATAATACACTTTCAACACAGATGGGTATTTAATTAATATATTACATATAGGTTAATTAATGCTCGGTACCGTTGATCTTGTATATATTAATGCTCGGTACTATTGGTCTGGTATCTAGATAATAGGTTATCACAATTTTTCCTAATTTTAAGTTATAAAAGATTAAAAGAAATGCAAAACATCTTTGTAAAGCTATTGAAATTCATAAATATACGACAGAGCTTGTGGATTATCATCACACCATTCGGCAAATCTATTTATTGTGATAGCCATTTAACAAAAATGTGTTGCATTACAATAAACAAAAATTTTATATGAAACTGTTGCAGCTAATTCATCAACTTGCAGCTAATTCATCAAATCCAGGGTGCGAACGAATGTCGTGTGGCTTCAATTTCTGTACTGTTGAATCATTGTAAGTTCATTAAAGATAGGTCTTTTCTGCAACACTTTCAACTGGATAAATAAGATTTTAATTGCTGAGCGCGATTATTAATTAACACATAAAAACTGAGTGCACTGCACATCGGTTTATAGCTTGTTGTGTGCACACTGTTCGATGTGTAATGGAATACGTATATTATCCTTAAGTGTAAACTTATGTCACAAATATGATTCATCGTTTCTCAAATTTCGCCCTGATAGACGATTATGAGCAAAAAATAATGCACGTGATTGACTTCTGATGAGCTTTTCGAAATGAACCATATTTTTGAGTTTATTCATTATGAAGATTTGCCGATTGAGCCAAACACTTCGAAAGCCAACTATTGGAACTGCGCTGAGTTTTTTTTATAGTTTAACCAACAAGTCCTTTCGGACCAAACTTCAGTGTGTAATCTCTGAAACAAATGCAGAAGTTGGTGTTCAGGATAAGGATGTGTAAGAATTTTGGGGATTTTGCTTCAGTATATTTAGTTTATTACTGATATGGGAAAATTGAATAACATATTTAGAAAAAAAATGTTAATTTTCTTCTAAAATTTAATTCAATCATCCACCAATAAGAATATGTCTTCAAAGCTACTTCCAAAATATGTTAATTATAACCTAACGGCAAATGCTTCTATTGCTTAATGTTGCCATATAACTTTAATTCCTTTATACGGTATCTTAACAATTTAATCAAAGTGATACTTTTTTATATCTTAAAAATTTGTTGCCAAGGTCTATATAATTTTTTCCTCAACATCAGATTTAAAAAAATTTTTAATGAATTTAAAATGCAAAATAAACATCAAAATTTTTTAAGCATTCCTTCTATCAGACTATATATTATAATATATTTATTACTAATTTTATTCTTTTTTTAACATTGGTAATAAAATTAAAAAACTAAAAATCTTGAGATTAAAAAAAAAAAAAAAACTGAAAATTCCAATAGTCTATTGAATCGTTCAATTAAATACCAAAAGATGAATCATCAAAAAGCTCATACTGTATGGCTTAAAAATTAAACGTCACTGTTGTCACCAGTATTGTTGCAATCATAACCTTTATTATCTGTATGCTTATAACTTCTAGAACAATGAAAGAAAAAAAAAATGAATATTAGTTAAAAAAAAAAAAAAAAAGTTAACGAACATTTTTAGAGTATGCGCACAATATAAACTTTTTACATGGTAATTAAGGTGATCTTACAAAAAACAGAAAAAAACTATGCATAGAATTTAGTTACACCCAGCTGGATAAAAATTTGAATATTGTCTAGCTTGTGTAATATCTAAAAACTTTAATTTTTGAAATCTAATATTTTTTTTTCTGCAAGTCGCCATCATAAATAAATATCTTGTTTTTTTTTTTTTTGCGGTTTTTTAGGATATTCGAAAAATTCGGTACCTAAATTCAGAAATATTTTAAAATTAAATTCAAGTTTGTAACATAAAATATTTGATAATAAAGAAAAATGTTGAACCACTGGATCGTTTTGCTTATTAATATAACATTTACTAATCGGCTTATTCGGTCACAAAATTGCCGTCAAACTAAATTGACGACCGCGTCTTCATTTCGAAAATCGTCCGAATTTTGAGGACTTCCCGTCACTAGTTATCTTTTAACCTGCGTCGATGCAAACATATTTTATATACTTAAATTGTCTTCTCATCATTTCAAGAGTATTAAAGTTGAAACCCATTTTCGAATCTTCCCATTAATTTTCTTCGATTCTGGAAAGGAACAAAAATTTGGTCGTAATTATGTAAGAATCCGATATATCTACGCTTACCAAAATAAGCGATATATTTACGCTTACCAAAAGATATATTTACCACGATATAGAAAAATATTCGTAAAGTTAAGTTCGTAAAATATTATTATATAACATAAATGGTATCATAATGAGGAGTCGCCAAAACTCATATCATCGTCTGCATATTAGTTTACATCATACGTCATATCGTCAATTTTGAGCAAGGAGTTGTTTGTAGTGTTTTGAAAGGAGCTGGAGACCAATAGAACTTATTAGTTTTCTGCCAACTTGAGTATCTTTTAAACAACAGAAGTTAGCAGAAAAGAGATAAATGCAATAGATGCAACTGCTTTCGAAGCACAACAAATAACTCCTAACTCAAAACTGATGATTTTGGGTATGAAACAAACCAATATTTAGACGACGATATGACGAACTAGACCAATGACATTGAATCATTGAAAATACAAAGCACAGCTATCTGCCATTATATTACCCAGGTCGAACAAAATTAAATCCACAAAAGTCTCTAAAGAAAAATGGAAGAATCTGAAAATGACTAACTTTTTGGGGTAGATTATTGAAATCAAGTCCCCCAAGATTTAATTTCAAATTGTGTTAGAGAACCGATAACACAAAAGTGAACAATTAATGGTTTTGTTACTGAGCACTTCCAAAGTATCTTTAATAGATGGCAACACAGTGTTTTCATACCACATTTATCGCTTATTGTAAAAAATTAAAGAAGAGAAACATAAGATAAAAAGCTCTTAAGCTAAATAAATAACTTCAAATCATCTTAATCAATCTGCATCTAATTGCATAAGTACTAAATTCTATATATAAGTATAATAGATATTTATAAGTATTATGTACTCGAAATCATTTTTTTTTTTTTAATCATCTTTTGCATTTTTATTTTATTTTTTTTTTTTTTTTTTTTTTTTTTTTTTTGTTTTTTTTAAATTTTGCATATCGATTAACATATAAGCACCCATATGTGCAAAATAATAACATTTTTCTTGTACACCATTCTTTATGTTTGCGTTCTTTGCCTATTTTTGAATGGAATTCAGTCGCGAGTCATAAAATTATTACGCAAGTTTTATGTATCCCATCTAGTTTATTCAAAGTTTATGTATAACTAAAAAATACAAAATAAAAAAAAAAATAAAAAAAACATAAAAGAATCAAAATAATAAATGACGATCGTTACGATCAGTATTTAAACCACCACCGCAACCATCATCACAAAGAAAATTATTTTTATATTTTGTATTATAAAATTTATTTATATTTTGTTGATTTACAAAGCGCGTGCTTTTGTTAGTGACTTTTTTTTTTTTTTTTTTTTTTTTTTGTTTTTATGATTTTGTTAAGTACTGCCTTTATATTGCAATTTTTAAATTTTATTCGATTATCGGTATTAGAAGTATTATTAGTAGGTATTATAATATATTTTTAAGCGATTTTAATTTTTTTCTTAATAAAATTTAACATTTTGGTTTTTTTTTTGTAAATTTTGCTGTCTGATCATAAAAACAAATAAACTGTAAATCATAATATATGGTAATAAAATTAATATAGTTTAATATCTTCTAATATCGATCAATTTTTAATATTATTTGTGGTGTTTTAATGATCACCTTATCCTTATTATGCCATATAATATATTTTAATAATTAATTGGTATCCTATTATTACTTTCACTTTTAAATAAATTGGAACCTTGTAAACGCATTAATATGTATTCCCAAGCAAAAAAATTAGAGTAACGGGATTGGGAGAGAGTTATCACTGACAAGTGTCCGTTATGGCTAAGAGATCTAATTCATAAGAACTTTTAACTTCTATCTAAAACATTTAAAATTTCCAGTTCAAAATAAGAGGCAGAACCAAAAAGTGTTGAACAACGTCTAACCTTTTCTTAGTCTATCTTCGAGAGTCCAAAAAAATGGTAGTGTTCAAATCGACATATTTTTTAAGACAAATGGTGAGTTCAAGTTTATAATAGTCTTTATAGTTATTACATTCTTAAATTATGTATTTATTTTCCAAAATCCAATTTTTCCCATCTCTCATAATTCCATGACCCTAAATTTGCTTAACCCAATTCCCGAAAATCCTTGGAGAGTTATGTATCCGTATCTTCAAAACCAAACTGTACATTGTTACCGTAGATCCCATTGCAGGTTTTAGTGGGTTAAAGTAAAATTATAACATCAAAAGGAATTTCGAACAGTACCGGGTATTTCAAGTCATTCCAATGTTGCTTGTACAAAAATAAAATAGTAACTACTTGAGCATAGTAACTACCCCCTTCCATATAACTTGCTGTTAATTTATATGTAATTTTTGATTTATTATCTATTCTGTAACCATCTTTTCCTATTTTTAGCTTCCCATTCTAGTTGGATGAGATCAATAATATAAGTTGGTTTGATAATGCTTTCACAAATAGGGTTGGTGGAAATATTCTTAGACTACCTACTTATAAGCCTACCTATTAAATTGTTTATTAAATGGTATTATATAATATAAGAAGTCGCTAAAGCTCATATTGCGAACTAAGACAATGACATTGATGAAAATACACATAAATGCTATCTTCCATCGCATTAAACAAAAGGAGATCCGACAAAGTCTCATAAGAAAATGAAAGAATCTGAAAAAAACCGACTCTCTGAGTAGAGAATTGAAAACGAGTCAACCAAGATTTAATTTCATATTGTGTTAGGGATATTATAAAAACTTGAAGTAAATAAATATACAACTCCTTTATGGAGCGCATTGTGAATTTTAATTCGTGTAGAATACGCCTATCGTTCATTAAGTCTTTTGTACTAAAATTGTATCAAAAATGAACATCGATTTCGGAAATCTCTTTTGCGCCTGTTAACGCAGTATTCTGGTTATGAGTCAACAGAATAATTCGAACAATAACTACTGTAATTACATTAACGGTAAAAATACTGTTATATTTTTCAATATTGATTTAAATACATTTTAATTCGGAGGACTTGAATAATGGAGCATTTTTGTACTAAAACTGCATCAAAAGTGGACATCGATTTTGGAAAATCTCTTTTGCGCCTATTAACGCAATCTTATTATTATGAATTACCGGAATAATTCGAACAATAACTACTGTAATTACATTAACGGTAAAAATACTGTTATATTTTTCAATATTGATTTAAATACATTTTAATTCGGAGGACTTGAAGAATAAAAAAATTTATATATATATATATATTATATCCCGTTAATTGTAAAACTTAACAATCATACAGTTTTAATATGCACATCTATATAGTAAATAAATTTATGAGTTTAAATACAATTTTTAATCTAACTATTAAAATAAAAACTGTTTTTTTTTTTTATTTGTTAACAGTTCCGTAATGAGTCATTGAAATTTTTGTTTTTTTTTTTTATTTAATATGAAAAGTATAGATAGTTAAAATTTAAATAAACCTTTATTCAAATTTTTAATAGTTATTTTACATATAAAATTTAATATAATAAAATGGCATAAAGTTGAACATTACTTCTATTCACTGAATGGAAATAAAATGAAAAGAGACAATAAAAACTAGAAATATCTGCAAAATTTTTATCTATTTTAAAACGATCTAACAATATATAAAAAGATCCAATAAATTCATTTATTTATGTAATTTTAAATAAACCAATTTTTTGTTTTTTTTTTAGTTACAAATATATAAAAGAATAGAACTGCTAAGGGTATTTCAAAAATCTATACTCTTATCAGATGTGATTGACCTCATTGTTTCATATTGTGAAGCAAATGTTACTTAAATATTGACATATAAGTTCATTAAACATGTTTAGGAGAAAAATATAGGATGGATCCATACTGTGGAAAAATAGAGAACATATTATGGATTTTAAAACTAAAAAGAGTTTAGTAGGTTTACATTTTATTAAAAGTTCGTTTTTCTATTACAATTGAATTAACAACGGATTCATATCTTCAGATTTTAGAAGAATTTAATACAGGTCAATTAAAATAACAACGGGAAAGGAGCTCGTTTGAGTCTTTCGATCAAAAATTTGAAAAGACTAATGTCGCTGAAGTTTCAGCCGTTCTGTTGATAAAAATTTTCAAAATTGCTTAAAATTGGTCTACGAATCTGTTAGCCTGGATGTTTCTACGTATGCAGCCTAGCGATGTTAAATGGTTTGAGATAGGAGGGAGATATTTTGCATGAGGCTGGTTTTCGCTATGTGAAGCAGTCGATATAGATATTTGCAATAATGACAAAGATTTTTAATCAGATCGAGTCAAGGATCAGGTGGATCAACAAGTGGATCCTTTTTCTGAGAAATTTTCCGATTTTTATAGTTCTTGAGACATAATATTAATGAGCATCAACCATATATCATATAATAAAATTTCTTCGGAGAAGTTCTTTGAGTCCTTGCTGTATGGTGATTTCTTTATTTATATGCCTAATCGTCGGCCATCAGGTCAAGCTATAAAATTATTTGTTAAGTTTCTGCTTTAGTACTGAAAATGTTTCAAAGCCCTTATCTAGCCCTAGCCCTAGCTCTAAAATATCACTGAAAAATCATTAAAGAGCCTTTAAACTTTTGTGTGGAAATCATGGATTCAGTCCTCCTACTAGGCAGTAGAAAATTCTTTCTTTCTTTGATTTTTAAAGCAAAACGATTATTCGAGAATTTGGAGGATCTTGGAAAACAATTGTATTCAAAGGATTAAAAGATACATCCAAATATTGGCGAAAGTTAAAGAACTAAACTAAAACCAGAGTACGATGAACAAAAGGAAGATGAATGCTTCCTCAGGGACTAAAAGACAGAAAATAAAACCAGGTAACAGCTCAAGCCAATTTTTAAAAATTTTGGAATCTGATTCGGTCAAAAATACTCGAAATATTATAGAATCAAAATTTGACAAAAATCTAGATACAGTTATATTTTATTATTTTTTTTGCTGAATAAAGGGTTTTCCTCAATATTTCCAATCTTTAGACAAAATAACCCATATGCACATTTTTATAATTTATTTTTTTAAAGTTACAATAAAATTAAATTGCAAACATATTAAAAATTTTATTCTAGGCAATAATTTTAATTATTTTCAAAATATTAAAAAGTTTTTTAACATTTTTTTTTTTTTTTTCATTTTTTTATTCCTTTCAAAGACAAAAACTAATAAATTAGTTTATAGTGACCAGTTTTGTGAATAGCTAGTGAATGGTTATTTAAATAAGTTTAACAAATGCCAACATTATTAGAAGAATTATATTATTATTATTATTATAAGTCAAAAAAAGAATAATTTTTTTATTATTATAATTTTAAGTACTAAATTATATTCATAATAATTTAAAAGTGATCCGTTCATAACGGTATAATATAAAACTAATTAGATTTTCACTCAAAAAAAATTTACTATAAAAACTATGATATCACAATGTCATTTCAACATTCACTTCACTCAGCCATTGTCACACAGTTGGGTCACTTATCCTGGCTTAGTTATTTGGCACGAACTAAGTTAGAAAATGTTTAAATTATAGAGAATTTGTTTTCTGCTTCTTTAAGGCGTATAAGGCATTCATCAAGTCTATTTAGACAAGGCTTCACTTTCTTTAATTGTTATATTAACTAAGCCTTTGGTTACTCGGTTGCAGCAATTATAGAAGAATATGAACAACCAAATGTTAAGTTTTTGCACCATCTAATTATCCTACACAAGAGTTGGATGGAAATGGTTCCATCCATCTT
This sequence comes from Dolichopus griseipennis, assembly GCA_963082915.1. Lineage (NCBI taxonomy): Eukaryota > Metazoa > Arthropoda > Insecta > Diptera > Dolichopodidae > Dolichopus > Dolichopus griseipennis. Next base: position 70,345,732 of record OY720444.1, on the reverse strand, counting down.
CACAGTTCAACAGTTCTAATTGGTGCCTTCTGATGCTTTTGTTCTCTCTTGATTATTTATGAGATCCTATTATATTTAATATCCAAAAAGAACGATTGTAGTGAGGTAGATTAATTATTTTACGTTTTAATCTTTGGTTGTGTAGAAACTTTTATTGATTAGCAATTCTCTTGCAATTGTTTCTAGCAACTTTATAGCAAATTTGGACTCAGACGCATTTTCTTTGTACTTTTTGAACTACTCTTCCTTGGATTGGATTGCTTTCCTGCAGATGTTAGTAAACCAATATTTGGATTTGATTTTAACCAGTTTATAAGAGCAAGGAATAAAAAGTTCCATTCGTAGCATAACTCTTTTACTAATGGCCTCAGCAGCAAAGTTAACGTTCCTGTGACGTAAACACATTGACCAATCGAAACTTCCCAATTCAGACTTACCAAGTTGGCGCGGTTATAGTGACAGACTGGGCTTCCAGGAATAAAATTTTGATAGGACAAAAAATCCATCAATATTTGACTTATTTAACAAAATGCATTCTATGATGACCTAGATCAAATTGCTAGAATTTCTTGAAGTGTTACAATTTTTTGCAAAGGCAAACATGAGACTAGTTATAGTGATTTAAATTAAAGTTTTAGATTAAAATGGACATCTTTTTAGTGATATATTAATTTAAGAAGCAGCATCTTGGAATGGATTGAACAAAAATTTAGTAGTTGATAATAGACATTCATTAATAATATAAACCATTAGGAAAAGAATGCAACATCATGACAATTAATTTCTTCAAAAAAATTTTTTAAAGTGTATATTATTTTTAAAACAATTTTTAATAAACCGCATACGTGTATCAAATTTATGTGCACAAAATAAATAATATTACTTAATGGTGAACTCATATAAATGAAGTTAAGTATAATTAAAGATTTTTTTAAATAAATTTGACACTAAAATGCAACTCTGGTCTCTATTTCAATAATAATAGTAATTTTTTAATGGTCATTATCCCATAATATGATGAGGAATTTATTAGGCGGGATAATATACAAGTATATTTATGATATATGAATATAAATGAAGAATTTTTTCAAATATTATGAAATGATGTAGCAATTATCTTGCGCTTTTCCTTTTCCTTTTTTTTTTGTTTTTGTTTTTTTTTTTTATTTAAGGAAAAAAAAATTAGTTTTGCATTAATCGCATGATTAGTTACTTCTGTTATAATGATATCTTATAAATATATTATAATACTTATTGCATGATATAAAAAAAATTAACTATAATATAGTTCCGGTCATAGGATGAGTAGAGTTTGTTGGACATCTTTTAAAAATAAGGAATAAAATTTAATTCATCCCCATAGCAACGGTAAAGCTTCAAATATCTTTATTTTTAATTAGACGTAAACGTACTTAATTGAAAGTTGACGAGGGTTGATGGGCAGCGACGAAAGAGTCCCAGAAATACTGTGCGGGGTTTAAAGTAAACTAAATTTGCTATAATATTTATGACGTTGGTATAGGAAGGGGGAACATACTCAAGAATCATTTGTATGAATCAGATCAGGATCGAAAAGCTTGGAAATATACCTTAGTCCATTGAGCTATGTGAGTTCGTTTGGGTGTCGCTCTGTTTATCCGTTTGTCTCTACCTGGTCTTACGGGAACTTATGAATTAAAGTTTGAATCTTCACAAATTAGTTTTTATACTTTGCTATTGAAATTCAAACAGTTTGTTCCACGAGTTTTAGTAGCTGCCATACAGCTTCTTCTTTTACATACACACAACTCTAGATATATTAAAGCTAGGTGTCTGAATTTTGTCAAAAGGAGTTGAATTTCATGATCAAAAATTGTGCAAAATTTGGTAAAGGCTTGTTTTACAGAAGAACTTCAAATCTAATGAAGATGAGTATATAAAATTTGATCAAAAGTAGTTAAATTTAATTAGCCAATATCAGCAAAAAATAAAATTGGTCGAGTTGAAAGAGGTTGGGAAATAGCTTAAATTTTCATTTATATGCAGTATCCTAGAGTTAACACGCAGTCTACTCTCTAACTCGCGATTTATATAATTGAGCTATTCAGTATTCTGCTTCCGATAGAATACATTCTGTAGCCCTAATATTTCGAAACAATAAAAGGTTTTAAGAAATATGATGAAGTAAAAAGACGGACCTCTAATTTGATGGAGACAGAAAACATAATAAATCTACATTCTGTTCTACAATTAATTTGTATACAACATAATATTTTGGCCATAACTGTGCACAATTTTAATAGTGTTTAATTAGAACTGTGTATATGTTACATTATAATACTGATTATTTTTATAATAACTTTATGTTATTACATCAATTTCCACACCTCAGTACTAAATTTAGATTAAAAAAAAAAATAAAAAAAAAATATTGTAAATTTAAAAAATTACTACAAGACCATTACTATAATATTGTGTCATGTCATAATGTGACGTGCCATAACGCTATAGATCATAATGCCATAATTTTAAAATTTTTTGAGTTTTCATATTACATTAGAAATCATATTGCCATAAGAAATTTTTGTTTTATGAAATATTAATTAAAAACTAAGAAATTTGACTTTACCATTTTAATTTTGTTTTGATTTTTTTTTATATTTTAACTTAGGACAAATTTTTAATATACAGGAAAACTCAATTAGTTAATTAAATTTAAGGAAAAGTGAACCGACTGAGACTCTAGCAACAAAGCCCTGCCACTTAATTTATGCCGATTTATTTCCTGAATTTCTAGTTCTAAGATTCATCGTGCAGAATTTTGCTTCTATCTATTGTAAGTTTACTTAGTGAGGGAATCTTCGCTGGTTCGAGAACTATTTACCATTTGCTAGATATCTATTAGAACCGGGCAATGCCGCAAATGCTTTGTTTAAATCTTTGCTCCTTCAACGTATTTCATCGTCCTTCTTTCACTCTCCACTATTTTGACTACCTTATCGCCAATGCTTATTACATTCTAATTTTTTCCTTTCGATGTCCTCCTTGTGATGTCAAATCCTTAATATAAGAGACTATAATTTTAAGATCAATGGTTTGGAAGGTTTTTAATCTATATCTAAGTACTACACTACAACTATATTGGTTTAAGAAACTCTACAGTATAAATTTATTATGACAGTCATATTTACATTACACTAAAGATAATTTTTGAGTTTAGGTATTCTTGTTCTTCAGCCTAGGCTCGATTTCGATCACGATTTAAAATTATAGAAGCTTATCATGAATGCACGGTCTCTTCTTCTGTCTCCTAAGAAACTTCACTTCTAATCTAATCCAATTTAAACTTGTTCAATTATTATGGCCATATGACATATGGAATTAGATTATGACATCTATAAATAAATTAAAATTTTGCAGAAAATAAAAATCTGAAGTTCCATGATAATTAAACTAACTGTAGTGTCTCAATCTAAAGTTTCGTTACAGTTCACTTTAAGATGGCTAAAAAAAAAATGTTTAATTGTTAGTGGTGCTTGGTTTGTTGTTATCAAAGTGATTGAGGTGTGCCAATAGTTATATATATACATATATATTTAATATTGTATATATTTATTATAATAACCAATAAAGATAGATAAAGTCGGACAGAAATTAAATTACGACATTATGTTATTAAAAAAAAAAAAAAACTTTAAGCCATGAATGCAGTTATGGATTGGTTATATGAAAATATAAAAACAAAAAAAAAAAACACCATTTTAAAATATTTTTATGGTAATTTTTTTATAGAATTTTTTTTTTGCGAAAATTAAAATGGCAAATAATAGAAATTAGTTTTTGTTAAGAAAATTACAAGATGAGCACAGTATGTGCTATAGTTTTTCCGTTTTCATTGTGGTTTCAACTAATTTATTTTTACCTTATTAAAAAACTGGGGCATAACTATAAAAAAAGTGCAATTTAAAATGCAATGCATATAAAAGAATGATTGTAGGTATCTATTATTATTTTAAAATAATAAATTTTTATCTTAGATTCCTTGCACTTTTTCTTCTAGTTTGTTTTTTCTTATAAAAAAATTAAAAACAAAAATATGCTGTCTTCACAATGGAACCAACCGCTATTACAGGAAAAGCTTAATGCAAAATTTCTTTAATAGGTTTTTCAAATGGTTCCAAAATACAGACATGTATAAAAATTTTATCATCTATCATTTAGAGAAATGATACCGTTGCAAAGCGCTATCAATAACAGCATAATTAAAAATATTTTTGAGTTGCAAATGAGATTAAAATACATATAAACATGAAATTTAGACTTAGAAAACTTTTTTAAATTTAATTAAATTGGCTGTAAAGTTCGTCGGATCAAAAGACTTTCTATGGCAAAGTTTAAGCTCTTAATTTGTGTAACCACTTTTATTTAATAAATTTTTTGTACTATTTTTGGTTTAAAAAATACTCGCAGAAGCCTACAAATTACCCTAGAGAAGTGCCACCTGGAGTTGGCTGATTTTCTCCAAAAGCTTTTGAATTCAAGATATTAACATCAAAATCATATATATTCAATTTGGAAGCATTCCATTCATCCGTTTAGGATATACATGTGTAAATACGTACTAACGTACATACACACAGATACGGACATCATAAAAAAAACACGTTTAATGGGTTTCTGCACACCGGAGCAAATGCGTACATGCAAAAATCTTAGGGATAAATTTTTGGTGCGAAAACAATACCTACCGCTTATTATATTTCATATAAGCGGTTGGTAAAAAGTGCTGCAAATTAAAGATTTATAAAAAACTATCTCGAGAACAAAAGGGTTCTCAAAATATGTACCTTAACTTTAAAGTAGTAAAACTTACCAAAACCTTTCAGGTTCATAATACAAGTCGTTTGACCGGTATTAATTCTTATTACCTTGGTTTTAGTAACATTAATACAGATAGCATCAAAATAGAAGCCCTGAACAGTCAAATATGTTGAGAGTGTCCTACTTTTGTAATAATACTGACAACAAAGTGAAGGTACAGAAGAAATATTAATAACATATGTAAATTTAGAATCTCCTTTGGTGAATAAATTCCGAAATGAAAAATTGGCCAAATAACCAGAAAAACCAAACTTACAATATTCAAAGCATGTGAAATGTTTACATTTATATATGAAAGCGAAACTTGGCTAGCTTCAAATAATGTAAAATTTATTTATAAACAGGTGACAAAGAAGAATACGCGCAACATCCTGGCCTAACACCATAAATAACCATGACCTATGACAACCCACTGGTGAACAACCAGAAAGAGTCAGATAAAACGTAGGAAGTGGAGTTACGACTAGGTCATACTCTGAGAAAAGAAGCAACAAACATAACCAGAATGGTCCTAGATTGGAGTCCAAATGGCGGTAGAAAACAAGCTTGACCTAATAGCACCTGGCGTCTAAGAACTGAATTAGCTAAAAATAAACAAACTTGGGAGAAATACAAGTTAAGTGTGAACAATCGAGAACAGTGGAGGAAACTAGCTGATGCTTTATGCTTCGATGATATGTTACAGTTAAAAATAACTTTTAACCCCTAACGTGTATACCGAGAAGCGTTCAGACGAACCAACGAATAAACGAGTCTTCTTTACAGCAAGATACTTATTGTTCTCGAATAACGTTGAAACAAATGTTAGTTATATCTCATTCTAAAGGATTTCTAAATCCAAACGACTTAATTATGCTAAAAAGATATCATAACACCTTGCTTCTAGAGTATATAAAAAATCCATTAGATACGCAACTTATGGAATTGGAAAACCTAGTAAATTATATGAAAATTGAAAAGGTGTGATACTATAAAAAAGTTTATGTCAAACAATTTAATTATTTTTTTTTTTTTAATTTTATTTTCTACCATATTTGTTAATAATTTTTTTTTATTTACATTTTTCTAATTTTCATACATTAATTTAATTTATAACAAACTATTCGGTTTCTTTATATCCGCCTTCTTTTTCAATTAAACGAAAATAATTCTCGGCTACTTAAGAAGAAGTAAAACACAATTAAAATAGAAAGAATAATAAAAATAAAAAAAGAATTATTTAAATTGGCAGTAGATTTTATATAGAATGCAATAGAATTAACAACCTTGAGTTTGTGGAATTAAGAAGTAAATTGTAAGAAGAAAAACAAAATTGTATTTTTGCGCAAATATTTAGCTATGATTAGTTTATGCTGTGGTAGATGATATCCAGCAGCTGCTTCTGAATATATAATTGATGCAATAAGAATTAAACATCTGACCAATCATTCAAAGCTATTGTCACGAATATAGTATTAGAAACAAAATATTTTGCTCTATAAATTTTCTCGAAATGATCGGTTAAATGATGATCAATTAATTACTTCTAACAAAATTCATATGTAGGTTTGCTGATAACAACAGTTTAATTATTTCTACTTATATAAGAGAAGAGCTGATCTTAACATCGGTTAATATTAAATTATCCAAAATTTCAAGTTCTTTAAATAACGATCTTGTAAAAGCTTTAATACTTCAGAAGCCGAAGATAAACTACGAAGCAAAGCGATCCTACAATTCATATGTTTTTCCGAAATGAAAATATTAAAAAATCCGAACCATTAACAATGCTAGGCATAGAAATTAATAAAAAACTGTCATACTTTTTAAAACGCTAAACTTGTCGTGAAATGCTTGGGATTCTTAAGTAGGTGTAAGAAATACTGAAGCCAAATTAATCTCCTTCTTAATTTCCTATTTAAACTTAAATTTAAATAATAAATCGATTTTCTTTATTTTTCTATTCTTACTTTTCAAGCATTATAGTATGTAAGCAGTATAAGTGTTCATTCATCTATTCTGGCCTGTGATTCATCTGTTCTTAGTGAGTGGAACTCTTACATATTAAAAGTGTACTTATGTTATCGAATGCCTTTTTTTAAAAGTTTTTTTCTTTTTTAAAACAAAATAAATCTATCGTTGGTTCTAAAGTGTTTTGTGAAAAGATTTAAAGAAACAAACATTAAACCCTTTCACAAGTTGTGATTGTCCATATCAATGCACTGAATAACGATAACAGTCTCAAATTTTTTTTTCAAGGGACTTGTAAAATTTTGAAATCCACTTATTGGAGCCATGCGTGTTTCCTATGTATAATATGGAGCATGTGCGACATGCAAATTTCGAAAGCCACTTATAGAAACTGTGCGTGGTTCCTATAGATAGTGTGCAACTTTAACACACCAAAACCACAACCCTTTTTGAACCAAACTTTAGGATTCTGTGATACAAATTTATAGCTTGGTTCAGAAGATAGGGATGCAAAAGGATTATTAGGAATAAGTTTTGGGAAAATATAGGAACACTTAGTTAAACTTTTACTTTTAACAGACTACAGACAAAAGTTTTATACTACAGGTTCAAATATTTGAAATTCTTGTTTTTGTGTTAACCTGGAAATCTTACAAATCAGTAATGTACTGCAATGTTAACTCCGTACCTAATAAAGTGTTTGTTAGCAAAAATTATTTTATTTATTTATAGTAGATTAAAGTTCTTAATGCAGACGTTTTGTTTGAAAGTTTAAAAAAAACTGTAGTTAGTTAGGACATACTTTATAAAGTATTTCCTAAAAACCATCTCTTAGAAAAATCTCTGAGGCATATTTTTAATTAAGGAATGGAAGTGAATGGATGTAGAAAGTAGCGATACCTGCCCAATATAATATATAAATTTGGTCATTTCCAATATACTTTTCACTTAAAAAAAACTCTTCTGAGCAAGGTATATTTATGTTTTTTCCCCCAAGTAAGGAAAAACCTCAAAAAAGTCACCTGCAAAACTATACCCCTGTTAATGCAAAATTCTTAATCACTAAAAAACTCATTCGCCAGAAAAATATGGAATAAGAACCCAATATGCTTGCGCAGTAACGGCTAAAAAATGCGTATAAATTTTTTTTAACTAGCGCTAACTGTTAAACTGTTAAGCAAATAAGCCTGTCTATACCATAGGTAAATGTTGGAACAGAGAGTCATATTATATTCGTGTTATTAGAATTTGTCTTATGGAGTTTCACATACAATTTAAACATGAGATAGTACTAGGCCTTATAACATATAGAAACGTCTTAGATTTTCAATAGATACAATTCTATTTTTGTTTATATTGCAATATTTTGTATTTGAGTTATATAGTACTCAATATCTGTGAGTTATATTATTCAATTAATTATTTGTGAAAAATAAAACTGAATTAAAGCTGAAGGAGGCAATACCATGTTGAATATATAGCGTTCCCTTAATTTTAAAAGTAAATATGCAATAACACGATAATATTTCAAGATATTTGGTATCTATATTTTGGTGCACTATAAAAGAAGTTCGAATCTTGAAGATAATCTGTTGTAATTAACCCAAGTTATTTTGTCCAGAATTATAATAACGAAAACATGACAATATGTATTTTTTTTTTCAGAGAATTAAAAAATTAAATAAAAAAAAAAACAAAAAAATTCAACAGCTTAACATTATTGGATCTTAAAATAAATAAAACCAAAAAAGACATGATTTTCAAATAAGAAAAGTCATCTCGCAACTTGTAGATATACAATTGTATATTAATAAATATTAATACTTTATAATATGTCTTATGTATTACAAAATATGCGGAAATCTTCACTATTATAACCATTATACATTACAATCTATTTCTAGTTTTGTTTTTTTTTTTTTTTTTTCACTTTTAAAATAACATTACAATTGAAAATAGGACGGCCAACAAGCACAAATTTAAGAAACATCTGGAAACCTTTCATATGTACAAAATGGCACCCACCACAAAAAAAAAAAAAAACTAAACAAAAATTGTTTTTTATCTTATGATCAAAATGCATTAGAAAAATAATTGGATCAATAACCCAGATAACTAAAACTGTAATCCGCAATAGAAGATGAATTTAAAATAAAAAAAAAAACGAGGAAAAGTGTAGTAGAGTAGGCTGTGTCAACTCTGGGATAACCGTATGACCGTAACATATACATTATATTATCCGGTTAATTACTTTTGGCAAAATTTCAAACATTCAGCTTTATTAAGTGTAGTGTAATTCTCATATAAAAGAAGGAGTTGTATGGCAGCTACTCGAACCCTCTGTAGTAGACCAACCACATTCAAAAAAGAAGTTGTATGGCAGCTACCCGAACCCATGTACCAAAATGGCTGGATTTAAATAGCGATGATGGTTATTGCAAAAAAACGAATTTGCGAAAATTTCAAGATTATAGCTCCTTTAGTTTTTGAGTTATCGTGCGGACGGACGGACAGACGGACAGACGGACAGACGGACAGACGGAAAGGCGGACAGGCGGACGGACGGACAGTCAGACGGACGGACATACATAGCTAAATCGATTTATTTTTCGATTCTGATCTGACCCATATACTTGAGTCTATATCTGCCCCCGCTCCTTCTCTGCGTCACAAACGTAATGGCAAATTTATTATACCCTTTGACTATTTAGTCATACGGGTATAAAAACTTATTTTTTAGATAATATCAATTGCTGTAGGTACTGAGCAGCAAAACAATAATAGATTCAATAGATTTAAATTTAAGCCTTAATAAACCTACATTATATACAATTTCTTATGTACATTATAATAGTATATTATGTATACCTTAATTTTGCTCTATTTTATAAAATTTAATTCCAAAACAATGTATCTACTCTATATTACATATACATTTTTTTTTTTTAAATAAACAATTGAAAAATGTCGTTACAATTTTTAAATCGTCATCTTATGTTGTTTTACAGTATTACTTTTATTAATGTATAATTGTATATATATACAATAAAATGTAATAAGACCACACTATATACTGACACACAAGTAGAAATAAAACAATTTGAATTCGACAAACAATATTGTCTAATTGAAAATGGAAAGGAAATTGTTACAGTTAAATGGAATGGAACAGTTGAATAGACTAGCTGAGACAATTCAAAAACTATATTCAATTTGTTGGATCAAGTCTAAGCAATTTAGTTGGAGTATATTTTTTTAAATTTGTTGTATGAAAGAAATCATTATTGTCATATTCAGGCAGAATATTTTAGCTGGCTACGATATCCCAAATACTTACAAAATCCCAAGTTTCAAATTTTAAAATAAAAAATTCTAAAATAAAAAAAAATTTTAACACTCAAAATATAGTGGGAAAATTAAAGTCTAAAACCTCTCCTAACTTTTCTCATACGCAATATGCTCGAAATAAAGGATTTAAAATATTTAGGCTTGCCGATACTTCAGCTAGCTCACCTAATTATGGAATCATGAAACAGCCTATGAAGGATCTACATATATAACAGAATATTTCCTAATTTTTTTTTTTTTTTTTTTTTTTTGCGATGAAAAGCATCGAAAGCCGCCCAGAATCACTGTACGGGGTTCATCTTGGGAGTGTTGCACTTTAACCAACTAAAACCACCCACCTTTTTTTTAAAACCAAACTTGGTATGGACCTTAAATACAAATGTATTGTTTGGTTTTTAGGATCGGGGTTGGGAAGGAAATTAGGGTTAGGATTAGGATTTAGGAATTTGAATTATGATGGATAAAGGAATTAATTTAAAGGAAAGTCATGAAAATGGATGTTAATGTTCTTCCTAAACTTTATTGGATCGTACATATAAAAACTACCAACTTTGGGAAGCACGTTACATAGTAACTGATTCCATAATCGCGATGTGTGCACAACAAACGACTTTTCATAAGCCGTGTTTCGCCATCTTACTAATTCAACAGTGTAGGGATGAGCATCTGTCGCACTCCTTGTTTCACGTTGAAAAACTTTCACTGGAGGCACTTAGAGATTCTTTCAATTATTTATTTTATTACCTTTTTAATTTCTAGGCCATTTTATTACCTTTTTAATTTCCAGGCGACGTATCATATAGCCCCGGACCAAAATGTCCTTAGACATTATATTCCTCTTCGGATGGAATATACTGTTCAAACTCAATTTGGGCTCCAATTGGTGGAACATATTACCATAATAATTTTTGGTATCTTTCGATTTTATGACCGACCAAGATGGACCAAAATACCATATTGCCTCAGCTATATAAAGATATTATGACGCATCTAAAAAAATTCTAAAAACTATTACTTTATTATATTATTGCACTGCAAAATTTATAGCCGACTTTAAAATTTGATTATTTCCAGGTTTTAATAAATTTTTTATATTTCAGCAACTTCCATGGCCTTTGCGTCCCCCCCCAATGAGCCCCTATTTGACCCTGCCATAGTCAATCTCTTCATGGATCTTTTCTTATCTCTTTTAAAGAGGTGGAAGTTGCTGCTGGTTCGGGGACCGTTCGCTTACTTTCAGAACTATACTCGCGTATATGACCTAAGGCCCTAATGGTCCGTAGCCTTATTTCACGGCACTCTCAGGTTGATCGGTAATCGTTAGGTAACGACTGTACACTTTGAAATTGTCTTATAAAGCCAGTTAAGAGCCAACACTTCATGACTTTCAAATCGCGGTATTTGGGTCAATATGAATCTAATGGATTAAATAATTTTAGTCTTCTTATCTATTCAAGAGTTGGTGTTTTCACATTATTTTTTTCCAAAAACATTTTTAAAATCTTAATTCGATACAATTTTGTTGACATCTATTACCTCTGTTATATTAATTACTTTTGAAGTGGGTATCATTGGTACATAATTAATTGTGGGTAGATGAAATTTACTTTAAATTGAAATTTTACTACAAAGAATATGAAAAATAATATAAAAAAATATTTTTTTTGATGTAAAAGAGCAGATTCATAATAGTAATGGTAGATTATTAGAGTTGTAAAACTGGTCCTGATGAAAACTATGGATTATTTTTTTATATTCAAATAAAAAAAAAAAGATTAACACTCTAATGAATCTTGTTATTTTTTTTTATGGTAATTGTTATAAATGACCACGGATCAGGTATTCAATTACAGTGTTTCGCAACAGTTTTTGAATGTTTTAATAGTTATTACAATTATGCCACATTTAAGTCATGGAACATTTTAAAAACTGTAACTTTCAATCAATTGTTTAACTGGAATAAGTATCAATACGGTATCAACGTAGTATGGATTATAAAATAAAGATATTCGATACAAATACCTAAATTCCTACATTCTAGAAGCAAATACTCTCTATCGTCTAAAAAAAATTTTCTTTTTTATATGGCTGGTAGGCTGTTTTAGGGAGCTAGAATCGTGGTTCATAACAATAACCCTGGATGGCATTACTTTGCTTCAACTTCCATGACCAAAACTTTAATAAAGAGCATTTATTAATTTTATCTAAAATAGTTGAATTCCTATCTACTCAGAGTTACTCTCTAGCCCTTATTATAGCTTACTAATATTTCTTTCTTAGTCTGTTTTCCATAACTGAGACATTACGGTTTCGATTAACTGCCTCTTGAGGCATTATGGATTGAAAGGGGTCCTAAGTTGGGTTGCAAGCATGGCTGCAAAATTGGCTTTTGAACCAAAACACAGCTGTTCTTCTAGTTATGTCCTTTTAGACACCGATTGCTCGGCTATGTCCTCGAGACAGCTTCATTAACATTAGGTCCTCAAGGTTGCTCTTTTATTAACACACGAGGGCAATATTTTTCTGGTTTTTCAACATGGTGTCAATTTTTCCTACGTTTAATGTATTCTACGGATAAAAACATTTCTATATTAACGCTGTTTAAATTAGTATCCACCGGTTTTGGCAGCGAATTATTTAACCTTAATACATAATTGGTAATCAAAATTTCACTTAAAATAACCGACACGAAGAGGGTTAAAAAGCATTACTATTAATTTTAACAATTGATTAATAGATTACACTAATAATTATGAAATTTTATTACAAAATTGATGGTCATCTTCAATTGATTGTTAATTATAAAGAACTCAAAAAATGCTCTTGAAATTGACCAAGTTACAGATCTTTACTATTATATTTAACTTTAATTGAATAAAAGAACAATTTTTGTAACACATCATCTCTGAAATTTCAATTTGGGAAAAAAAAAACTTACAAAATGGATTTTTTTTATGAAATTGTTAATACTGTTTGTATTGTCAACATTCAAGTTTTTTAATTTAAAAATTTTATCTCATCATTCGAAGATGAATCAAATTAATTCTATAATTTTTTTTTGTATATCAAATAATATACGAGATCAAGTCAAAATGATTACAATTTACTTTTTGAAGATTAAATGTGATAAAATAAATTGACAAATAACTTATATTAAAACATTCTGTTGTAATGTAGGTTAAGCTTACACATGGAGAAAGATTGATAGATTAGTAATACATCTTCAAATGGCAAGGTGGTACAAATCCTAGAGTCAAAAATATCTAGGAAATTATGAAAGAAAAGTTAAAAGCCCCTAGGAATAGTGACAGACCCTTAAATAGTCCTCTTAAAATGAGTTATAACTAATCAGTTATATGTGTCACCCTGTGTCTTAAAACATAGCAGAATTAGTGATGAAATTCACGATGACACTTGTGGATTCCTCGAGGAATATGATATGTGATAAATTTTATTATTTACAAAAGATCACTCTATGAATTTGACTATTACAATATATACTATGCTTATTACATAACATTAATTAAAAAACAGCTCCAAAGATTCGAGGATCCTTTAATTATAAGCTCAAAAAAAGCTGTTAAAAATAGCTGAAGTTACATTGAAACTTCTGGTGAGTCATAAGATCATAAAGATATTTGGGTTCTTTTGATACATCATTGGCGGCACATACTGTGCCTCAATTTTAAATGAACCATTCAGCGTTAGTTTTGTCAGGGGTATTGTACATCACCACTGGTGCGATTGGCATGTTGCGAATTTTTAATTATTTTATTCTATAAATCTTTGACAGAATGTGACGGAATCTGAAAGAATTATTGATAAAATTCTTTTTGCGACATTTGTGGATTAAAACCGTACATTCCTCGAGGTATATGATATGCACTGAATCCGGAACCGAGAAATAAGGCCTTCCCTTAAATAAAATCTTTCATTCGTCGAGTAATCCGACAAGTGCTGAATTCGATTCGCTGAGTTTACTGAGAGAAGTGCTGAGTCCGTCTTCGAAATAAAAATCCTGGGGTGATTGACGATATTCTGAGAGGAAACATGGTATTTCTTTCGGGTAGGTATTTCTTTACTTTGCGAGATCTTTCTTCACGATTCCACTGAATTCCCATGTTTGTAAAGATATTTTAAATCAAGTTTGACCAAAGTGAAGTATTCGAAAAATTTATTTGGCAATAAAATGAGTTATGGTATGATTGTATGATTGCCACCGGAGTGGACTATCTTGTATTACTCTAATGACTGAGAAAAACGACCTAATCAACCCAAACGATTAAAGTGATCCAGAGTTTATCACCGATTTTCGAAGATCACAATTTCTTTTCAAAATAATGAATAAAAGGAATGACTAGTAATTATAAATCCCAAAGCTGTGCCGGACAACGAAACAACTACTCAACTGTATCTATACATAAATATTGAAATTAATTTTATTGAATTTTCCTTGTTTTGTAGGATGGGTCGTGTCATCTTTTCTATGATTAATTTTTCTGTATAATAATGACAAAAATTGAAAAAAATTAAAATAAGCCGATCAAAAATAATGCCGACTGATTTTCATTATATGATAGTTACATTTTGAATTAAAATAATCATGATTAATTTTTATATCAAAAAGTAACATCATAAAATATAAATGTATGGCAGTTGCTTCAAGGCGTTTGACATTTTTTTATGTGAATAAAATATTATCGTAGTTTTTTCTTTAAGATGAAAATCTTCAATCAAATTTAAAATTAAAATTTGTTGTCATTCTTAACTTTTTAACGGATGGTAATAAAAATGTTAGAAATAAAGTATATTATGTTGTCTTTTTGCTAAGTGGTATATTGCTGGATGATTGCGCTGACATTTTATTTTAGCATCCAGAATCTGATTTAAAATAAGGTAGAGTCGCCTTCTACAGTTTGGTTTTTAACCACATGGGATAATACTGTTATAATTTATATTTAACTCTACATTTGACTCACATATTTTCGTATTCGGCAAAATTAACCAAGCTCTAACTAAATTTTAATGTTTTCAAATACAAACTATGAGTTCAAGCAGAGATTATGTTAAAAAAGCACTGAAATTTAAGTTTAAGCTTAAGATTGAGTGAATTAAGCCATTAACTACTGTTCTATATTATGTACTTGCCATTTGAAATTGATTGAAGCTAAAAGTTTAAAATATTTGGAAGAATCCTAATTCTATTATACCAACTTTTTACCCTATTTATTGCTGACCTGATTCAAAATATAATTTAAGCCTTTATGGGCTTAAAGCAAACACCAAGAGCATCAGCATTATTTGATAATATTAGTTAGGAGACAGAATAAAATAATATATGTCTGATACATGCTTCAGAGTTAATTGAAGGACGCAAGAATAATTGGCAGCATGTGGAAAATATGGAGGTGATCTTAAATCAATTTCAACCACAGAAAACCAAACATATAATATTCCAATAATGTATGAAATCGCGTATGGTGAAACTTATCAGGTTAGCAACAAAAAACTACAATTTAAAAGTGCTTGTAAACAAATGGCTCCGCATTAGATGCAAAAACAAATTATATTTGGAAATATAAATCAAAAAGTTGAGTTGAGGATAGGTCATATTTTCAGGAGACCATCAAACTTCGTACGTAGTACTGGAATGGAATCCTCAAAGTTATGAAGTGTTGGTTGGAAAGGCTTTATTGAAACCTTACTACCCCAAAGGGAATACAAGGTGAACAAGGTAGCTTATTTCTTTAAGTCTTTCAACGGATCAACTGGTTTTAAAAAATGCAATATATATTAAAAATGCAAAAATATATTGGAGTTATTAATTTCATCATAATATAAGACGGTCATTTGCTTGAAATACAATTCTTAATAGTGTATTATTAAAATCATTACCAAACAATTATTACGTTTATTTAGAATTAATTGCATAAAAATTTTAAATATTAATTATTGTAATACAAAGAACAGCTACAGTTGCTTAGAGTAACATTCTTAATTAATTTTAAGATCTTTTAAATTCTTCTAAAATAATTTAAATAACTAATAATTTTTTTAATTTACGATATTAATTTCTAATTAAATTGAATTTATTTGATAAATCGCCTTCAGTTCATTTGTTAAGTTAAATTTGCTTAATGCATACTTCAGAAATACTCGTGATAGATTTAAGAGGCCAATAATTGTCATAACATTAACACAGATTTGTATACTCATTTATTTTCTAATAATCTCTAAAAAAAAAATTGTTTATTTTTTAATTAAAATAAATTAATAACTATTTAAAATAAACTAATAACTATTAAAGTTATTATTTAAAAACAAGGCAGCATTGCAAATTAGTTCCTTAAAGAGCATATTTTGGGGAAATCAAAAGCAAGCATTCCAGAATTGCATAATAATCTCAGTTTCAGAATATGGTTTTGTATTTGTCATCCAAGGCAGCTTTCGTCACTTGTCCTGCGCTGTTACATTTAAAAACAAAGGTCTTATTTCGAATTTCAAGTGACGGAACTCTTTCAATGTTAAGCTTACCTATGTGTGTTGCTTTCTACAACTGTTGTATTAAATGTGCCTTTCATTTAATTGTTTCGATCTGTACTACAGTTTTGTTAAGAGATTGGATGGCAGAATTAGAGAATAAACGGCTGGGTGGCACAGTGGTTAGAGTGTCGACCTTTAATGTGAAAGTCGCGGGTTCGAATCCCAGTAAAAGTAAAACAAACTTGAGAATCCATTCGTCATTGCGTTTAAATTATTGACTTAAGCAATAATCAATAATTAAATATCTTTAATAAACAATAAATTAATATAACAATATAAACAAATGCAAAATATATCTAAATAAATAATTTAATTGAATAATATAACTCACAGATAAAGAATACCACATACAATATTGTAAACATAAATAGAGTTGTATCTAACGAAAATTTAAGACTTTTCTACATGTTATAATGCCAAGAATCATCGCATGTTTAAATTGTATGTGGAATTCATTAAGATCAATTCTAATAACACACACAAATATAATATGACCCCCTGTTCCAACATGTACCTATGGTATAGACAGGCTAATTTACCCAACAGTTGAACAGTTAACACTTAAAAAAAAAACAAAATTAAAACAGTAATTGGGTGCTCTAGCATTGCAATAGATAAGGCTACCCTCGCCTCCTGCTCTTTACGATTATTATTAATATGACTTTATTATTATTGAGTTGTTGCAGTTTATTAAATTGACGACGAACAGATTAACAGTATTTTAGCAGCAATTTATTAAGTGCCCAGCTCTGTAGTAGATAATATTATATACCCCTGGCTCTCTACAAATGCAATTTTAATATGAGATTTATTTTTTCGATTCGGCCTGTCTTACAGTCTGTCAGCTGATAGACAGACGGCATAAACAGCTTCTTATTAGCATGTTTTTTTTATAAATATATGTTAAAAGTTTTATGCTAAAAAAGTACAATTTAATAGGAATCACGTTTTTTATATAGTTTACAGTTTCCCTCGTGCTTTTTGTGTTGTAGACAAGCTTTTTTATTTTTAATCCTCAATAATAAATTCTATTAAATATATAATTAAGACTCCTGCAATTTTATAATAATTTATTTTTTTTTATTTAATAACAAATAAAGAAGTATTTTAACTAAGAATAGCCTTAAATACAGGTGCGGTTACTCTAAGTTGAATCAGATTATTTTTATTTTGCAGTACAATATAAAATTAAATAAAAATAAAAACAACAACAATAAAATAACTTTGGTAGTTTTATTGCATTAAAAATAACAGTAATCAAGGTTAAACTAAAAATTTTATAGATATATACATATACTTACATATATATACAATTAAGTGGTGACCAGTGATTTGAAATTTAAAATACAAAATTATATTATAAAATTTAAAAGCTCTCTTCTTTTATTTGACTTTGTTGAAATACTGTAACATTTATCAAAACGAGATTTAACAGGTCTTAAAGTTTAGTAGGCGAAATATCAACCTTAGCCTTTATTTGGAATGAACATAGCTTTATTTAGCATTTTAGCAGAAGCTATACTAGGCATTTGTGAATGCTAGAGAAAGAAAAAAAGAAAAAAGAAGGAATTGATGGATCCTTATAAGTATAACTCACACTATATATTAATAATGTTTCCCGTGAGTTTTAAGAATCAATAAAAGTTTAATAAGAGGGTTTTCTAGGCCCAATAGGATTGCGGAACACAACACTTTGGAACATTATTAATGCACATTAGCTAATAAGGCAGAAAAAATAAATAAAGTCTATAGGTGCAAGACAACCCTACAAGAACGGAAGTCTTATTTCTTATTCTAATGTGAATTAAAGCCTATATTCCAATCAGAGCTGCAGTCTGCAGTCTTTGTGCCCTCCTCTTCAAGTCACTGCTTTCTTTTTTTTAGCCCTTCTCTTGACAACCGTTTTCGCGCTTCTCTTTAAAGAATGGAAGTTGCTACACTGCTAAAGCGACGACGCACGGTACTTCCACTAGTCTATGTCCGCGGTTATTTAATTAATTTCACCATGGTTTTTTACAAAATAAAAGCCATGTGTTTGAAGGAACTTTCTTGTTGTTTAGGTACCAAAAAGTTTGTCGATTTCTCCAAAATATTTATATAAAAACATTCTGGGAAAAGGGGATATCATGATTTTGTAACCCACTCTTAAAAATTCTAATTATAATTAGGCTTTATTTCCATAATTTTAATAAAATATTTGGGCCCTATTTCACTCAGGGACTATTAATAAAGTCTAATTCGCAAAATTTTATGTTTTAGGCTTTATTTCTCTTTCAAAGTACAATAAGGTAAGTGAAATATGAAGTAAACACTTTTAAAGTACAATTAGGTGTTATTGCTCTACGATTTATTTCCCCCCTACCAATTAGTTCATCTATTAGAGCTGCTATTACAACGAAAAAATTTGTAATTTATTCTATGCATAAACCCACATTTTTAATTAGACCAAAGATTGCTTCAATGTTTAGATACACACAGATATTTTATCAGTCAATTGATTTATTCTGAACTCAATATGACAAGTTAAATAAAGACAGTAGTTTTATAAAAATAAATAAATGTACAGAAAAGGCTATACAATAAACAGACTGGTTCTTCCTTAAATAAATATTGAATAACCGAAATAATATTCCAAGAGTTGATTAAATATTTTATTTTATTTGAATTATGAATTATCTAAAGTGCCAATCAGTTTTGAAGATCATCTCTTAAATGATGAATTTGTTAGCCTACGAATATTTAATAAAAAAATTAAATTTTTTGTAATGTATGTGTGTCTGTTGTGAAAATAAAGTGACATAATTAAATTAATTTTTAAAATTATAATTTGAAATAAAAAATTAAACTCATCATTCTAATTAAATTCAGGTCTTCTATATATATTTATATTAATTAGAAGGAATTTAGGCTTTAGGGATTCTCTCTTAGTGAAAATTCAGAATTTTGAGGATTTCGTACTGATCCCTTTATAATTAAAACTAAAACTAAGGTTAAAAGTACTTAAGAGAATTAGAATGGTATATAAATTAGAAAATTTGATTTAAATAGGTTTTCAAAATTAATAATTCTAACAGTAGCTCTTTTATAAGATACTAATTAATAATAATTCTTAATAGATATTAAAATACGACATGACCAACTACATATCAACTGAAGATAATAATGAATTTGTTACTCAATCATAAATTCAGAAAATTATATTTATAATATAAGATCTTAATACATAAATCGTCAGTTGTAGGTGGTAATATTCATTCTTCGATTTATTAGATATTTCCCTTTTATGGTATCATTTTTATAATTTTCACTCTCGACTTGGTTTCACCAAAGACTTAAATCAATATGAAATTGAAAACTTATGCAAATTATACAGGGTGGCGCAAAACGACCGATATGGTTTGAATGTTTAATAACTTTTTAAATTTATTTAAATTTATACTCGTGCATACATATATGACATCGGGTATATTAAAATTGCTCCTCCGTTTGTAACGCATCGATCTAGACGAGCTAGATATAATGTCAAGGGTACGTATCGGCTCGGAATCGAAAAATGAGTCGATATAGCTATGTGTGTCTGTCCGTCCGTTCGTCTGTGTGTCAGCACGATAACTCAAAAACTAAAAGAGCTACAGTTTTGAAATTTTCACAAAATATTTTTCAATCTATTTCTTGGTTCCTTTTTTTTTTTGGTTAAGATCGGACCAAAACTTCGGGTAGCTTTCGAACAACTAACTTTTTTAACTCCAATATTTTCATATAAAAATTTGAAATTTTGCTATGCATCTTGTATTTAACAAGAAATTATATGAATTTTGTTTTTTTTTGTTTTGTTGTCTTTTTTTTTTTTTTGTAGATAACGATTTCGAGTTACGATTTCATATGATTTAATTAAATGATGCGTAGTTTAAAAAAAATTTAAGATAAGCAAAAAAGAACACAAAGTTGTTTTTAAGTAAATGGCTTCATAAATAATTTATATGTATTCATATAATATATGTATATGTGTAATATTTTGCATGCTATGTATTTTGATATTGAGAGAAATAATCATTATGAATATGATGACTATTATCTATCATGAAGATCATTTTATCAATATGATTATACGATGCTTATTATACCCGTATGACTATATAGTCAAAGGGTATAATAAATTTGCCATTACGTTTGTGACGCAGAGAAGGATGGGGGTAGATATAGACTCAAGTGTATGAATCGGATCAGAATCGAAAAATAAGTCGATTAAGCTATGTATGTCCGTCCGTCTGTCACCACGATTACTCAAAAACTAAAGGAGCTAGGATCTTGAAATTTTCGCAAATTCGTCTTTTTTTGCAATAGCCGTCATCGCTATTTAAATCCAGTCATTTTGGTCCATGGGTTCGGGTAGCTGCCATATAACTTCTTTTTTTTATATGAGTATTACGCTGTGCCTATAACAGCTGCGGATCAAAATTTTGCGTGTCTAAAATTTTGCCAAAAGTAGTTTAGTTTCATGGCCAAAGTTACTGGAAAATTTGGTTGGTCTACTGCAGTGGGTTCGAGTAGCTGCCATACAACTTCTTATTTGATATGAGCATTACACTACACCTAATAAAGGTGGTATGTTTGAAATATTGCCAAAAGTAATAAATGTTTATAATTATAATGATATAATGTTTATATAAAGGTCATACGGGTATCCCAGAGTTGATACAGTCTACTCTACCACACTCTTCCTCGTTTTGCTTAAGTTTAATATATTCGTGAATTAAAAATTAATTAAAAGAGATAGAATTGAAAAATTAGAGCTACAGTTTTGAAATTCACACAAAACATTTTTTGGACGGTTTTGAGGTTCCCTTTTGTTTTGGTTAATACCAGACCAAGGTTTCTGGGAGCTGCCACACAACTTACTTAAACCAATATGAATTTCTTCAAAAGTAATTATACCAGGAAGATGTAAATTACACACGGTTAGTTTTTTAATGAATCAAGAACTTATATGAAGTTTCGAAATGTTACGGCTTCATTTTCGGTGGGCTGCCATGCCATACAACTTCTTTGCACCAATATGAATTTCTTGGAAACTGATTATACAACGAGGATGAAAATTACACACTGTTAGTTAGTTATACCTGTAATGAATCGAGCACTTATATGGAGTTTCAAAATGTTACGGCCCCATTTTCGGGCAGCTGCCATACAAAGTTGTCAATTCGATAACTGTGAATCTAATGAAGCTACCAGGTTGAAATGCTTTTAAGCAAAAATTATGGTATGATGAATTAAAAATTTAATTTTTTCTTTTGTTCTTTTTTTTTTAAGCAAAAATTATGGGATAATAAGTTAAATTTTTTTTTAACTATTTTACTTTTTTATATTTTTTTTGTAATATTTATACCTAATAGCATATTGGAAATAAATAACGGTTAGTGGGTTTCGACTTTCTAAATGACACAGTAGTTCCCAGCTCAAAAAAATGCCAGTTTTAGTCCTGTAAATATGCCATCACATCTTCAAAAACTTCGTAGAATTAACAGAAAATATCGAAAATTAAAAATAAAAACTGTTGGTTCAAATTATATTTCTCTATTTCACAATAATCCTGCAGAAAATTCTGTAAAAAATTTTCATTGAGCAACTCAGAACGTTCCTAGCCAAAAATTAGGATGCTCGACAAAATTATTACACAAATTAATGCAGGAGTATGTGGCTATTGAAAGAACGTTCTCGATTGTCCCGATGTTCTCTTTTAATTAATTGATAATTTTGCGATGCTTGCCGGTAATTTTTCGACATTGTTGTAATGTTCTGTGTAAACAGTAATATAAGGGTGTTACAATGGTTTGTGTTAAGTGTGCTGTATTTTGCGATGTTTTATGTTAATTATCGATACTGCTGTAATTAAATGTTAGAACTATCTAACGGCGTTGCGATGATTTCTGTTAATTGTGCGATGTTTTGCGATGTTTTCTGTTAATTATTAGATTTTTTTGGGGGCTTCAGGTGGTACAAATTAACTAAAATTTGCGCTCTTTTTAGCACATTTTCAAAAAATTTTGTAAAAATGTGCCTATATAGTTTCACTCTGTCCGTCCGTCCGTCCGTCCATCCGTCCGTATATTTACAAAAACTTTTACACCGTTTGAAATAGAGTAAAGAAATTTTAACCATGGGTAGTTTTTGCAAAAAAAATAATTTCGTAGAAGAATTTTTTTTTGTAGCCCTACCTGTTACGGGGCTACAGCCCCCCAAAGTTGGAAAAAGCCCTATATTTAAACTATTATAACAAGAGTTCTGTTAAATATATTTTCAATCTGAAAACGGCAAACGATAGCTGGTTTCATAAACTTTATATATTTTTAAAAACCAAATGTTTAGGGTTGCCATACGGTACTAAAATTTAACATTACACAAAGCTCAATTTTTGCAAAATTTTTGGTCACACATATCTTCTGAACGGCTCAAGCTAGGGTCTTGAAATTTTGGGAGAAGTTAGATACAAAGAAATTAGTAGGAGTCGGTTAACAAAATTTTTTTGTCCAGCTCCATGTTTAGGAGCTATAAGGGCTCCAAAATTGAAATTTTGCTATTTTTAAACACCTGTATCTTGAATACCTGTCCAAATTTTTTTTTAGTGATATACAAAATTCAAAGCTCTATAATTATATTTTAACATGTGTCAAAGGTTTTTCTTAATTTTGAAGGGTGACGAAGTAACAGCCCCTGCAAAATCCAAAAAAGCCCTATATTTAAATTGATATAACAAGAGTTCTGTTAGGTTTATTTTCAATCGAAAAACGGCAGAAGAGAGCTACTTTTATAGACTTTACAAAAATATGTCGTTTAAATGTATAGGGTTGCCATACGGTACTAAAATTTACCATTATATAAAACTCAATTTTTGCAAAATTTTTGGTCCCATATATCTTTTAAACGGTTTAAGATAGGATCTGAAATTTTGGGAGAAGTTAGATCCTCAAATACTAGTAGGAGTCGGTTAACAAAATTTTTTTGTCAAGCCCCTGTTTAGGAGCTATAAGGGCTCGAAAATTTAAATTTTGCTATTTTTAAGCACCTGTAACTTGAATACCAGTCCAATTTTTTTTTTATTAATATACAAAATTTAAAGGCCCAACATTCTATTTTAACATATGTTAAAGGTTTTTCTAAAATTTAAAAGCGGTTCCGTAAATGAAGAAAGTGTCTCTCAGTTTTACTCATTTTTGCTTAGATTGTATAATTCTAAGTAAAATTCCAAATTTGTTTTCACAATTTAATTCCTAGAACCTGAAAGATGGAGAGGGAGGGAGGGGGGGGGGGGGGGGTTAGATGAAGTTAGATCCTTAAGAAACTTGGCAACCTTCCCCATTGAAGGACTATAACAACTTTAAAATAAAAACTTTACTGTTAGCAGTAAATTTTATAAGTAAGCTGTAACTATTTCCAAGTAAATTTTTCCAAAGTAAAACTCAGTAAGTAATACAATATAATTTTGAAAATGTGCTTTTTTAAAAACCCTTGGTTTTTTTTCATCACTTGTTGTCTTATCTGTTTGGGCATTTTCATCAATTTGAAATTCAAATAAAAAGATTTTAATAAATATTTACCTACTCTAACCAAATATATAGGATAGACAAAATTGTGCAAGTTTTTTTTTAAGACAATAAAAACAAAAAGACAATTTAAAAAAAAATTAGCAACAAATTAAAATTATTATTTGCTTTTAAAAAAATTTAAATTGAAAAAAAAAGATCATAAATTTTTGAAAACATTATGATTTCCTGTTATTAAATTTTAAATAAAAATCACTTTTTTTTTATATTTTGGAATGCGCAATTTAAGTATAACTTCTTGTATTAGCCTTGAAATTCTATTGTACTCATTTTTGTTTTTTCTTTGATAATATTTTATAATCTGTATCATAAACGGTAATATTGTTGTTTTACTAAAAAAAAAAACAGAAAACTATCTTAAGATATGTATCACCTGTTAGACCTTGAATTAATTTCTTTAAGTTTTTGAGAAAAAAAAAACAAAAAACAATTAGATTTGAAAATTAACCAGAGTGGTTTAAAGTAATGTCATACAAATTAATTGAAAAGGAAAAAATAATAATATCTAATTTTGCAATGTCATTATTTTTTGACATAAAACATAAGTAGTAATTTTTATTATAACGGTGCTTGTTAACAAATTTTGACCATTGTTATTAATGTCATTATTATATAAATTTTTTGGTTTTTGATGTAGTTTAATGTGACAATTCTATTATTAAAAATCGTACATTAAAAAAATATAAAATCATAATAAAATTTAATTAAATATAAAATGAGTAGATAATTAAAATTTTTAGTATAGTATTCCTTAAAGCAATATCTTTTGATGATTAGCAATATTATTATTTTAAATGACAATATATCTCTTTGTATGAGACATATACGTATAATAATAAGACCATTGAGGAAGTAACTGATTTTTGAAGTGATATTAAAATTTTTTTGCAATTTTAAGAACGGACTACAATTAAGATTAATATTACATATTATAAAATTCAATTTCTGCAATTTGTCTTTTCTGTAGGTCGTGCAATTAAAATTATCATCAGTTAAAACTCAATTCAATAGAACTCATTTTCATAAGTTACAAACTCTAACCAATTTAAGTCTTTGGCTATGGCGGAAAAAAACTCACATTCAATATTGGTAAAATGAAATGTATGATTTTAAATAATAAAAATGTTAATACGATCATCAAAATATGTTAATAGACAAAAAAATTTCTCAACAATCTATCTATAGATACAAAAGTGTATATTTGTTTGTAGCGTATATATACGTTTGTTTTTAAATTTTATGGCCAATCAACATAAAAAATTGTATACAGTCGGAAACGGATAAGTGCAAACACAATATGCGTTTATTGTATTTATGCGTAAGTGCATACAGTTGCACTAATCTGTAATTAATTAAAATATAAAAATTTTAAAATTACCAGCGAACGAAAAAAAACGTCAAAATATTAAGGTACCAGAATATGTAATTCAAATAGGGTTCAAATGTTTTTTGTTAAAGTTGAAGTTAACGACAAATTTAATTAGTGTTTGGAAATGTGGTGCACTTATAAGAATTTGTACTAGTCCGATTATTGCACTTATACATATATTATTTAGTAAGAATGATATGCGGAGTTTCATAATTAAGTTCAGTTAAGAATTTTGTTCAGTTAAGCGTTTTGCATTTATGCATTTCCGACAGTCTACAGACTTTTAAATACAGAAAGAATTTATTGGCTAAAAATTTTGCTTTAACGGAACGCGAAGATTTGGTGTAAGTATTTAACACTTTTTTGTTCCTAAACAAAAACGGTTTGACGGATTGTCTTTCAATTTTCTATACGTAATGCTTCTTGAGAACTAAGTTGACACTGTTGGCAGATTTTAAATTTATTAACTTAACCCGGCCCGACGTTTTGTCAAAAAAAATGGATATTAGCTAGTATCAATTGAGAGAAATATTAGGTAAAAGAAAGGAAATTTGATTTACACGCTGACAACTTTTGTGCTAAAATAGTAAAGAAAATGGGTTATATAGCAAGATATTTAATAAAAAATTTAATTTCACAAAATTATACAATATTAATATATAGGTATCTCATCTTGGTTAATCGACAATTAATAACAAAAAAACGCAGTTTAAGAACGGAATTTGCAATAGCATGAATTGAATGATCTACTGATACATCTTGGTGTTAAAACTGAAAAATTAACTAAATATTGAATATATATTCGAACAGGACCCATTATAATATTTTTGAAATTGTTTGACCACCTCATAATTCATTCATACTAAAAACAGTTTCTAATAATATCAAAAAATTCAATTTAATTAAATATAAAATTATATAAAAAGAGCCTTTTTTACCACGTATATATTTCACATCACTTAAAAAAATATAACCATCAAAATAAATGCACATATATAACACCTAATATAAATACATATATATATAAATATATATATATATATATATTTTTTTTAATTACTCCAATATATCGCAATGAAACTGCCACAAGAGGCTTGACCACATAATATCTTTCAAATTTAAAAGAGAGTAACATAATATAACATACCTACATCAAAAAAACAAAAAATATATTTTAAATGCATTTTACTTGCATTGCATTGCATACATCGTTTTCAACGAACACAATGTGCAGCATACTAAAATTAAAAGAAAAAAACAACAGAGAAAAATTTATACAAGGTAACGACTTGTGTGTTACAAGTGGGAGAGAATTAGATCACCTTGCTTCTCAATGTATATAATATAATGTATATATACCAAAGTACACAATATACATATTACGTAATTGAAAACTTGTTAACATTATTAAAAAAAAAAAAACAACAAAACAAAAACGAAAAGACTATAATAATAGTGAATAACATCAAAGTCTAATAAACCAAAAAAAAAAACAAGGAGGCAAAGAAAACAAAAGTCAAAAAAAAAAAAAAAACAAAAACTCATTCACATTTCATATGTTTAATTTACAATATATAGGTATACATCTTACACATTTTACAGTTACAAATAATGTGTAACTGGTATATTAACCTGTAACAGTTGAGTTAAGTAACAAAAATCTAGGCAGAAGAGCAAGAGAGAACATATGCTCTTTTCTTACTCTTTACCTTAAGTCTGGCTGCAATTTAATTTCATTCTTCTTTAATGCACTCAGTCAAATCACGAACCTTTAACTTAATTAAAATTTGATATTATTTTGTATCTTATATTGAATATTCTTAATGGGAGGAGCCAAATTCAGAGTCCAATACAGAACAAAATATATCTAACACAAATAAAAAATGTTATTATTTTAGATTAACATAACAGATATAGTTTCTATTATGATGTTAATTCACTTTTAATAACACGCATTTAAATGATTTAAATATACTGTAAACACTGTAAAGAGCTTAATAAAACTTTTACAGTCAAATATAACATTACAGTTTTCTCTGTTTATCAGTTAACATTGAGAAAATGATATATTTTTATCTGTCAGATAAACTGTTATAAGTTCTCTTACAATTTTTTTATTTTCTGTAAGATCGAAATAATTATAAATTAAGCTTTTAAGTTAAAACTTAATCCAAATTTTGCTCTAATTTACTGTAACATGTAAAATTTTCCTTGGCTTTTTACAGTAACATACATATTAGGTGAACAGATTCAGCGTTTTTGAAAAGTTCAATAATTTGATTATTTTAAGCAATATAAAGTTTATTAGTATTAAAAAAGTGAGAGAAGATAACGGGATAAAATTTATAAATTTGGAAAAACTGTAAAGGCAAGAATTACTGCACAATAAAATTTGTTATAGTGATTATGATAATAATAATTACCATCGATTCTGTACAGTTTTCTGTATTCAATTTTTTTATTGTTATTTTTTTGTTTTTCTTAAATGGTATTGAATTTTTCTTGAAAATTTGTTGTATTATTTCATTTTGAATTGATTGGTCGTAGTTGAAGGTTTCGAGGATTTCGAATACGGAAAGATTTGTTTTCTGTTTTCATAAATTTTTAGTTGCTAGAAATAATTGAAAAAATTGTATATTGAAATACAATATATAGAGACTATGATCATAATACAATACATAGAGACTATAAAATTATTAATTATTTTAAATATAATTTAAAGTGAAATAATTTTTATGAAAATATATTATCAATAATTTAATTTAAAATTAATAGAATAAAAATTATAAAAATATCATTTAAAGAATTTTAGATGATGTAAAACAAAAGATTAATAAAAAATTGGCAAACAAATAACAATTAAATAAAAATATTACAATTAAATTGCCTAACTATGAATGAAGATAGTGACTAAAATTGAAAAATGTATTATATAACTCTGAATTATATTTTTATTAAGAATAATAGTGTTAAAATAAAATTAGAAAGATACAATCATAATAATTAAATATTAATTGTATCAACACTTAGAAACTTTTTGAAAATTAAATTAAGCTTCATTTTATTTGGAATTATATAATCAACATACATTTTTTGATATATTCATGAGTTGTGAAAGAACAAATTATAAAGAACATATTTGGATTGCTTTGGATTATTAAATAGCATAAAACAAGTAAGTATTAAAATTTAATAAAAGTTTAAAAAAAAAAATTTAAAAGAAAAACAAAAGTTGCATAAGTAAAAAATATTTCAAATTATATCAGATTATATTTGTTACTTTTATACCTTATGAAATATTTTCAACACACCTCCTACATGATAATACAAATAATTAACAGCTCAGTGACATAATAAAAATCGAAACCAATATTCCAGTAAAAATTTTAAATAATCTTAAATCCTTGAACGGGATATAGAACAATAAAAAAAAACAAATAAATACGTTTTAAAACAAAAGACTTAAGATTGAAACTTTATATTTTTACATTGCAATTAATTTAAGATAATTTATTATTGAAGTATTTAGTTCAAATTAAATTTAAATAGGAATTTTTTGTAGCATTATTATAAATAAGTGAATATTTACATAAAATATTATATATATATATCGAAATTTATAAAATGAAGGAGTTATTTTGCCAATTTAATTTGAATGAATTTTATAAAACTCTACTTTTATAAATAATTAATTAAAACTGACAATTTCAAAGTGAATTTTATTATTCATACTATTTAAAACTATAACTATTTAGATAAATTTTTCAATTTTTGCCATGGTTTTCGAATTAATATATTTTTTTAAATAAATTTTATTTAATATAAAAAACAAATAAATAAATAAAAAGATAATGTTTTTTTTTTTTAATTTTAAAATTTAGCAAAGTAAAATTTTAAAATGCTTTATAAAATTTTTTGTTAATGATCGCTATAAAATTTATTGCCAATTCTGTGGTTTTTATTGTTGTTATTTTAACAATAATGTTTAACTATCTGAGGTGAAAATAAAAAAATTATAATACAAACTGTACAAATATAAATACAAATCTATAAATTTAATAGATTTTTTTTTTTTTCAAATAAACAAAATTTAACAGAGCGTATTAAATTTAAAAATAAATAAAGTAATTAAAATAAAATGAAATAAATCTTTTAATAGTTATTTATTTGAGGTCCTTGAGCAATTTTTTATGTTAAAGTTTGTTTTTTTTTTTAATTCTACTTATTGCTAAGCTATAGTATCTCAAAGATACTTTTTTTTTGTTGTTGTTGTTCGGTGTCAATTAATATTTAATTTTATTATTTTTTAAAAGCTTTTATTTACAAAATATAAATGAACTAAGTGGGTGTAAAATAATTAATTGTTAAAATCATGGTAATAAAAATTGAAATATTTAAAATTCAGGTAAATTTAATTCGATCAGATACAAATAAATTAGATTAGATAAATAGTTAATATGAAATCATAAAAAAAAAATTGTTAACTATATTATTTAAGTTTAAATCAATGCATTCTTGAATTCGAAACATTTTATTATTTATCAATTTATATATTTAATTATTTTAATCGTTTAAATGTATGTTATAAGTGTTTTAATGTTTTATTCCTATTCTGTTATGTAATTTATTGTTTTTAATTTATTGTATGTAGTGTTAAATAAACTTGACAGTAAGTAAATATTTATTAGAATATATAGTTATAAATAAATTATATTAATAAAAGAATAACTTACAATAAAAAAAAAAAAACCAATGGAATTCTTTGAAACAAAATTATATTATTTATCTATTATTATTTTTATGAAATACAAAAATTTCAAATTCTTTTACATAATTTAAACAGAAAATAAAGTTTTAATTTAAATAACTAAACAATTCCGTCGGTAAATAATTTTTAATTTGTTTTTATCACTGAAGCTAAGACTCAACCCATTTTTTGGTACATTTTCAAAAATTTCAAAAACTGTACCATTATAATTTTACTCTGTGCATCCATCAAAAAACTTGTTCAAACAGTTTTTGAAATAAAGCAATGCAATTTTAATTATGGATATTTAACGAAATCTGACCGATAGCTCAGTGGTAAGAGTGGTCAGATCAGTGTCTGAAAAATCTTAGATTCAACTCCTGGTCAGATCATATCTAAAAAAAAATATATAGTTTGTAATTGGTATCGTAATAATTTATATCATGATACAAAATAAATTTAATTTCCAGACCTGAAGGAAAGGTAGATTCATTCACTTATTACGTTGACTATGTTAGGGGACTGTACATAAATAAATAAATAAGTTTTCGCTAAAATTAAATTTATATTTTTTAATTTTTTCGAACTCTACTTATTGCTAAACTACAGGCTCTCTCGTACATAAATTAATTATAAACAAGTTTAATGAATAGAATTTTTAAATTGGAAGCGCAAGAACCTGTAACCTGAATATTTGAATCTCCAATAAATTATATTTTAACCTTTTTTAACAGCTTTTATAACTTAAAAGGGCTTCCTTAGAAAAGAAAAGCGTCTCTTGATTTCGCTTATATAATAAAAATCTAAAAATGGATCTAAGTATTTTGGTGCAAAACACATAATTAACAACCTCAACATTTTTGGACATTTTTAATTAATTTTTTTTTTCATTAAATCTTTGAGTGCCTAGTATTAAAATTTAGGTTTATTTTTTAAAACATATTAGGCCATATTTTTTTAAAGTTTTCGAGTCATCTTCAGAGAAAGGTTGTAATCTGAAAGAACAAATTTACAAGTCAAAAAAAAAAAGAAACAAAAATTCTTCAACATAAATCTTAAAGAGAATGACAGTAATCTTATATCTATGCATTTACAGAAAGATCATTTAAAGCCATGTTAAACTATTAAAACATTGAAAGGCTCCCGTTTTAAAATTCCCATCACAAAATATAACAAAGTATGATTGTAAGAATTTTTATTTTGGTGTACTGTAAATATAGATAAACTTTATTTAACTGATGCTTTTTGTCTCAATGGAAGATCAACTTTTTAGGTTTACGTTTTCCTGGAAAATGGTCTTGCTTTTTACTTTAATTTGGAACAAATGTGCGGTTCGAAGCTAAAGGTTGTGATGTGACGTAATTTAATTTTATATGTGATACAAATAAAATTATTAAAAACATTAACCTTTGACTTTACAGGCGTCCGCCTACAGCCACTTGCACAAGGACTCGACCGCACAGACGAAGGGTGTCGACCACGTGCATTCTTAGAGATTTCTGTGCTTTTGGATAGACACGCGATTAATGTACCTGTTGGAATTATTCGTGATTTTTTATATTTGGTTACAAAATCACAAGATTTTACCCTTTATTCAGAATATGTACTTATATGAAATATTGAAAGGAACTTTTGACTCTTTTTGTTGAGACAAAAATCACATTAAAAAAATGTGACAATTCCCATGGGTTTTCTGCCCTATTCCCAATGGAACTTCTGACATATAATCAAAATGGTTCAACCAACCTAAAAAATTTTGTGTATTTATTGCTTCTCAACAGAAGAGTTAAATGAAAGAACTGGATTTTAATATGTTAATCCGTATATTTCCGAAGATTGGTAATATTTTTTTATTTTGCAATCGAGTTATGTTTAATTAAGCCGGGACTGCTTCGTCCTAAAAGAAAATCTCAATATTTTTACCATTTTCCGAATCAGAACGTATATTTACCTGTTGCATTACACAAATTCTCAAAATTTATTTTGGTTAGTATTCCAGGCAATGCCAGGAAATTCCGTTAGTATTCATTGAAATCTACAATTTATCTGGAATCAATTA
Organism: Dolichopus griseipennis; assembly: GCA_963082915.1. Classification (NCBI taxonomy): domain Eukaryota; kingdom Metazoa; phylum Arthropoda; class Insecta; order Diptera; family Dolichopodidae; genus Dolichopus; species Dolichopus griseipennis. Next base: position 70,313,255 of record OY720444.1, on the reverse strand, counting down.
TGTTTTCCAAACCATTTTAAAATAAAATTGAAAAGATTTAGTTTTAAATAGAATAAAATGAAATTTTTAAAGTAATTGTACAATTAATGACTCAAAATCTGGAAAAAAAATTCCAAGTACAAAAAGAAAATAAAAAACAAAATTTAATCTATTGCTAATGTAATCAATTAGCTACGAATAAGATTTACAAAATTTTAACATAAATTTTCTCACAATTTAGTTTAATTTTGAAATTAATGATATTTTTGTTTCTTTCTTTCTCTTTCAATTGTTTTTCCGACTTTAGTTAATGAATCATTTTTTTTTTTTTTTTTTTTTATTTTTCTTTTAAAAAGCATGTCGATATAAAATTATTTCAATTCAATCACGTAAATTAGTTCAAATTAACTGCTAGCGAATCCATTAAATCAAAATAAAAAGATTTGTTTCAATTTTGGTTTAACAGTACCTTGCCAGATTATACAATACAATTTGAAGTGCTATTTTAAACTATTTCACATTTCTTAATAATTAAGTGAACAAACTCACTTTGACTTTAATTATTAAAAAACGCCATGTGATTTACCTAAGTTCATCGATTTTCCAATTCAAGAATATTGAATCTAACACTTAAGTTGGAAGCGCATCACCTTTAAAAATGCTTTTATTATAACTGTTTCCTAAATCCTATACCTTCACAAATTAATTCTTATATTCCTGTATATAGTAATCTCTTTTTAACAGTTCTTTTCTCTTTTATTAAAATTAAATAGAATTCTGATAAAAGAAAAGTCAATATAATGTTAAGCAAATACCGGATGTAATTTTACGCCATTTTTCTTTACTCCGAAAATAATAATAAGAAAGAAATATAAGAATTTTTCATGACTTTATTATTTCGTGGACTAACTGTTTTTATTATTTCTGTTTTGGTTTCCGCTTTCATCTTTTGTACAATAGGTGATGCGTAAAATGTTTTTTGTTGGATTAGAGAAGAACTTAACCTCAAAACTTCAATATAAAATCCAAATAAAACAGCATTACCAAAAAATAAAATAACTGTTAAATTACTTTCAAATTGACTAATTAATAAAAATGTTATGTACATATACATTTAAACAAGTGAATAAAAACTGCTGCTAACGTTTATATTTAATTCTAACACTAAATACTTATAGAATATTGCCATCTTTTCATCTAGGCCTTACTGCGCATTAATTATCCCTATGCCAATACTTTTCCTATCTATAAATACGACAAATTGAATTTTTAGCACATTTTCAAAAAAATTTTGTAAAAATGTCCATAATATACTTTCACTCTGTTCTTTCTTTTGTCCGTGTTTCCATCCGTCCGTATGTTTACAAAAATTTTACACAGTTTGAAATAGAGAAAAGAAATTTTAACTACGAGTGGGGATTCGAAAGAAAACTTTTTTTTTTTTATAGACTCATCCGTAACGGATCTATAGCCCCAAATAAGAGTTTTGTCAGGTATATTATCTTGAAAACTGTAAAAGCCGATTTTATAAGTTTTACAAATGTTTTGAACGCAGATGTACCGAGTTGCCATACGGTACTTACTTTATTTTACCATTACCGTAACTTAATATCCGTTATGCAAAACTCAATTTTTGCAAAATTTTTCACCCTTCGTATCTTCTGAACGGATGAAGCTAGAAACTTTAAATTAAATCCGTACAAATTAGTATGAGTTATTTGAGAAATTTTTTTTTGTGAAGCATAACATACTGTTCAGGAGCTGTAAGGGGAGCTGTAAAAAACTTAATTTTGCTATATTTAAACACCTCCAAATACCCGTTCAACTTTTTCTAGGAATATACAAAATTTAAAGTTCTCTAACATTAACAGTTAAAACAAGTGTTAAAGGATGATTTTGAATTTAAAAGTGGACCTTAAAATTGAAGAAAATGTCCATTAGTTTTAACCATTTTTGTTTAGATAATCAAATTCTAAGAAAAATTTTAAATTTTCGTCGAAGTCATAATTTAATTTATAGATCTTGAAAATTTTTACGGAAGGAGTTGATGTTAGATCGTTGGGAATTACCATAAGTTTCCTTTGTAAAAATTTCGGAACCTTCTCAATTCAAAATACGGTTAGGGCTTAAAAATTAAGAAACACATACTCGTGTATTCAAATATACTTATTCCCAAAATTTCCAAACATTTAAGCTCCAACATTATATTTCCATTGGGCCCATTAGAATTATATTCTAGGTATGGATTTCACTTTTTAAAAATCCGTGATTTTTTTCATCATTTCTTTTATATATTCGTTTCATATATTAATATTGAATAGTCACCAAGGTTATTTATTTTTCAAATTATTTTCAATTATATGTTTTGCCATTTAAATATTTCTGACCTCAAAATCTAAATCTTGACTTCCACTCTCAAATCCTTACCTACAACACAGCTGAGCTCTCTATTCAAGAATAGTTTTATCGGTTCTTTTTAAACTTGCGAATCTTTTATAAAATATCCTCACTTTTAACGTTGTATTATAATTAATAAACCAATAAATTAACCAACTTATTATAATCCATTCTCTTCTTTTTTTTCCAGATAAATAAAAACAACTCAACGCATAGCTTAAACAGTGGAGTCAAAAAATTAAGTTAAAAAAAACAAACAATGCGGGAAAAAGATCACTCACCAAAGAAAATGCTCCACTGCACCTTTAATTCAACTTCAAAAAATTCTTTACATTCGAATGAAAATTTTAATATAAAGAACGACTTTAATGAAAATATTTACACAGATGCTTTAGAAGATTTTAAATTTGAACAACCTCTCGACTTAAGATTAGATTATAAAAAATTAAGTCCGGCAAATGATTTCTTACAAGATGATAATTGTAGGCATAACAATCACTTGTTACAATCATTAATTGAAATTTCTAGTACAAATTTAAGTATTAATAAGAACAAATGTGCTTCTAATCATTGTGATCACACACCTAAGCATTCAAAGTATTCTTCTCAAAAATCATCATTTATAAATGAAATTGTAGATAATGTTAATCCATTACAACAAGGTATCACCTCCTATTCATTCAAAAGTATTCAAAAGAAAAAACAAAACCTTACAGGTGGGAAACGTTATCAAAATCGAAAAGATTCAGCAGAGTTTAAGTCAGCGTCCCATAATAACGTCATTAGTAAAAATATCAACAATAACAAACAAAAAAAGAAAAATAGCAATTCCAAATCAACAACTTCTCAGACCATAAAACCAAATCGTCATTCTTGCAAATATTGTGGAAAATTATTCCCACGTTCGGCAAATTTAACCCGTCACCTAAGAACCCACACCGGCGAACAACCCTACAAATGTAAACTATGTGAACGTTCCTTTAGTATATCAAGCAATTTACAACGTCATATTCGAAATATTCATAATAAAGAAAAACCGTATAAATGTCAAATTTGTGAACGTTGTTTCGGACAACAAACAAATTTGGATCGTCATTTGAAGAAACACGAGTTCGATGCATTATCATTAGGGGTAAATTCAAATTTGCACATATCTAAGAAAAGTAAAACAAGTAACTTAAATAGTTGTAATCTAAATAGTAATTCATTAATCGATTCTTATGATCCGAATAACAATCGATCATCACATCAAAAACAATGTAATTATGATTTAAGTAATAATGGCAACACTGAACGTAATTATAATAATAATAATCAAGTAATTGAAGCAGTTGCAACAGATGAAAATAAAATTAAAATGATTCCTTTGCATAAATTAAAGTCTCCAAAAATTAATATGCAGTTTTTTCTAAAAATCGCGTTCTCCAAAGAGGAAGTCGATAATAAACAAAATTCTACTTATAAAACTAATGTGAATTATAGCAGCACTGGACGCATTGTGAATGATAATAAAATCGAACGCATTGTGAATGATGACAAAATTGGACGTATTTTAAATTCACCAATTAATTTTAAAATAAAAACTTTATTGTAGTTTTTGAATTTATAAAGTACATTTAAATTAATTACTAAGTTATGTAAAACCAAATGTGGTTATGAATTGCGTTCGGAAAACACAATTGTACAAATATAGATAAATTGTTATACCAAGTTTCTAATTTAGAAGAAATCAAAATGTAAGGGAGATCCTGAAAGAATTAAATTGGGGGACTTTCTGTGTAATAAAAAACAAAACTAAAATATTGTTAAATAATAAGCTTATTAGAATTTTGTAGATATGTACATTAAATACAAATATATATATATATATATATATAATTTATATATTAATATAAATTTATAATAAAAAAATAGTAAATAGTAATGAAATATCTTTGTTATTATTAATTTAATATAAAATAGCAGTATTAATAGAAGGAGTTTAAAAATTAATTTAAGCAATATAAGAGGCGCAGGACGTTTATTAGAAAAGATGTGTAATGGTACCTAACGTAACTGAATCAATTTCAAGTGCTTCTATTGAGTGTTTAAAATTGAATTTAAAGTTTTTATAAAATTCAGGTTTTTCCTCCTTTTTCTGATTTCTGGATTTCTGGTGATAAGAAATACGAGCTTTTCGAGATTATCTTGCATTTAGCTTGAGAACCATAAAGACATTTCTATAGTTTAGTTACAGTTGGCCACAAATTTCTTCTTCTGATGATTAAAATTTCAATCTGCCGAGCTATTATCTGTTTTATCTTGAAAATCCTAAAAAATGTATTTAAAGTGCTTCAAATTGAATTTAAAGTTTTCATAAATTTCAGGTTTTAATTAAATTTTTTGAAATAATCAGGGATTAAACTTAATTTTATAACTTTATTAATTCCAAAGATATGCTGGTAAGGTCTAAGAAATCGTGTAGCATCTATCCGAATTACTTACTTTTTTGCTCTCGAATTTCAGTAACATAAGGAGAACTGGACATTCTTGCATCACATTTCCTGGCATTTTCATCAATTTCAAAGATGTATTTTCAAGTTTTTGGAAAGCGTGCGACAGGCACGCAAACCATCACTTCAATTTATTTCATAATTCAAAAACAAAATGGAAACCGGACAGAACTATCTTATGCTGAATTTCAGGTTTCTAGAGTCATTAATTTCGAAAATATGCTTCATAGATATATTAAGTGTGTGGGAAGTATCCGAACAACGACTTTAATTAATCTCCAATTTAAGGGATCTAATGGAAACAGAACAGAATCATTTTGTACCAATTTTTAATTTTCTATCTTAATTATCTATCGTTTCAATCGTTTGTCCTTGGTTTGATCATAAAATTTCAGAATCCGAACCAAGGATCCGATCACGTCGATTTTCAAACCCCAGCGTACTTTCGTAATTAGTAATTTACAGTATAAATTTCACCAAGATAGCATCATTATTTTTTGAGTTCTTGTGTTTACGGATGGACGGACACAGCTTAACCGACTCAGAAGGGGTCACTGAGTACAAAAACTTTTCTATGTCTAGCTTGTTCCTTTTAGTGGCTATAAACACCGTACCAGAGTTAGTAAACCAATTTTACCGTTTTTTTGGTGTAAGGTATAATAATAAACGTTTCTTAGAGGGTTGAAATACAATTATTGGAAATTAACAAGGGAGCTTCTACTAGCTACTAGCCTTCCTAGTAGACTTTCGATTTCATTCAAATACAATAATATATAGTGCAACACACATTTGCAGAGAAATAAATCTAAAAAATATTTTGGTTAAATAACTATATAGATCTTTTAGCTTTTAGAGTTGTCAGGCGAACAAACGGACTCCAACAAATTCGTAGATTTGCTTGTTAATTTAAAAATAATTCTCGCAATTAAATTGTTATCAATCATTATTTTCATTCCATACATTCTAAACGGAAGTACGATTCTAATATACCTATGACAATCGCTTACTTTTGTATAAATAGAATCGTCTTAAATTCTATACTTAACTTAAACTATTGAATATTAATACCATTAAGGCCTAACTTATAATACCAATATTACTATCTAACTTATTATACCTAATAATACCTATACCTAATTATAATTGTCCGATCTGATTTAAGAATGTTTAATTAACCTCTTGTTTAATTATAACATGTAATAACAAATTCTATTTTTTTAATATCTGCAATATTATATTTCAGTATGACTAAGATTGTCTTAATACTACTGTTAGCCATTGTTGAATTGTTATAGATTCACATCTGGTAGATTGATGTTTAATTGGTATTAAAGTATATTAAAGACAAGCTCTATATAATTTAATTCTAATAATTTTATTATATTTTTCTTCTTGTTTTTTACTACATTGTTTTATTTTATGTAATATATAACTTTAATTTAATTGGTATTGTTTAGATTGTATTGCTACTTTGTTTCTACCAAGTTCTGTTCAATTAATCAATAAATTAATATCAAATAGGTGAAGGTTGTTAAAAAATTAATACTTATTGATTAACAAAAATATGACTTAATATTATTAAAAAAAAAAACAAAAAATAGGAGGAAACTGAAAAATATCGTAATTTGATATTATAACGTAGAGGCTACAGAGTATATGAATACCTATTTAAGTATAAGACTATAGATAGTAATCAAAAATGTTTTTATTTTTTTAATTTTAAAATTTAGTCAATTGATTATAATCAAATATTATTTTATTTTTTCTTTTATTAGATATTAAAATCCCCTTAAGAGTTTTATTACTTTGGTATAATATTGGTTCGTGCCATGAGCTAAATAATATTCATTGTTATCAATATACAATAGGGTAAAGATAAAATAACACTATAAAATTGTTTATGACATTTTAGACAATTATTATCCATCTAATTACAAGTAAAAATTAAATTTTTTAAAATTTATTGATTGAAAATCATATATTTATAAAATAATTATAATAATTGTAATCTAGTAAGTTTGTACCTTTTTGGTATCAGTAAAGTTAAATCTGGTAATTATAATATATACCATTAGAAATTTTGTAACTGCGTTTTAAAAAGATTTTAATATATTCAATAATTATTAAAGACTTAATCGTATTCAAATCACCACCATGCAACTTAGAAGCTGCACCCCATAATCGTAATACTCATGTAACAACTCAATCTCATTTATAAACTGTAAACTGTTTAAGACCCTTTTCGGACTATAACTCTTAAATATAGAAACTCTTTTAAGTCACACATCTATCTTCTGGAACATTATGATTTAGAAAAATTCAAGAGAGTTTTCAATATTCTACTTAAAATCTTATTTAGTCCTTAAGGATCATAATGTGCTCTATCCTTTTGCATCCCTACTTCCCAGCAATTATTGTTCCAAATCAGTTCAGGTATTTTTCTCATTTAAAGGTAATTCTTTTTTTAGGTGCTTTTTTCAAGTTTCCACAGTGCTTCTTAATAAACTCGTGAGACTACTGATATCAAGAAAAAAGATGTCAATCAATCTCCAGATTTTTAAGAACTTCTGATGTAATTATAAAAAACTATAATAAGATTTTTTATTTAAGGCTTCGAACTTGGATTTATATGTAGAACCTGACATGAAAATACCATCAATTGTCCCTTATTATCCTATTTTCCATCTAATTCTTTGCCGACTTACACAATTATGTATTATGTATTTTATCTTGGATGAGGAAACCATATTTATTAATCTCCTCGTATTCACTCCTAGTAACTGATCATATCAGGTCAACAGATGGAGTGTGTAGGAATTAGGGAATCGAGCATTAAAAAAGCCTCGATAGCATAGCTATCCTTCATATTGGTCGACTACTCTTCCAAGTAAGTGCAGGTGGTGCTGCCTTGTACTCCTGGGAATTGTTTCCCAAACATTAGTAGACGGCACCTCGGAAAATTAATGATTTGATCCTCCTCGTAAGAGATGTTCGAATACGGTTTACACCCATATATAGTAAAATAAGCCTTGTTTTGGAATCTTTACAAAATTCTCGAATGTGGATTAATCGCAGTGGAAAACGGATCTGAACTAAGAACAATGATTTAAAACTCGAAACCTGAAATGTAAGAAAAATGCTTCAAGATGGAAGACTCGCAATAAGAAGGTTCGGTAGTGTAGCTGTCCGTTATCCCGGTCGATTCTTCGAAGTAAATGCAGGTGGCATTGCCTTGTACCCCTGGGATTTCTTTCTCAAAGACTAGAAGACGGAATCTCTGAAACTTAATGACCTGGTCCTCCACATAAGAAGTTTTGTCGTATGGTTAACACCCATACAAAGTAAGATAAACCTTGTTTTCGATTCCTTAAAAAAGTCTCGAATGCAGATTGATTATAATGGAAACCAAACCCAGGGACTACATAGGAGCAATGATTTAAAACTCGGGCAGGAATATTTCAAGAAATAGCTAATATTCTTCTTCAAAATGTTCTCAATGTGTCTGTCCGCATATCTACATAATTCTTTATTGTTTTCACATAAAGAAAAAAGTTTTTAACAGTGAACAATGAATCTCTAAATTAAATACTATTCTTCTTACACCTACCTTTATTGACCTAGAATCCTCTACTATCTAATAGTTAATTAACTCCTCATTAAATTCTCAATCATAAAACAATGCAGATTACAGATTTCGATGAAAACTAAAAATTTTAGAATGCCTAAAAATGTCCAGTCTTCAAAAAAATCTTAATTCTACAAATTTCCTTCTTTTATATTCAACTTAGTCATCAATTGTATCATTTGTTTCCTTAAGAAACAATATTTTCCACTTAACTTAACTCCCAATATTAAAATGTTAAATTTATATTGGTAACAAACTTGATAAATGGTAAGTATATCACAAAATATTCAATTAAGTGAATAAATTTTGCGTAGTTATTTTTGTAGTGCAACCTTGATCAACATCTTATTAAATGTTAATAACTAAGATGATTATTATTTCTAATATTTTTTTTTTTTTTGCATTTAATTTCTGTATTTTGACCAAAAACGGCCACACCTATTTTTTGTTTTTTTTTTTTTTAAATTCTATATTTTCTACTAAATTAAAACATGTTATAAATTTTACAAAGTAATAGTGAAACGAAATAGAATAGGAATCAAGTCTAGCTTTAACAATCTACTTAAATACATATTTTAGTTGAAATAGTAGAAAAAAAATGTTGTACACATATACATAATTACATATATGTACTTATTAATTCTACCACTGACGGAAATAAGCACGAGCGAAAATGAAATTGAAAATATTATATCAAATAGGATTAGTAGTCAAGAGACGAGACAAAACTAAAGCCTAGTTCACATTATGTCAATCTCAACTAAATTATATGGAATATAATATTGTTCACGACTAAGAGTGCGTTTATATTGGAGCTGAGATAAGTAATATGAGCATCGATAAAAGCATAGGGTAGAAAATTATAACTAATAGTTATAATTGATTAAAGCGATGATCCAATATAAACAATTCTATTAAAATCATGTATCTAGTTTTCTACGCTATGCTGTTATCGGCGCTCTTATCACTTATCACAGCCCCAATAGGAACACACTCTTAGGCTGTAATAAGTGATATAATTATCACTTATTTCAAACTTTATAACTTAATATACCAATGTCTAAAAAGTTACGATGAGGCATAAAGTTAAGTCAAGGGTTGAATAGGAAATCCAGAAGGAATACGTTGACATCTTACTTCATTTTTTACATAATAAATATTTGGAAAAACATGGTTATAAAAATATTTGAGAGCGGTGCTTAATACTCCAGAAAATAATTGAGAATTATATTCAAGTCGTGGCTTATCATATGTTTTATATATTTATATAAGTAGATTTGGAGATGTGAAAATTATCTTCTACACTGGCGAATCCGAAGCATTTCTCGGCATCTTTTGCGATCGAAAATATATGATCATTCCACGAGAGTTTTTCAAATACTTCCATGCCTTTAAGATTTTGAAAAGTTTCAAGTTTTGAAAACTTACATTCCTGAAAAAATCCAAGATCCGAATGTGTTTTACTCAGTTTATAACAGACAATTTTGAGTTTTTGAGGTACTAAAACAACCTCGTTTGCGCTTCCTTACTCTTGATATATTCTGAGGTCATTATTTAAAGTATTTTAATTTTTTATTGTTCATCACTTACCTATGTTCGGGTGATATTAACTGCTCTCTTAGAAAGGTAAAAATAATTAAGAGTACTGTCATCAGCAAAACGAAGATTTTCTTTTGGGAAAAGGATAGAAGATCATTGATAAATGTAAGAAATAAGGTTGGAGAAGTATCGAATCTTGAGGGACACTCATACATGTCGATTATAAAGGTTTTGTTAATTTTCTCCAAACAACGGTCGCACAGGTCACCTGTTGATCTTTTTGAATTAAAACTAAATTTAAAACTAAATTGGAAGTTACTAATGAGTCCATTTCTCTCTAGATAATTACTAAAATAGAAATTTATTATTAAGTGATAATTAATAATTACCCTTGATAGTAGTGATTTTAGAGCAATTGGTCACAAGGTTCATGTTAAGACTACATAGTGGGTTTTCTTTCAAATCCATTTGGTTGCGTTCAAAAATCTTCCAATTTCTGCAGATTATTAAACGGCTAGAATCGTTGAATTCAATGGCTACCTAAATATATCCTTCAGATCAAAGTTAGCGCTGCGCGCTTTGACCATTGTCCTGTAAACACATCTATTATTCTACAATAAAAATGTATTAATATCCAGCATACAGAAATAATAAACTTGATATTGTAGGAGTGTTTTTCCACAATAATAAATTACAATATTAACTTAATTTTCAATATTAACTTTATATCTATATATATAAAAGGGAAAGTTTGTTTATTTGTTTGTTTGTTTGTTTGTTTGTTTGTTTGTTTGTTTGTTTGTATGTTTGTTTGTTTGTAGCGAATAGACTCCTAAACTGCCCAGCCGATTTTCATGAAAATTTGTATATAGAGGTTTTTGGGTACGGAAAGAAATCGTGGCCCAAAAATTTTGCTCTAACGGACCGCCAAGTTGGGGCTGTGGTGCAAGTATTTAAACTTCTTTGTTCTAAAATGAAAACGGTTTGACCGATTGACTTCAAATTTTGTATACGTGATGCTCTTTGAGAATTGAGTTGACCCTATTAACAGTTTTGGAATTTGTTAACCCATGTCGGGCCGACGGGTGGTCAAAAAAAATTTTGGGTCCAAATTTTGTCCGATTTTACAAAATTCAGGTTTGGCTAAAAAGAAAGCCCCAAAAAAAATTTTGTTGAGTTCCATTAACCCATTGCGGCCCAACAGCTTTTTATAGGTTTTTTCAATACTTTACTCTAAATTCAAAACGGTTTGACCAATTGACTTCAAATTTGGTATACGTGATGCTCCTTGAGAATTGAGTTGACAGTATTAACAGTTTTGGAATTTGTTAACCCATGTCGGGCCGATGGGTGGTCAAAAAAAATTTTGGGTCCAAATTTTGTCCGATTTTATAAAATTCTGTTTTGGCTAAAAAGAAAACCCCAAAAAAAAATTTTATTGAGTTGCATTGCGGCCCAACAGCTTTTTATAGGTTTTTTCAATACTTAACTCTAAATTAGAAACGGTTTGACCGATTTTCTTCAAATTTTGTATACGTGCTCCCCTGAGAGAATTGAGTTGACATTATTAACAGTTTTGGAATTTGTAAACCCATGTCGGGCTGACGAGTGGTCAAAAAAAATTTTGGGTCCAAATTTTGTCCGATTTTACGAAATTCTGCTTTGGCTAAAAAGAAAACCCCAAAAAAAATTTTGTTGAGTTCCATTAACACATTGCCGCCCAACAGCTTTTTATAGGCTTTTTTAATACTTTACTCTAAATTCGAAATGGTTTGGCCAATTGATTTAAAATTTTATAAGTGATGCTCCTTGAGAATTGAGTTGACAGTATTAAAAGTTTTGGAATTTGTTAACCCATGTCGGGCCGACGGGTGGTCAAAAAAAATTTTGGGTCCAAATTTTGTCCGGTTTTATGAAATTCTGCTTTGGCTAAAAAGAAAACCCCAAAACAAATTTTATTGAGTTGCATTAACCCATTGCGGCCCAACAGCTTTTTATAGGTTTTTTCAATACTTAACTCTAAATTAGAAACGGATTGACCGATTTTCTTCAAATTTTGTATACGTGCTCCCCTGTGAGAATCGAGTTGACACTATTAACAGTTTTGGAATTTGTAAACAGACGTCGGGCCGACGGGTGGTCAAAAAAAATTTTGGGTCCAAATTTTGTCCGGTTTTTCGAAATTCTGCTTTGGCTTAAAAGAAAGCCCTAAAAAAAATGTTGTTGAGTTCCATTAACAACCCATTGCGGCCCAACAGCTTTTTATTAATTTTTTGGTTATTTTACTCTAAATTAGAAACGATTTGACCGGTTGACCTCAAATTTTATATGTGTGAAGCAACTTGAAAATGGAGTTGAGTCTGTTAACAGTTGGTTCTACGTTTGGTCAAAAAAAATTTTTTGGAAGTAAATTACGTCAAATTTTGGAAAATAGTTTGTACTGCTTTGAATTACAGAAAGTTTCAAAAATTACTAGAATAATCCTAGAAAAATCGTTTTAAAAAGATTGCTTTCATACATTTTTAAATTTACGTGTGTAAACCGTGTGTAATTTTTGTGTTAACTTTTTACAGTAACATCAAATTCAATTAAACCTCCATTGAAAGGCGCAGCAACGCGCACCGGGTATTAGCTAGTTCCATATATAAAAAGCTTGTAAACAGAACAACAGATTGTTTTTTTTTTTTTTTATAATTTAAAATTGAATGTAACAGTTATGTTTAATATTTTTGTTATAATTATTATTAATTTTAATGGTGATTATTGTTATTGATTTTTAATAAAGAAAATCTCATTTACTTAAAATTAATAAATATTAAATGTGGGTAGAGTTCCATTCATATATTCATGTATGTATTTATTATTTTTTTTTGTTTGTTTGTTTGTTTGTATTTGCATTGGAATTGCACTACAAAAGAAATAGAGAGGTTGTCATCCACGATTTTATTTTATTTTGTGTGCATTTTGTTCATAATTTGAATGTAAGATCAGTATTTAAAAAAATAAACTTTTTAAATCATAATTCAGATAATAAACTATTAATGTCTTTGGTCTTACGTCTTTGTAAGTTTAATAATTTTATAGTTCGTTTTAAATATTTTTTTAATTTAACTTCACTGAATTAAACTAGTAGTATTTAAATATATTTTAATTGATTTAAATATAGTCATAAATAGATTAAATATAATATTAATTTTTCACAGGGTGTTTGATGAGCAGACAGTATAATTTCATAGGATAAATAGAGGGGTTGAAATAACTAAAAATCAAATCAATATTGAATAATGAAAACTATACTTAAGATATAAAATTTATGTAATTAAGCAAACCTATAATAACATATGTCAAAATATAATGTCAGAGCTTCAACGTTAAAGTTTAATCCAGGCGAAATACAGGTGTGTCCTGTATACAATACAACAATTCACTTACTAACCGAGGAGGTGCGGGTTCAAATCCAGTACGGGTCAATTATTTTTTAATTGAGAAAAATTTATTGAAAAATAATTTTTCTTTAGAAATTCCCATGGTAACTAATAAATAATATTACTTATAAATTTATAGATAGTATTTAAAGTGGTTGCACAACGGGCCGCAAAGCCTATTTGTTAGGATGGCACATGATATACCCCATATCAAAACAACAACAACAACAACAATATAACCTACATGTCAAAATTCAATTGACAGTTACACGCACCACAATTTTAATTTATCTCAGATTTCATAAATATTGGGAAAACAGGGCTACTAACTAATTTGTACAAAATTTCAATTTCTCTAACTTTTTTAATTACGAAGATATATTGGTTAGGTTAAAAAGACTTATGGCAGCTATCCGAATCACTAGATTCATTCCTTTCAAAATTCAAAAATATAAAGAAAACTGGACCAAAAACTCTTGTACTACATTTAAAATTTCTATAGTTATTAATTTTGAAGATATGCTGTTAGGTTTTGATTTGTGTTTGAGAGGTATCCGTACAATTACTTAAATTCAAGGGAAGCATAAAGAACCACCCTAATTTGAAGTACCAAATGAGTACCAAATTTGAAAGTTCTATTTTTATTGGTTTCGAAAATATGCTCGTTTGCCTTTTGTTTGATCGGAAGCTTCCAAAAATCGAGCACATTGTCCTTTTCCACCCAATTAGAATTCCGGTGTTACTTTTATCATTAGTATATATACCCACTGTCCGATTCCACATAATATATTAAAACAAGATATCGTACTTACGATCCAATGACGCTGAGCAAATATATTAATATATATACTTTTCTTTATCCAGAGCTTGCTTCCATTTGACGGTTGCAAACACGTTACCAAAGTTAATATATTCCTTTATCTATTTTAGGTGTGGAATCAGGAGAAGGCTCATACCTATTTCCCAGGATCTACGAGTAATATCCTTTCCAAATTTCAAATTTTGAGCTTGAACCATCGGGAAGATATAAGTGATAAAAAATTTATTTTGAAAAAATCGACAATAGTTATAAATATTCATTTAACATCTATTTACAGGATTCAGGGTTAGATTCGGATTCGATTTACTTGAGTCTATATCTGTCTCATCTCCTATACATCTAGAGCTAAGTATACCTCTTGGTACGGATATAACTAGGTTATACTTAATTAATTTTCAAAAAAACAAATACTTAAATATAATACCAAAAAAAACAAAAACCTTCAAATAACCAAATCGCTTAATTATTGAACAAAAACCAAATTAATTTCTACATCCCTTGTTAAAATTGCATGTTATATCAAATTTTAAAAAGAATGTAATTGTTATAATATTTACAATACAATACAACAAACTACAACATACATTAGTTATAACAACAATAATAGCAAATCGTGCAACATTATAAAAAAATTAATTTATTTGTTTTATTTATTATTTTTTAAATTTGTTGTTTTTGTTTTGTTTTTTTTTTTTACCTAAGAATTCCTGAAATTGCGTAACATTTATTTGCAACGTCTTTTATATATTATATATTATGTATGTATATACATATATATGTATGTATATATATATACATATATATTTATTCACAACCAACAATCTAAACACGCTTTTGTAACAAAATAAAAAAACAAAATATTTTATTGAATATTGCAAAAGTTGTATGCAACAAAAAAAAAAAAAATAAAATAAAAAAACAAGAAAATACCAAAAGGTACATATAGATAAGATATTTTCTAAAATTTAACATATGGCTCATGAATATATAGACTAAAAGTTTACTTAAGAAAATGAGAATGGTCATCTGGTCAAAAAAAAAATGTAATATATAAAAACAACAACAACAAATTAAATTTATTTATATTATGCTTTTTTTTTTTTTTTTTTTTGTAATTTAAAAGCTTTTTACGGCTACCCGAATCTACGCCCCAAGAATTTTGATCCCAAAAAAATTTTATTGTTTGGGGCCTTAATTCATATGAATTTTGGCTCCAAAAAAAATGGATTTTGACCCCAATTTTATTTTATTTTTCCAAAACAAATAATTCCAAAAAAAAAAATTCCAAAAATCTAAATTTAATGACAAACTATTTTTTAAAAACAGTAATTTTTTACTTCCATATTTCAACAAATATAAATTTAAAAATAGAGTGGGCTGCCGCCCCCAAACCCCCGCTAAACAAATTATTGAAACCCTGATTTTGAATCCAACTCTAAAATCCCTCCGAATTCAGAATCTCACATATACAAATATATAAATTTTCTGAAAAAAGCGTAAAACTCTGCTTTTGAATCCAACTCTAAAATCTCTCCTAATTCAGAATCTTACATATACACATAAGTATATAAATTTTCTGGAAAAAGCTTAAAACCCTGTTTTGAATCCAATTCTAAAATACCTCCTTCTAGAGATTTTAGGGATTCCTTTTTAGCGATTTTAGAGTTGGATTCAAAATCAGGATTTCCGCCTTTTCCAGAATATTTATATATATGGATATGTAAGATTCTGAATTAGGAGGGATTTTAGAGTTGGATTCAAAAGCAGAGTTTTACGCTTTTTCCAGAATATTTATATATGTGTATGTGTCGGATTCTGAATTAGGAGGGATTTTAAAGTTGGATTCAAAATAACGATTGCCGCTTTTTCCAGAATATTTATTATGTATATGTGGGATTCTGAATTAGAAGGGATTTTAGAGTTGGATTCAAAAGCAGAGTTTTACGCTTATTCATATGAATTTTGGCCCCAAAAAAAATGAATTTTTGACCCCAATTTTATTTTATTTTAAAAAAAAATTAATTTTGACCCTAAAATTTAAAAAAATTGGGGTCATTTTTCATATGAAAAAACGCACCAATTTCATACAACATTTTGGGGCCTTTTTTCATTTATTTTTTGGGCCAAAATTCCTGGGGCGTAGATTCGGGTAGCCGCTTTTTACTACGAGTACACCACGATTCAATTGTCAAAAAAAAACACTAACAAAAATTGCAATAAACCGAATGCTTCTTTTTTTTTCTATATACTTATTATGTACTATATTGTTGTATATACACATGTTTGCATTACTATAATATTTTTGTATTATATATGCATATATATACAAACTTATAAATATTCATAAGAACTCCAAGGACTTTTTATTTGTACTAGGTATATATTTAATCTAATATGTGTGTGCACTAATATTATATGTTATTGCATTTAATATAACAAATTAAAAAAAAAAAAAAAAAAAACAAAAACAAAAAAAAACTAACGTTATTTTTTAATAAAAGTAAGCCAACAAAAGTAGACAATCATAGCCACCACTACCAAACACAACACCACTATAATAGTATATACATTAATACATGTTATGTAGATTGCATTTATAAGATGAAAAAAATTTTTTTGTGATCTTGTAAAAACTCTAACTCTAACTTTAAATTATTTGTTATTTTTTAGGGTGTGGCACCCTAATAATAACTGCTGCCAACAAGGGGATACTTATTGCAAAAAAAAAAAAAATTTCAAGAGTTATATTTTTACTATTATGTTGTGATTTTTTTGTGTTGTTTTTTTTTGTTTTTTTTTTTTTCAAATCTATATTTAATTACGAAGGTTATTTGATAAATTTGCATATAGCTGGAAAATTTATGCAAAAATTGTATTTTACAGCTATTTAAAATTCTATTATGCGGTTGCTTAGCAACAAAATGTTTTTTAGTTTATTAATTTATTTATTTTTTTAGTTGAAGAAGTTCATGTAGAAGAAAGGGTTGAAAAAGCATATAACGGAAGTTGCAATGCTAAATTGGTTCTAAGTTAAGTGTTATATGTAGGTAGATAGGTTCTATAGAATCATCATATAAATAACTTTTTACAAGTTTTAAAAAATATATGTGGGAATTTGACTGACATGTTGAGTATCACGTATCATATATCACTTGTAAAATTTACTTAAATGTTTCAAAAAACTGACTGATGAACATAAGCGTAATATAAATGATGAAAAATAAACTTAAGTCTTACTAGTATAACGGCTGAACATCGACTAATGAGCAAATCGCATATCATAAACGTGGTTATTATCACCGAGAGGTGAAATTTCGACACTGTAACGACTTTTGTTAAAAATAGGCAGTGCAAAGTTATGAAAGCCACGTATTAAAGTTGTGCGAAGCTCTTTTAGGTAGTCTATGAATTTAACACATCAAAACAAACCATTTTAGAACCAAATTTAGGGTCGGTACAGTGATACAAATATCTGGTTTGATTTTGAAAGGATGTGAATGGTTTTTGGGAGTCGGATTTAAAAAAATTTATGATTACGGGAATTATGACGGATGGGTAAAATTGGATAAGATATTTGAAGAAAAATGTTAATGTTCTTCTTAAATTTATCTAAATCGTACACATATGCACGGTGTTTGCAACTTAGAAGTCACGAAGAGTGCAGTTGATAAAGAGTTCATTATAAACCAAAAGTTGTTCCGAAGATCTATTTCTAACGGTTTCCGGGATAACGGTCTTCAAAGTAATATTTTTAATTTTTTATAGAAATAACAATATCTTCGCTCTTGTACATTATAGAAAACTTTTAAGTGTCGGAAGCTAACGGAGATTATGGGCTTCCATAATCATATTCAAATTTAATATTATGCTTCTTTGGGGAGAGTCGAAATCCCTGTGAATCATCACTATTTTTATTAAATAACTGTAATTTTTGCGTTAAGATCTAGTATTAATGTATCAATTTTATTCATTTTTAAATCTTCTCTTCCTCAGCTTCAATTTGTATATTACCAACTTTAGGGAACACATTTGATGAAATATGATTCCATATGTCACAAACGAATTTCTATAAGTCTTGTCAGCTCAACTATATAGGAATGAGCATTTGTTGCCTTCATTGTTGAAAAACTTTTAGTGTACGTAATTATTGCTTTTAATCGTATTTGTATAAGTTGCAGGCACTTAACTTTACTGAAATCTGTTTAAGTCGTTTGTAATTTGATTCCACACTAGATTGTTCAACATGGGTTATCTTGTTTTGTTTTTGAATTCCTCAATTATCTATTAGATTATATTTACATTTAGACATTAGAGAAGGAACAATTCTTTCTAAATTCCTTCAAAATAAATACTTAATGGTTCCTGGATACTCAATCGGTTTATTCCAATTGTATAGCAGTAGTAAGTGAGAACTAAAATAGATGATACATTTGAAGTTGAATTCTAAAAAAACTAAAGTAGAAGATCCGTCTCCCTTTTCAAAAATATTTTTTTTATTTTTGAATAAAACACTATTTTGTGGACACTGTTGGTACTATGTCATTACTTCAGAATTATAATACTCATAAACTATTTATATTTACATTAACTTTAAAAAAAAACTTACAAAACCGGCCCAGATTTTTTTTTTCTTTCTTTTATTACTGAAAAGCGTTCTAATAATTTTTTTACATAAAAATACGAGTACATACATAAGATTGTTGTAAAATGAGTTGATTGTAACAGCAGCTATCATTACGAGTATAATGACTTGGACATTTTGAGTAATTTATAGGTACAAAATTAATAGATTTAAAAATATATAAGAAAAAAATAATAAATAAAATTTTGAGTAAATCAATTTATAGAAGGAGGTGGTTTCATTATAACATGCAACAGAACAGCCACGATTGAAATTTTTATATTTTTGAAATGTGGATATATAATATTATGTTAAAATTGGGTGAAAGGGTGAAGTATTAAATTATTTAAATGTATCTTTTATGTATACATCTAGGTACGCATAATTCATTTATAGTTCTTATGAATTAATAGCATGCCATTTCAAAATTTAAGTCACAAAAGCAAAATTTAACAAATACTTAATGGAATAAAAACCAAAATAAATTTCTTCTGCAAATAAAAAATAGCCCAATGATATGTTACTCGGTAAAATTAATTTAGACTCAACTCATTTCCATGGAAAATATTTTATTATAAATGATACTTTTGCTTTTTCCATCAGTTCAAAGAGGACTATCGTGGCTAGTTAAGTTTACTATGGCTTAACTAAAAAAGCTGATTGGGGTAAAACTTCTAGATCTGAGTTTAATATCTGAAAAACTCAAAGCTGCCTGATCTCCTACATAAAATAATCAATCTAACCCATTTCTACCATTTCAAGGAGAAAATATGGAGCGATGAAAAAGACTTAGAGTTTTAGATTTGCAGCTAAGTCAAAAAAATGATTTGGTTATATGTCCGCGTGCAAAGCATATTTCTTTCCTAAGGATCTGCCTAATATTTATATAAAGCTTATATTCGACCTGAGAAGGAGTATAATTCTCACATTTGAGCTGGTGTGTTCCAAACTTCATTTATTTACCTTGGCAAAATTCAAAACTATGCCTTACACATAATAGGCAACCCTGTTAAATAAGTAACACTTACTCTACTTAACTCTCATCGAAATATTGCCACGATTTCTTTGTTTTATAGATATCTCTTGTACGTAATGACACTTGCTCTATTGAACTAAAGTCAATATTATACCTGCTCTTAAACAATTTCAACATAACACTGCAAGATGCTATAGTCAATATTATACCTGCTCTTAAACAATTTCAACATAACACTGCAAATGCTCACTTCTACACTATGGGCAGTCCAAGATGGAGTAAAACGAGTTACAAGAAAAATGTAGAACGAACATGATCCATTTAAGAAACCTACCTTTGGTTTACTGCCCTTCCACTCAGCCAATTAGATTCAACACATTGTCAAGAGATTCACCATTTATTTTTTTTATTTTTTTTCCTAAAGTTGGAGAGAACGCTCGCAAAAGGGATCTAGAATGCTAGACATCCTACTAGTGTGATATTCAGGAGCGCACTCACAATAAAATCTACGAGGAGGCAAGATAGATTGATAAACCCCAAAATCTTTTCCACAGTATAACAGCTAAAAAGTAATGATGGGACCAAATGGTCATCAAAGTTTCACTGGGAAGCCCAGAAGAAATAAGTTTACTGCTTGCATGAAGTTTCCTAAATTTTAAGTATTGGTTTTAAGTAATTAGTGTTCCACAAATTGTAGGTGCGATTTATAAAAAACTTCCTCTATTTCAGAGTTCTAGCTCGAAAAAGCTACCAGATTTCGGTGGTCACTTAAAACCAAACAAAACCACGTCCAATAACCAATGTATAAACATGCTTCAAAACTGCTTAATTCAAAACATATTTTTTAATAATTAAAAAGAGATGAGTTTATTGAATGAATCTAAAGAAATTAAAAAAATTGTAAGTGGTGTTCGAAATCATCTTCAAAAGTTTATTTTCGAAATAAAATATAATTAAACCAGTTTTTGAATTGAGTAATCATTAATACTCAAATTGACACATTCATTCTATGGATACTTGTGTAATTACGAGTTACTCGAAGTATGTAGGAGGATTTGAGGAAATGAATACTTAACTAATTGATTTTGGTGATGAATTCTTTTTTTCAATAATCTTCAAGTTACAGAGATACGTTTTTATGTATGCTATGATGTATATTGAGAATTGATATTAGGAATAGATACAATGGAAATTGCATAATCATCTTATGGTCTTCTTTAACAGATGTATAAAGAGTGTACCTTAGTTATTTGAAAAACCATTTTTACATCATGTTGTTTTTATGTTTTCTTAATGGATTTTGTTATTATTTTTAAAAGAAGACTTAGACACGCATTTAAAAAAATTGATTTTACATTTTACTATTAAAATAAAGTTGGTCAGAAATGCAGATATGTTGAATGAATTTGAAAGTTCAAAAGTTTTATAAAAAATAACAATATATCTATATTCTGGAAAATAGATAAAATTTGAAGTAAGATCCATTTTCAATAGATAATATATATTTTATAAGATTTTTTTTCATCTTTATATGAGTCCAAGCCTTCGTACCTGAAATAAAATACCGTCACTCTAATCCCTATTTCATCCGGGGAACTGCTGTTAGGTTTTATGTCCCACAGCTTGTGATTGTCTAAACTCAATTTGGTCACAGTGTCTCATTTATCCTAAGAAAATTGGCCAATGTATGATAATTAAAGATATTGTGACTCACCAGTCTGACTGTAAAATTTAAATATTTTCAACAGATTTCAAACAAAGTTCTAGTTAGCCCTATGACGTTCGTGCCCATTGCTTTGAGACACTTTTTGTCTCTACTTTTATCCTTCTTTACTCAAATTATTTGTGGAAAGGAACTTTAAGGAATAGGAGCTCCTGTTTTTGCTATCGCACCCATTCTAGGCACTGCGAACGGCGCCACTTAAATGGTTGCAGGTGCGAGGATTGACAGCGCCCGATACCGACCTTCCCCGCGTCTATAACCGTAAACACTTTATGAATTTCATCATAGTTAATTACAAAATATATAATATCCCACCCCCTCCAATTTCCGAAATAAATTAAAATATAAATCACAAGATACCAGGTTTCTTTAATCATTGGTATACATTCATTAAAAGCGGTTTTAAATATTCAACTTTTGTATGTCATAAGATCCTAAAGATTTTTGCGGCGTTTTGACCAATACTGGCAGGATATTTTGCCCCTCAATTTTAGGTAAGACTATCAGTCTTAATTTTGTCAGACGTATTGTGTCTCACAACTGGTGGGATAATTTCTAGTGACGATATTTTTTCTCCTGGTTGATGAACCATATGGCACATTTCCAAGTCATCCAGCTGTTTTTTAATAAATTAAAAATACTTTTCCTCTTAAAGAAATTTAAGTTAAGTCAACTTTTAATAGATTTAGAAAATTTTCATCTTTCAGTTCTAGCAATAAATAGTTTCAACATATATATAGAATAAATTATTACTAAAATATAATGAATTAAGATTACTTTGCAAAAAAATTTTCTATAGTTACATAATTTTGCATAAACAAAACATTATATATAAACTTTTTAAAAAACAAAAATGAACACACTTTTCAATTTAAACTATTCCAAAAGAAATTGTCTAGACTAAACCATAGAGATTACTTTAAATAACTTTGTATTATATTCTTAAAGCTTGATTACAGATTAGGTTGACTGAAAAATTTTTTGTATAATCAAGTTTTTGCATTTTCTTTGATGATAGATGACATACATGAATAACTTTAGTCATTTGCTTGTATTGTTATATACATAATATAATTATTTATAAACTTGTATATAATTTGATATACCATATGTATGTTGATCGTCTATCGATTTTTTGAAAAAAAAATATTGTAAATTCCAATAGTTTTATTCAGCGATTAAGTTGATATGAGTACATGGACTAAGATTGAATATAGAGCCACAATATTTTTTTAAACTCAAATCTTTAAAAAGAAGATAATGCAAAGAATATTAAACGTGTAGAGATACGACCACAATAAAACAAAAGTTTCTAAACACGAGCCTTATCCTCATATCATCATCATTATCGTTGAAATGGAGTTAGAGTTAGAGTAGAATGTAATCTGATCATGAAAGCGAAAATATAATTTTTTTTTTTTTGGAGTTAGAAAGATAAGCAAATAAACATCAATTGTTTCAAAAATTTACTCTCGCGATTCATTTTTGAATAAATAGGTAAAGGGTCATAACTCCCAGGGTCATAATTCCCCTAGGGACTTATAACTTATTTAGTGGGACATAAGTCCCTTAAGGACTTAATACTCAAAGCGATGGGACATTAACACCCTAGGGGACTTATGACCCTTAGGGTTTTGACTGAGAGCGCTGGGTCATAACTCCCTTATATAGTTTTCAGATGAAGGATTATTAGTAAAATTAAAACAATTATTAATTTTAACTATATAACATCATTTGCGGGTTTGCATATATACAGACTTTCTTGAACATAATATAATATCAAAAATAATTAACACACATTTTGGAGTTCGATTCGAAGTCAGAGTATTCCGTTGGTCCAAAATTAAGAAAACAACAATAATTTTACATATAAACTACCTTTTGAAAAGATATTTTTAAAAATAGGGCAATCCTGACTTTGTAACCAAAACCTTGCATGAATTCAAAAATACTCTGAAAACAGAGTCAACCTTGATTTTTTATTATCTTGGGATTAATGACTCTGGAAGTTATGAGCCTGCACCGTATAAATACATCTCTAAGCATAGATATTGGAAATTAATAGTGTTCCATTAAAAGTTAAGACACATGCAAAAAGAACAAAAAGAAAATGGAAAAAATAAATGCAAAATTTATACGAAACTTGTTGCAACATTATGATGACATTTTGGGCATAATTCAAGCCCACACGATTGCACTAATATTTTCTTGTTTTTTTTTTTTGAGATAGATTTAAATTTTGTATTTTCAGTTGAAAAGTGTTAGAGGTGCAATATACATTTATTATATATACATAATATAGAATATATATGTAATTTTATACATAATTATAGTACATATATTGCAAAAAAAAACGGATTGTGTGTCAAATGAATTTTAAGATTTTAAATTAGATTATAATATTTTAATCTAGCCTGTATTAATTTCTTGTTTTTTTTTTTTTTTGATTATTCATAATTAATGCTATACATAGTTTGAATTTTCAGTTTTAGGTTTTATTATGATGCTTTAAACTCATTGGATAAAAGATACACTTTTATATATTTTCAGTTTTAAAACAAGATCAAATTGTAACAATTTGAATTGGTTCTTTAAAAAACTTAAACAATATTTTAAATTTTACGTAAGTTTAGATATACTTAAATCAAATATCGTCAAAATTGTACAAAATATAAAATGATGAAAATACAGAATTATTATTTCGTCAAATTATCAAGTCCTAAAGACTTGTATGTGTTTTATTTAAAAATTAAAATGTAAATAAAAACTTGTGTAAAATATATCAAGTAAAAGCTTAGAGGTGAACTAGATAGACCATAAAAGCAAGTACTACAACCATAAGTCTATACAAGTGGCTTAAATTTCAAGGTACTAAAGCGAACATAACAGAAAACCTTTGCAAGAAATTTAAAGATTTTACTTCTATAAAGGAAGGGCATATTATATTTGAGCGTAGGAAGCTTGTGGAGTTAGCCGTGGGATATATATCTGAATCATCTTTATTAATCAATTCAATTTTCAGAATCTTAAAAACAATATGCAAAACTACACCTCAACCAAAAATAAGGTTTTTGTCATTATTGGCTAAGGAGATGGGCTTTTTGGGTCTTAAGAGGTATGCAGAAACTACGAGAAGCACGATTATCCAGTTCATCTAAAAATTTCCAAGCCTCAGAAAAACGTATAAAAATTGTGTGAAGGATCTGAAACACTTATGTGGGAGATCTGAAGTCAATGGGTGACATCGTTTTTATAATATAAACGAAAACTTCATAAAAATGTCTTTGCGTCAAATTGAATTCCTATGACTTGGGTCATATATTGCAGAGGCTTATAACTTAATTTAACTAATCAAATCAAAGAATTAAAATTCGTTCCTGTAAATCTTTATTATTATTATTTAATTTAAATATAGCTCTTACTAAAAACTTTAACAGTGAGCATATCTTTTTATTTTAAAGAAGTTTCTCACTTAAGTCTTTCGATTCAAAATTTATTGAAACGAAAGACTAAGTGGCCTTGTTTTTTTTTTCTTTTAATTTAAGATAATTGTGCACATATTTTTATTATTTTGAAGATTTAGGACTCATGAAATAAAATTTTTATAAAGATATTTCATCTTGGACTTTGTTTCAGTCAAGCATTCTCCTTAGAAATTTTAAAGTTTAACAACTAAGAAAGTTAATATGTAGTTTGAACTTAAATTTTTTATGTTATCATCTAAGATTTATATATATACCTATATTATTTTCATAATTTCAAAACCAAAATTAAAAATTTTGGATCATATTTAACTGTCCATCGGATCAAGCTTGAATTGTTATCATTTATGTTATGACTGTTGTAGTGAATCCCTTGTAGCCTCTAAACCACACATGGAATAAAAATTTAAAGAAAAACATTAATAGGTTTATCTATATATATAAAAGGGAATGTTTGTGTGTATGTTTGTTTGTTTGTTTGTTTGTTTGTTTGTTTGTTTGTTTGTATGTAGCGAATAGACTCCTAAACTGTCCAGCCGATTTTCATGAAAATTTGTATATAGGGGTTTTTGGGTACGGAAAGAAATCGTGGCCCAAAAATTTTGCTCTAACGGACCGCCAAGTTGGGGCTGTGGTGCAAGTATTTAAACTTCTTTGTTCTAAAATGAAAACGGTTTGACCGATTGACTTCAAATTTTGTATACGTGATGCTCTTTGAGAATTGAGTAGACACTATTAACAGTTTTGGAATTTATTAACCCATGTCGGGCCGACGGGTGGTCAAAAAAAATTTTGGGTCCAAACTTTGTCCGATTTTACGAAATTCTGCTTTACTTTTAAAGAAATCCCCAAAAAAAATTTTATTGAGTTCCATTAACCCATTGCGGCCCAAAAGCTTTTTATAGGTTTTTTCAATACTTTACTCTAACTTCGAAACGGTTTGACCGATTGACTTCAAATTTTGTATACGTGATGCTCTTTGAGAATTGAGTAGACACTATTGACAGTTTTGGAATTTGTTAACCCATGTCGGGCCGACGGGTGGTCAAAAAAAATTTTGGGCCCAAATTTTGTCCGATTTTACGAAATTCTGCTTTACCTTTAAAGAAATCCCCAAAAAAAATTTTATTGAGTTCCATTAACCCATTGCAGCCCAAAAGCTTTTTATAGGTTTTTTCAATACTTTACTCTAAATTCGAAACGGTTCGACCAATTGACTTCAAATTTTGTATACGTGATACTCCTTGAGAATTGAGTTGACACTATTAACAGTTTTGGAATTTATTAACCCATGTTGGGCCGACGGGGTGTCAAAAAAAATGTTGGGTCCGAATTTTGTCCGATTTTATGAAATTCTGCTTTGGCTAAAAAGAAAACCCACAAAAAAATTTTATTGACTTGCATTAACCCATTGGGGCCAACAGCTTTTTATAGGTTTTTTCAATACTTAACTCTAAATTAAAAACGATTTGACCGATTTTCTTTAAATTTTGTATACGTGCTCCCCTGTGAGAATTGAGTTGACACTATTAACAGATATGGAATTTGTTAACGCATGTCGGCCCGACGGTTGGTCAAAATAATTTTGGAAGCTAATATTGTCAAAATTTGCGAAGTACTGCTTTGGCTAAAAAGATAGCCCCAAAAAATTTTGTTGAGTGATTTGGAAGCAAATTACGTCCAATTTTGCGCAATACTGCTTTGCCCAAAGAGAAAGTGTAGTTCCGTTAACCCAGTGGGGCACAGTGGCTTTTAATAGATTTTTGCGTTACTTAACTCTAAAGTAGAAACGATTTGACCGGTTTAATGTTACCGGATTTGACTCAAATTTTATATGTGTGAAGCAACTTGAAAATGGAGTTGAGTCTGTTAACAGTCGGTCTTGCGATTTTTCAAAAAAATTTTTTGGAAGTAAATTACGTCAAAATTTGGAAAGTAGTTCGTACTGCTTTGAATTACAGAAAGTTTCAAAAATTACTAGAATAATCCTAGAAAAATCGTTTTAAAAAGATTGCTTTCACACATTTTAAAATTTACATGTGTAAACCGTGTGAAGTTTTGTGTTAACTTTTTGCAGTAACATCAAATTCAATTAAACCTCCATTGAGAGGCGCAGCAACGCGCACCGGGTATTAGCTAGTTAAAAATAAAAGTAAATTAAATAAATTCAAACAAAATAAAAAATGAACAAGGAACAAGATTAAATAAATTAAAACTATAAACTAAGTCAATATTATAAAAAAAAGAATTATATAAAGTTATTTATTTAAAAAAATTACATATAATTCATGATTTTTTTACAAAATCAAGTTTTAAATTTTTGTTAACAAATTTAAATTTACTGAAAAAATGTAAACCTAGATAACTTTTTTTTTATAATAACAATATATATACATTGGTCTAAAATACATATATATATATATATATATATATGAATTATTAAAAGAAATGTATAGTAAACAAATTTTCAAATATACTGTGACAATTATCTCTGGTTAAATTAAAGTATCAATACAGGGTACAAAAGAAAAATTCCACCTACATGAAATTTTATAACAACCATAAGTTACTGAAAAAAAACATTAACTGATTGGAAATATTTAACACTATTGTTACATAGGTCACGTGCCAGATTTACATGTTTCTTGATTGAATATATAGTTATTTGTTCAAATTAAAAAAAAAAAAACCTAAGTAAAAAATTAACGAAAAAAAAGTCCATTAAGACAACAATCCGGAAACTTAAAACAAAAAATTTTGAAATCAGGATAATTTAATTTCTGTGCCTCCATAAAATGATTAATTAAGTTAAGTCGATTTTAAAATAAAATGTATCAATAATTAATACTCATTTTTTTATTCCTTTTCCATTTCTTCAAGGAGTATAAGGCATTCACCAAATCTTTACTGTATAAAATTATGAATACATACATGTTAATTATGTGCGACATCTATTATCATAAAGAAGAGTTATTCACATATTTATATTAAATCTTATCTTATATTACGATATTAACTATTACGATATAATAATTATACAATTTTACGATATTCTTTTATTAGATATGATCTTACCAGGATTTAAGCCCGAGACTTTCTACTTGAAATGCGGTGCCTACGCCATTGGTAGTGCAAAAGAAGCCGCCTAGTATTTTGTAATGTTTCTATGATTTTATATTGTAAAATAAAGCTAGTCAATTTTAAAACTGAATTTATATTAAATATAGATTTATAGGTATTTAGCTATAGCTTAAATCGTTTTAAAAGAGATATAAATGTGCAAAATAACATCTGGTATACAAAATCCATTACAAGACATGTTATCATGTACCACAAATTATTGCCGAAAATGATAAAGCAATTACAAATATTTACACAGTTATTTCATTTGGGCGCAGAATTAAAACAATTTTATTAAAATATTTCAAAATTTATTTAAAATCTTATTTTATTTGTATGTTTAAGATTTAATTTAATTTGCTGGGCGATTTATTACAATTTCACAGAATTTAAAAAAAGAAAAATTTAAAGACTGCGTTTTTTTAAATTAAACTATTTTTATTACATAAATTGAGTGATAGTTAGTTTCTTTAAAATTATGTGTTAAATTTGTGGATTAAAATCAAATTTCAAAATTAAATTTTTGTAAGTAAAACAATTGTAAAGAAATAATAAATAGTATTATGTTACTTAATTTTTTATCAAGTTTAATCCGTGACGGTCTTATTAAAGAAAGCCGATAAAATTGTAGCAAGGATTGTTGTTATCACTTTAAAGATTAAACAATATCAAAGAGTGATATATCATCTATAATTTTAAAAAGCAATTGATCTGAAATTTAATCTTCAGAATAATTGATAACTTATAATAAAAAAATCTCTGTATAATGGAAAAGTTCGTAAAGAAGTCAGTAATCATCTTTGCAGTTAAAACCACAACTATAGGCAGATTTGTTAACATGTTCTTTTCCCAAATTATATGCTATTAAAAATGAAGTCGAATAGTTTCAAATCTTTAGATTGTTCTATATTCAAACAGCTTTATCACTTTGTAAATTTAAAGAAGCGTCTAAGTTTTAGGATAAATAGAGAGGAAGGGGGATTTCGGTATGCATTATGATCAAAGGTCTATAATGACTTAAAGCAAAATTAATTAAATATAAAAGGAAATCATTATTTAAAGATATCAGGGGCTTCGGTGGGTTAGTGGGTAATAATTTTGGATTACTAACCGAGGAGTTGCGGGTTCGGTTCCAATATGGATCATGCATTTTTTAAAATTTAAAGAAGCATCTAAGTTTTATTGTAAATGGAGGGTATGGGGGGGTTTGAGCATGCATTATGATCAAAGGTTTATAATGACTTAAAGCAAAATTAATTAAATATAAAAGGAAATCATTATTTAAACAGATCAGGGGCCTGGGTGGGTTAGTAGGTAATCATTTGGCTTACTAACCGAGGAGTTGCCAGTTCGATTCGCACACGGGTCATGCTTTTTTTAATTGAAAAAAGTTATTGAAAAATAATTTTCTTTACAAATCCCCATGATGACCAAATATAATTTAAATACACAAATATATAATATAAACAAAATAAATAATATTACTTATAAATTAATAGAAAGTATTGAAAGTGGGTGCACAACAGGCCACAAAGCCTGCGTGTTACGATGGCACATACAAACCTTAATCTCCCGTCTTTTAACATTATGCTCAGAAACACTTTCCTAGTTGAATCGTCATTGTTAAAATATTTATTGAAAATAGAATATTACACTTAAATATTAAGGTGATCTACTATTAGCCAACAGATAATTTATAATTATAAATAATAACAAATCTTTTTTCAATATTTTTAATGATGTTAACAAAACACCAATATAAATTGATTATTAATAGACTTGCAGAGATTTATTTCTAATTTTTGATGAATACTCAACAGTTTGTAGTACATTCCAAAAACATTTTTAAAAAAATGTGCCAAATAATTTGACTCTATACACGTCTGCAATCTATCTGTCCGGTTGTTTACTAAAGTTCTATAATATATGGCGTTTGATAATAGGCAATTAAATGTTAACTACGGAGATAAGTATCGCAGAAAATAAAGTATCGTAGAAGAACTTTGTCTGTATAACCACCCGTTAGGGAGCTTCCGCCCACGAAAAATCAAAAAAGCCCTATACTCAAATTGTTATACGACAAGCTTTATAGAATACATCTTCAAATGTCAAACAACAGCTGCTCTTATGAGTCTTGCAAATATAACTATAAAATGATCTTTGAAACCATATGTCACTATGAATAGATAACTCTAACAACCATAATTCCAAACGAAATACTGCATTTAAAGTAGTGTTTTTGTCGCTGATGAGCTGCTCTTGGATTTTCCACTCCGTTGAGAGACTCCAAATTGGACAGCTCTGTTAATTGACATTTCCATTCAAATGAAATAAGCTCATAATGAGATTTTTTAAAATGTTGGTATATTCTGAAGCAAGTAATGGGATCATTAGATGCCATCATTACTCAGTACTCAATGCAAGTGCTTCATATTTATATGTGCTGAATATGTGATCACATTATTAAGAAGATCTCTAAGAAACTATTTTAAGTTTATTATTCAATTTAATCTTTGCCCAAAACTTTATGGAAATGTCCTTTTTTAAACCCTTGGTATTTTTCATTTTTTGACTTTGTTTTTA
The DNA here is from genome assembly GCA_963082915.1 of Dolichopus griseipennis. Lineage (NCBI taxonomy): Eukaryota > Metazoa > Arthropoda > Insecta > Diptera > Dolichopodidae > Dolichopus > Dolichopus griseipennis. The sequence continues at coordinate 70,282,473 of OY720444.1, read as the reverse complement.
TTTAATATATTTCAGATTTAAGAATTCCATAAAAATTATAATAAATATTTTTAATGTTTAAAAATAAAATTAGAACATAAAATTTCAAATTCCAAATGAAATCGTAATTTAAACTTAATTTTTTGTTTTGTAGTCTAAGTCTAAGTTTATTGGTCATAATACCAAATCGCTAACATAACCAATTGGCACACCTCAATCATCATTTTAAATAAAAATATTTTATTTTAATATTATAAAATAAAAGAAATATCTATAAGATATTACAGTTATTTTGGCTATTAAAGATTAGAATTTATTATTTAAACTGCTAATGTTTTCTTCCTAACACTTATGGTATTTTCAATGGTCTTGAATTAATTTCAATTGTTAATTAAAATCTTTAATATTTACTTATTTATTTTAATTTTATTATCAAGGTGTTAATAAATTAAAGTAATAATCAAAAGTTAAAATTAATATAAGTAGAACTATGTTATAAATTAATTCAGGTTTAAAACAAATAACAATGGTTAAAAATAATATAAAATTAAAAATATCTATAGAATAATTTATAATAGATATCTGACATATATTACACCCCTATTCTGGTATACTCATCAGTCATCACTTAAGTAATGAAGAAATCCGTCACGTGTCATCTTATTATTCTGAACGACTTCTATTTGACGCGATGCAATATTAATTGTTAAGTTGGTAGACACTTTTAATTAAAACAAGTGTGAAATTAGGTATCACGTATCAATTCCGAATTTTTCAGAATACAAAATCATCACTTAAGTGAAAAAACATCGTATAAGTCTTCCTAAGATTTTATATATTCAAATGTATTCAATTACTTAGCTTTCATTCTTTTCTGTTGCCTAAAAAAATCCGAGGCAGAATTCTGTTTCTTCCTTAGACTTTAGCATATTTGTTAACCTAAAATATAAAATATGTAATAAGAAAAGGTTAAGTTTTATATTAGTTATTGTACTATATATACTATACACCTAATAAAGCTAGATGTTTAAAATTTTGTCAATAGCAGTTAACTTTAATGACCAACGTCTGAATAAAAGTGCAGACGTGTAGTCGATGCAGTGGAAGAGATTTAAAGAGCTGTCTTTCAGCTTATATTTTCTTTCGTGCATAACTTCAAGCCTAATAAATTGTGCATTTAAAATTTTGCCAAAGGTAATAAACCTAATGATATAATGTCTATATTATGGTCATACGGGTATTTCAAAGTTGAAAGTCTATTCAGTCTATTCTACTACACTCTTTCTAGTGTTTTTTTTTTAAGCTGTTCAACTATTCAACTGTTAGGCTAATAAGCCTGTCTACACCATAGGTACATATCGGAACAGGGATTCATGTTATATTCGTGTTATTAGAATTGATCTTAATGCATTCCACATACAATTTAAACATAAGATAGTACTAGGCCTTATAACACCTAGAAAACTTCTTTAGATTTTCAAAAGATATAATTCCATTTTTGTTTATATTGTAATATTTTGTATTTGAGTTTTATGGTATTCTATATCTGTGAATTATATTATTCAATTAAATTAAATTTTAAGAACGCATTGTTCCTATTAGTTAAAAATCTTGAAAATTTAAAATCTTGATTAAACTCAAGTTATTACCATTATTTTATGCTCTTAATTGAATTTAAAAAAATTTATGTTAAAAATGTCAAAATATGTAAACTCAAATATTTCAAAATTCCATTTTTTTGTTTTTGTACCGTTCTTTTTTCTTTTGTTTACATTTTTTTACAAAAATTATTGCAAAATTGTTGCCAGTTTGAATGACAATAACTTCAAATATTTTTGGCACAATTCAATATTTATTTTTGATTTGTATTTCATTTAATTTATTGAAAATTCAAACCAAATTGACCGTTCTTTTATATCTTCTACAAGTGCAAACTTTTGTATTTTGAAAATTCACATTTTAAAATTGTATTTTACTAACAATTTTTACATTTTAATGGACAATTCCATTTCCTTTTGCAAAACAAATAGTAAAAATTTTATATTTATATTTATTTAACTATATTAAATTTTGTGTTAAAAGACTTAAATATTACAATGCTAATAAAATAGAAGAGGTTATATGCCTCTTATATTCATGCAAATTGAATTTGATATATGTATGTTATTTAAGCGTGGGTTTCAAAGTCATGTAAACGCAAATTTTTTCTTGTGTAATTTATTTTAGTTTTCAATTTTGAATTTTTTTTTGTATTATGTTGTTTTTCTTAATCTTTAAGTCGTATCTGGATTTTAAAATCTTTAAATATAAATGAAAGCAAATTTAACAGAATTCAATATAACGAGGCAAAGTTAAAAGTTATATAAAAATGTTACATAACCGTAGTATCCTTGACTTCAAAACTGCAGATATGTTACTAGAATTGCAAGGGATCCACATGTTTATATATACAAATGTCAATGACTCAAAACTATAAAGATGTCAGTCAAGGTACATCGTTATTGCAATGTCAAACCAGTAGATAGTGCTAAAATATGATATACATGTATGTAACCAGCAAAATATTGTGAAAATTCAATAATTCATTTAAAAATTATAACCACTTTTTGTAGTTTTATCATTTTGAAAAAAATTCATAGGTACTAGAATATAGAACGATGGAAGAATATGGGATGGTTTTGATTTTAGTTAAAAGTTAAATAAAATTAAAATAAATAATTAAACAAGTGATGAAAAAAATCAAAGATTTTTAAACAAGCATATTTACAAAATTATATAGTACTAGCTAATACCTGGTGCGTGTTGCTGCGCCTTTAAATGGAGGTTTAATTGAAGTTGATGTTACTGCAAAAAGTTAACATAAAAATTACACTCGGTTTACACATGTAAATTTTAAAATGAATGAAAGCAATCTTTTTAAATCGATTTTTCTAGGATTATTCTAGTAATTTTTGAAACTTTCTGTAATTAAAAGCAGGACAAAACTACTTTCAAAAATTGAACGTAATTTACTTCGAAAAATTTTTTTGGACCAATCGTAGGACCAACATGTGTTGCCAAACACCAAGCTTGTTAACAGACTCAACTCCATTTTCAAGTTGCTTCACGCATATAGAATTTGGAGTTAACCGGTTAAACCGTTTCTAATTTATTTAGAGTTAATTAACCAAAAAATCTATAAAAGGCTATTGGGCCGCAATGGGTTAACGGAGGTCGACAAAATTTTTTTGAGGCTTTTTTTTAGTCAAAGCAGTGTTTCGTAAGATCGGACAAAATTTGGACCCCAACTTTTTTTGACCAACCATTGTGCCGACATGGGTTAAAAAATTCCAAAACTGTTAATAGTATCAACTCAATTCTTAAGGAGCATCACATATACAAAATTTGAAGTCAATTGGTCAAACCGTTTTCATTTTAGAACAAAAAAGTTTGAATACTTGTACCACAGTCCCAAATTGGCAGTCCGCTAGAGCAAAATTTTTAACCTACGATTTCTTTCCGTACCTAAAAACACCTATATAAAAATTTTCATGAAAATCGACTGAACAGTTTAGGAGTCTATTCGATACATACAAACAAACAAACAAACAAACATACAAACAAACTTTCGCTTTTATATATAACTAGCTAATACCCGGTGCGCGTTGCTGCGCCTCTCAATGGAGGTTTAATTGAAGTTGATGTTACTGCAAAAAGTTAACACAAAAATTACACTCGGTTTACACATGTAAATTTTAAAATGAATGAAAGCAATCTTTTTAAAACCATTTTTCTAGGTTTTAAAAAGAATAATGTTCTAGTAATTTTTGAAACTTTCTGTAATTCAAAGCAGTACAAACTACTTTCCAAATTTTGACGTAATTTACTTCCAAAAAATTTTTTTTGAACAATCGTAGGACCGACTGTTAGCAGATTCAACTCTATTTTCAAGTTGTTTCACACATATAAAATTTGAGGAAAACCGGTCAAATCGTTTCTAATTTAGAGTTAAGTAACGCAAAAATCTATTAAAAGCCACTGTGCCCCACTGGGTTAACGGAACTACACTTTCTCTTTGGGCAAAGCATTATTACGCAAAAATGGACGTAATTTGCTTCCAAATCACTCAACAAAATTTTTTGAAGCTTTCTTTTTAGTCAAAGCAGTACTTCGCAAATTTTGACAATATTATCTTCCAAAATTATTTTGACCAACCGTCGGGCTGACATGGGTTAACAAATTCCACATCTGTTAATAGTGTCAACTCAATTCTCACAGGGGAGCACGTATACAAAATTTGAAGAAAATCGGTCAAACCGTTTTTAATTTGGAGTTAGGTATTGAAAAAACCTATAAAAAGCTGTTGGGCCCTAATGGGTTAATGCAAGTCAATAAAATTTTTTTGTGGGTTTTCTTTTTAGCCAAAGCAGAATTTCATAAAATCGGACAAAATTTGAACCCAAATTTTTTTTTGACCACCCGTCGGCCCGGCATGGGTTAATAAATTCCAAAACTGTTAATAGTGTCTACTCAATTCTCAAGGAGCATCACGTATACAAAATTTGAAATCAATTGGTCAAACCGTTTCGAATTTAGAGTAAAGTATTGAAAAAACCTATAAAAAGCTGTTGGGCCGCAATGGGTTAATGGAACTCAACAAAATTTTTTTTGGGGCTTTCTTTAAAGCCAAAGCAGAATTCCGTAAAATCGGACAAAATTTGGACCCAAAATTTTTTTTGACCACCCGTCGGCCCGACATGGGTTAACAAATTACAAAACTGTTAATAGCGTCTACTCAATTCTCAAAGAGCATCACGTATACAAAATTTGAAGTCAATCGGTCAAAACGTTTTCATTTTAGAACAAAGAAGTTTAAATACGTGCACCACAGCCCCAACTTGGCGGTCCGTTAGAGCAAAATTTTTGGGCCACGATTTCCTTCCGGACCCAAAACCCCTATATACAAATTTTCATGAAAATCGGCTGGGCAGTTTAGGAGTCTATTCGCTACAAACAAACATACAAACAAACAAACAAATAAACAAACTTTCATTTTTATATATATAGATTGATTTCATACTGAGTTTAATTTTGGGAATATATGCACTGGGGATTAAGTTACTGATTTATGAAAATGGGAAATGGAGAAGGTACCCAAATTTTACTAAAAAAACTAATGATGATTCTCAAGCATCAAATCCAATTTGGTTGATCTACTGCAGTCGGTTCGAGTAGTTGCCTTACAACTTCATATTTCACTTGAGCATTTTTTATACATAGTAAAACAGAAAGTTTGAAATTTTGCCAAAAATAATTAACCGGATGGTATATGTGTTTATTACAGGTGTCACCCGGTTTTTTGAGTCACTTCATCTAGTCACTCGGACGAAATTTATATTAGTGTTACAACTGTCATCTGGCAACTATCCGACTGCAAACAATTTCTGAAAGCTTTTTTAATGTAAATTGACAGGAAAACTCGCTTGAAGTTATGTTTGACGTTTGAGATTTTTAAAAATTTATAAAAGTGTGTGTGTATTAATATTTTTGTGATAGTAATTGAGAAGAAGAAACTGCTGAGAATCTTATAAAGTGAAAAGTTCTCAGAAGCTGTACAAATTTACTGTAAATTGATAATGAAAAGTAAGTAAATCAAATTGCAAAGTATTTTATGTTGAAATATTAAAAAATATACAAAACAAACTGAGACGGCAAACAAAAAACTTTCCAATCCCATATAATTTATAGGTGACAGCTGAGTCACATTTTTTAGTTGGATTGTGACAGTTGTAATAGAAATTAGTGTTGTCACCTCAAATTACTCGCATCTGACAAAAAAAAGTGGCACCTGTAATAGGCACAATAATGTTTATTTTACGGTGACTGGTTATTACTGGAATGTATAGTTATTCGACACGATCACCAAATAGACCTAAAACTTTTAACCAACCTTTTTAAAAATTATTATTCACAAGGTTTGTTCACAAGGTAAGGTTTTTGCTTTTAAATTATTCGACTGGTGGCCAAATCAAAAACCTTTTGCCTAAGCTTAGAAACATTTGATTTAGCAGCTAGAAATTATTCCATTTCACTTTTTCCATTCCATTACTCAAAAAAGTACTTGAATCAAAGTCTTGTCTACTCGTACACTTTCTACATCCATAACCAATATAAAAATCGTGCATCATTCTGGTTAAATTTGTGTATGGTAGTACCAAAGAACCATAGGTACTGTAGTTATACCCAAAATAAACTGTTATAAAGGAATTCCGCCCATCAGGCTTAATTTAAACAAGTTTAAGTAAATTATCAAAATAGGATTTAGCTAGGTTATAGGAAAGCTACGGAAGTCAGAAATGAAAGAAAAACACTTATATCCAAGTTAGTAAATAAAGTAAAAATTTAATACTAAGTAGGTAACGAATATCATTAAAATACAAAAAACTAAGAAATTAAAAGTTATTAAAATACTAAACCTCATCTTCGTCATTACCAGTTCTATTTCAATTATTTTTTTTTCTAATTCTTAAATTTTCTATGCCGATTTGGTCCAAATATTAAATATCGTATTTCGGGTAGCATTTCTTGAACAATTTTGTCAAGTCTTGATCTCAATGTGTTTGTCACTTTAATATGATTATCTACTGAAGTTATTTCAATACCACCTATAGCACTTTTATGTAAATGACGTTCTCTATTAATTTGAATTTCAACAGGTTTTCCTGTAATATTCAAATATTGAACAGCAACATTTTTCGATAATTTTTCTACAAGACTTGAATCTCTTTTCATACAACATATTATCACCTGAGGTTCCAATATCTTTAATAGACACTGTAAAATTAATTTTTCTAAAATTGGTTCATATTTTGGTAAACTTTCAATATCATGGTGAATTTTTTGAGCTATATCAGTTACCAAATTTTCTAATATATCATCAAGACAATTATAATAAGCCAAACGATTTATATTCACTGATTGATAAATTTTAATATTTTTAGTGGATCTAATATTATCTTCTTTTTTTTTATAATACTCGAGAATTTGAAGACTTTCCTTTCCAAAATATTTATGCTTTTCAAGAATATATTCTTCTTCACATTTCACTTCAATTTCTTCTGCTTTTTCACTAGCTTCTTGAGCAATAAAAGCCATCATAAAGTCTATTGAAGAATGAATCTCACCATGTTTTTTTGTAACGGCCATTCTTTTGCAAGTTTTTTCTATACTCGTATTGTAAATTATAAATAATTTAAAAAAAAATGTTTATCTTATTGAATATACAATTAGAACTTCAAATTAATCATTTGCCTACTTTAAAATACATAAATTTTGTATTTGAAATAAATTATTTTTACATAAAATATTTCTTAAACACCCATCTATCTGTGAGGTTTTGAATTAGAAGGGATTTTAGAGTTGGATACAAAAATTGAATTCAAATAATCTGCTAAGCAAGATTAAGGGGCGGTAACTCCCAATTTTTTGAATAGTTTGAATTTTAACTTACTATATGTGAAACAAAAAATTAGGAAGGGCTTAGAGTTCAACAATCTGTTTAGTATTAGGTTGATATTATAGTTGCTAAATAATTACGAAAACCAACCAAATTGCAAATAGTTTGTTATTTTGGGTAGATATATTTTTCGTTAACCCCTTTGACCACTGAAAGCAAAAGTTTATTTTACTCTGGGCAAGAGGTTTCAAAATTTCTGCCACGCAACTTTGTTTTATTTTATTTTAGGTTTCAATCCTAATAAATTTCTAAGATATGCTTCTATGTCTAGAGAGGTGTGTGGGAGGTACCCAAACCAACACTCCAATTCATCTCAACACTAAGGGACATAATATGAGCAGGACAAAAAACGCATGTACCAAATAAAAAGTTAATATCTTTATTTGTTTCGAAAATGTGCTTTTATGTCTTGAGAGTTAGGTGGCAGGTACCCGAACCATCATTCCAAATTCATTCTAAACATTAGGAATACAAAAGAAACTTGCTTCACATCAGTAGTTTCTATTGTTATTAGTGTTCGAGATATGCTTGTTTGCACTTCATTCGATCTGCAAAGAACAATCAAACTCCTCCTGGTTTTTTTCGTCAATCAGAAAAAAAAACGTAAAGGAACAAAAAACAAGTGAGGGAAAAAAACCTAGGGTTTTTAAAATGCACATTTTTAAAATTATATACGGTTTCTTACTGAGTATTTTATCATTTATTTTTATAAAAATATATATTATGATAATATTAAAATTTTGTTATTTCATTAATAATTAATTATATGACTAATAGTGAATTACTTAGAATATAACCCCAATACACTCAAGAAAACCTGTTAATAAGTGCAAAATATAATGTTGGAGCTTCAATGTTAACGTTTAATTTTGGAAAAACTTACACTGGTAAATAAGTTACTGTTTTATAAGAACATAAAAGTTTTAATTTTGAAGACCTAGTAGATCTTCAATGGGGAAGGTTCCCAAAATTTTGCTTAGCAAACTTATGATGGATCTGCGCACCCCCCTTCTGTCTTCACCCTTCCATTTTTTTCCGGTTCTAGGAAATTATTTTTGAACTCCAACAAAATTTGGAATTTTACCTAGAATATTATTATCTAACCAAAAATGGTTAAGACTAAGAAACAATTTCTTCAATTTAAAGAGACCCTTTCAAAATTAAGAAAAACCTTTAACGTATGTTGAAATATAATGCTGCAGCTGTAAATTTTGCATATTTGTAAAAAAAAATTTGAACAGGTGTTAAAGTTACAGGTGGTTGCAAATAGCAAAATTTCAATTTTCGAGCCCTTATAGCTCTTAAACAGGGGGCGTGACAAAAAAATTTTGTTAACCGACTCCTACTAGTTTTGGAGGACCTAACTTCTCCCAAAATTTCAAGACCCTAGGTTGAACCGTTTAGAAGATATATGGGGCCAAAAATTTTGCAAAAGTTGAGTTTAGCTTAATGGTAAATCCCAAAATTTCAAGTTTCTAGATTTAGCCGTTCCGAAGTTATGAGGGACCAAAAATTTTGTAAAACTTAGTTTTGAATAACGGTTAATTTTAGTACCGTATGGTAACCCTATACAATTGGTTTTTAAAAATTTGTAAAGCTTATAAGAACAGCTGTCTGCTACCGTTTTCAGGTTGGAAATATACCTTATAGAACTCTAATTATAACTGTTGAAATATGGGGCATTTTTCGACTTTGTGGGGCTGTAGCTCCGTAACGGGGGAAGCTACAAAAAAAAATTTTAACATTAAATTATTTTTATTGCAATACCTACCCATTTCTGATATTTTTTAGTCAATCGTAGGTAAAAAGGGACGGACGGACAGACGGACGGACAGAGTGAAACTATATAGGCACATTTTTACAAAATTTTTTGAAAATGTGCTAAAAAGTAGGACTTACTGCACGATTAAGTTAAGGAATAAGGTCTCGTTCGTGGAATTTTGCGGTAGATCATATATCTCACAGAGAATTAAAACCTAAAGGCTATATTTCACTAGAGAAATATTATATTATTATGTTATTTCATTTACAAACTTTGCGCCGGCTGTAAAATTTCAGTATTTTCAACAGTTTTTAAACAATTTTCTATATTTTAGTCACGTGACCTTTGCGTGCTTTCTTACAATCTAAACTTCGCCTCTGAATTAAAAAATATCAAATATCAAAGGATTTTATTCCTTTAACAGACAAAATGGTACATATTTAAATTACTTGTTAAATATTATTTATTATTTGAATATAAGCGATTTTTAATATCGAAGATCTGGATCAATAATTAATTAAAATTATTATACATATAACATCCTTAGGTAGAATTGAACAATTAATTAGGACAAAACTTTTCCATTCATTTATACTAAAAAAAATCGATTGTTAAAAAAAAAATTAAAAATATTTTAATATAATCGCAATTCAATTGATAACAAGTTGATATGGGATATTAATTTCCTTTTTTTTTGTTTTAAAATACATTACCACCCATTTAGTAATCCAATTAAATGAAATTAAAATTATTTTCAATTTCTGATGAAAAGGAAAAGACAAAAATGGACGTAAAACAGGAAATTAAAAAAAAAAAAAAAAAAAAAAAACTAAATTAACAATTTTATAATATAGAGTTTACATTGGTTAAGATTATAAGTTAATATAAGTTTTTTTTTTTTATTATTTTACTAAATGACATTTAATTAATTTTAAGTTTATGTATTATTTCACTTTCATTAGTTAAATGAACTGTAAACAACGATTAATTAGTGCACTGCATATTGTTATTATCATATTATTATAAGAAAAATGTCTAAAAAAGTGGAAAATTATAAAAGAATATTAAAATATATTATATAATTTAAAATTAAAAAATATTATTAATGATTGACCTATAGTTTTGCCATAAATAAGTTATTTTACTCCTTCCTCATCATAACCGCACCAATCTGTACTCCTTCTATGTGTATAAAATCGGTAGGTCTGAAATCTCGGTTTAGTAAATTTTGTTTTCACAAAATCTCGCTTTAGGAAATCTCGTTTAGAAAATCTCGTTTTTAGAAAATCTCGTTTTAAAAAATCTTGTTTTTAAAAAATCTTTTTTTTTTATATTCTGGAAAAAGCTGTTAATTCTGGTTTTGTTTCCAAACCAAAAATCCTTAAAAACCAGATTTTTCAATTAAAAAAGAGATTTTCTTAAAAAGCTAAATTTTTCAATGAAAAACCAAATTTTCTTAAACGAAATTTTCTGAAAACGAGATTTAAAAAAAAAAGATTTACTAAACCGAGATTATGGAACGCTCCCGTATAAAACCCCTTAAGCCAAATGCTCTATAATTTTGCAAAAACCACGTCAAATGCAGGCAAAATAAGTACAGACAATAGAAATACAGGCAAATAAAATTTTGACATATGACGCATATTACAAATTGATTTTGGGATTTTTGCGGGTGTGGGAAATTGAACGGGTTAGATATTGAGAAGAAAAAAGTCAATATTCTTCTCAAACATTCCTAAATCGTACACAATATGTAGTTACTACCAAATTTGGGGAAAGCATGTAACAGGATATGGCTCCATATGCAGGATGATCGTATCCCAATTTCCATAAGTTGTATTCCGCCACCTAGATAGTTTAATTGTGCACGAATGAGTGTTTGCTGCCTTCCTTGTTTCATTTTGGAAAATCTTGAGTGCAGGCTTAAGTTGCTTTATTTCTTTAAAATGTGTTTAGAAATTTATAAAACAAGGTTAGTGACCCACTTATACGTCAATGGCTAATTGGAATGTGCGGTAAGATGACGTTGAGATCATTTATAAGACGAATAGCTATATTTTGCATTTTGTCAAAATATGTCACCGCTGTAATAGAGGCATCAACCCGAATGTATGCATTGTACTCCATTTTAAGAATTTCGGAGCAGAAACAACTAAAAATTCAAAAAATTTGTTCAGAAAATATGGTCTGCTTTATTAGACGTGCCAAAACCAAAAAAAATATATTCCGCTGACAAGCAAGTTGTAGCTTTTAAAGAAAATCTGCCACCAGCAAATGTTTCATTTTTAACTTTTAAGTTATAAATCTTAGTATAACTCTCGAAATATATTAACCCCTTTATCTTTTTCAAAACTACCCAAGCTTCTAACAATTGTTTCAGAATTATTACTCTTTTGAAATACTGTTAAGTAATTTATGTGTTATTAACTTTTTTCAAAAAGGAAGTCAAAAAATTAATTCCTTACTTGGTAGTAATTTTGTTGTTTTTTATTTTTTACTTGACTGTTGGTTTAAAACTCTTTCATAGTTCATTAAATGCGGTGGCGTCAGAAAAAATATAGTATTTTTATTTTCATTACCTACATTATTCCAGGGCGATTTTGATAAATTACAAAATAGTTGGTTTTATCTAATTGGAACTTGTAAAAAATGAATATTGATCAAAATCGTTCACAGCACAAAAAGTATTTAGAGTACAGTGATTAATAAAAATAAAAATGAACTTTAACTATTATGCAAATGCACAATGCAAGTAGAGGAAAAACTTAAGAAAAAGAGAAAAAAAAATTAAAAGCAGCTTCTGGACTCTAGAAAAACCACAGTGTTATTTTGTAATCAACAAACTACGTCAAAATAAAAATTTAATTTTTTTGTTGGAATTGTTCCTTTGTTGTAAGTTTTGTATGGCAGTTCAAGATGAAAAGTGGTTATTGATAGTATGACAGGAAGAGTACAAATTTTTTTTTATTTTAAAAGTTATATAATTATTTAATGAACTGCTTTTCCACCTTGTACTTTATTATAACATTTACATTTTTGAAGTAAAGTTGTATGATTTTTAGCACATTTTCAAAGTAGTTTCACTCTGTGAATACTTAGGTAATCGACGGACAGACGGACATCCGTATGTTTAAAAAAACTTTTACATCGTTTGAAATAGAGAAAATAGCCCCTCCCGTTACGGAGCCGCAGGCCACCAAAATCGGGAAAAGCCCTATATTTAAATTGTTATAATGAGAGTTCTGATAGGTATATTTTCACTCTGAATGGTAAAAGATAGCTGTTTTTATAAGCTAAATAAATTTTTAAACACCATTTTTGCGAAATTTTTGGTCCCGCATATCTCTAAACGATTTAAGCTAGAGACTTTTGGGAACACTTAGATCATCAAAAATTGGTAGGAGTCGGTCAACAAATTACAAGAAGTTTATTATCACGCCTCTTGTTTAGAAGCTGTAATGGATCAAAGATCGAAATTTTGCTACTTTTAAGTACTTGTAACTTAAATACCCGCCCAAATTTTTTTTTAGTAATGTACTAATTTTAATGGTTCAACATTATATTTCAACATGTGTCAAAGATTTTTCTTAATTTTGAAGGGTAACGAAGCTGATTCCGAAAAAGCCCTATATTTAAATTGTTACAAGAATTTTATAAGGTATATTTTAATTGGAAAACGCTTTACATAAATATATTGCTTAATTGTTCTGAAATGCCATATGATACTAAAATTAACCGTTATGCGAAACTCAGTTTTAGCAAAATTTTTGACAAATTTTTACTAGGAGTCGTATAAGAAAATTTTATTGTCACACCCCTGTTTTGGAGCTGTAAGGGGTCAAAAATTGAAATATAGCTATTTTTAAGCACCTGTAACTTAAATATTTTAATTGGTTAAGGTTTTTTTTTAAATTTAAAAGGGATCCTTAAAATTGAAGAACTTGCCTCTTAGTTTTAACCATTTTTACTTAGATAATAAAATTCGAAGAAAACTTCCTGTTGAGGGAGAAATTGTAGAGGGAGTCACAATATAATTCCTAAAGCCTCATATTTTTCAAAGTGGGAGGTAGGATTAGATTCTTGAGAATCACTATAAGTTTGCTTAATAAAAATTTGGAAAATTTGGAAAACTTCCCTATTAAAGGGCTATTATTAAAATTTCCAATTTTAAATTCAGTATGAAACACTATATAATTTTGAAAATGTGCTTTTCATAAAATCTTTGATTTTTTTCGTCAGTTGTTTAATAATTTTAAGTAATTTCGATAGCTTCCGCGTAACTCCCGCGTAAAGGGGCCGTGGCAAATATTTCAAAAACCAAACCAAATGCGTCTATCTTTCGTTTTTGCCGTCCAAAAGTTCAATTTAGCCAAAGAAAGAGTTATTAAATTAATATACAAAATATCAACTTTTTCTTACAAAATATATTTTCCGGAAACTGTTCATAATTTTAAAATAAGCCCATTATGTAGTGCAATTATTTTATAATTTCCTATTTAATACTTACTTTAATATAGGATTTCATTAGTGAAGGCAAAATCAAATTAATTATATTTGTTGAATTATATATAATATTATTAATAATTTCACTTTTCATTAATTGTCTCTTTAATATTCAGTTTAAAAAATATACCATATAAAATAGTATTATCCAATTATCATTATAAGGCAATCATTTAATGAAAATCTATATTTAAATCTTAAATATATTAAATATAAAAATATAAAATATATTATATCTTAAATTATATCAATTAACTATGTGTTAACACTATTATTAGCAAATATTAACTATTAAACTATAGTATAAATTTATATTAAAAATAAAATTTCCACTTCCAATTAAGTAACCATTTATCGTAAATCTGAATTATCGTATTCCGAAGCTTTTAACATTTCTTCAATATTTCATACCCAAAATCGTAAGGAAATCAATTTGTTAATATATTTATAATACACCTATAGTATAACAAAAGAGGTCTAATAAAATATAATTTTAATTTCATATCTATTAGATACTCTGACGATTTATTCCGGGAAAACTTTTTTAAATGTTATAAACCTATAATTTTGTGCTATACAACTCATAACAAGATGATACTGTGTCTAATAACTAAGATTGATTTTCTAATTTTTTTTTATACCCTACATCTAAAATTGGTATAGACTATAAAGGATATTCACTTTGGAATGGTGTTTGTATCTACTAAAGGAAAGCAAGCTAGATACAGAAAACTATATAATAATATTAAGTATATTGAGTCACCTCCTAAGTTAATTTAGCGAGACCCTCCATCCGTTAATCGGACACAGTGGTAAGAATCCGAACTTGCATGTGAAGGCGCGTGCTCGCAAACTAGAGATAGTGATCAGTTGAGTTCTAATAAGAATATAATATTTCCTCCTGTTCCAACATGCGCATATACAGTTAGGTTGTTTAGCAAGCAGGTAAAGTTAGCACGCCAGTAAAAAAAAAAAAAAAATACGGTAACCCAAAAAATAATGATGCTATTTTGATGAAATTTATATAGGTTCTAATAACATATGATCAGCGGGGAAAGCAAATGGGGGAGATCGGAAATTTGTGTTTGGATTTCGGTAGCTTCTAACGGCTCAAGTGTAAACGAGCGTCTTAGAACATTAGAATTTGATACAAGGGTATTTCTTATGTTTATGAATAATGGCTCTTCTACTTCCTACACACCTCCCAATATATAAGAAGCATATCTTCGAAATTAATAAAGATAAAAATTTAAAATTTGAGACTACAGTTTAGGACAGAACACATTTCCATTAGGTTGTTGAATTTTGAAATAAATTGAAATGGTGTTTTGGGAACTTATCATACATCTTCAAGCTGAAATTTGGTACAAAAGTGTTCTATCTTGTTTGTGTAATGTTTCGCAAGTCTGAGATAACTTTAAATGAGGGTTAGTGAAACTGTTACTTGAATGTTTCTAAAATCTAAAATAATTTGAAGTGAGGGTTGATGTATCAGATAATTGAATTTGTCAGTTGTTGGGTATTACTAAGTCGGTTGCATCCACTTAATGTTGATTCATAAGTTGCTTTTTTTTTATTAAACCTAAGCATAAATAACAGTTTATAAAAAAAATAGCATATAATTTTCTGATGAAATTTAATTTTATGTGGTTGTATATGCAAAGTAAATTATTATAAAATGAAAAATAAGAATCACGGACTTCTCAATTTCTTAAGAGTATAAATATCATCTTATATTGTTAGAGTAATTCTTAGATTTAACGTTACTTTTATTTTATGACCACCGTTGCTGATGATATCTGATTACATTTTTTCATTTTGTGTTTTCTTTTTTTTTTCAAATTTTCATCGATTTTCAATAATTTAAAGGGGGAACAAAAAATAGATCAATACTCCTAGATGTTGTCATTTATGTTTTTGTTAAATCTAAGGAAAATTGGAAGAAATCAAACTAAAAATATGCAAAGTGTGCCAAACTCAAAAAAAATCAAAAAAAAAACATTGTCCAATAGTAAAACTATATTTACTAAATTACATCTAATAGAATCCATAATTAAAATTTCAGTTCATAACACAACGATCGGTTGAAGACAATGACTATAGATTTTGAAGACTGTGAAAAATGCTTGAAGCATAGCGCTTTTATTTCACCACTCCATTCCATACGGATTCCTCCTCCTATTTTGTCACCATCCCATGTGAGGTTGCATTTACTTACTTCACTTAATACATTAGGATTCCAAATTTTATTATGATCACCGATTCATCCCCTTGCTTAGAAATTCTATTCCAAGTCCATGTGACCTATTCCCAAGTCCATATATCTACAATCATTTAGAGGATGGAAAAATATGTCTTCCAATCACTCTTGTTTCAAAGTCGCGTATTATTCCTTCCTCATGGGTAATTGAAGCCAATGATTGGTAACTATTTTTTGTAGCCAAGGATTTAACTAATTATTTAAATAATACAGGTCGAAGCAGCTTGAAAAAACAAAGCTCTTATCAATGTAAAAGGTCTAGAATTCAGATAGGAACGGGAATAGCAGTTGAATTTAGCAGTTCCAAAATAAGGACGGAAAATAATGTTCACAGCAGAAATTCAAGCGACAATCAACTATCAATAATAAAAATGCTTCGACTCCAGAGAATTTGTTACTATCTGATAACCGACCTGGTCAAATTTCAAATAGTTTAACTAAAGTTTATTTCTATAGCAAAACTTAACTTTGATACCATTGAATGAGGCAAAATTCCTTATTGGAATGTTGAGTCATGAGATGAAAAAGAAAGAAATCAATCAGTCAGCAGAATTAGCATAAACCTAACATGTATATAAATATCCATGTTGGTATATTTAAATGCATTGCATCTTACTGCAAAACTGCTTGCATGCAATGTCTATTGAACAGTTGCTTTAAGGGATATTTTGTGCAATAAACATAATCATAATAAAACAAAAGAAATAGAAGCCTGCACAAACTATTAGTCTACAATACTACAATCTCCCAATCATCAAAACTGTGATCTTCCTTACGAACATCTAGCTATATTATATTTTCAAAATATATAATTTGGTTTTTCTGTTTTTATTTTGTTAATTTTCTTTTATTTTTTTTTTAGTTTTTTTTTTTTAAATGATGACTTAGACTAGTTTTATATTGCTCAGTAGTGAGGCATACGCGTGATGTCCCTTGGGTAAAAATAAATTTAATGAATCTATTTTTGCATTATATCTGTTGGATTGCTCAGTTTTTGTTTTAAATATTGAAGGAAACTGGAAATTTGTTTAATAATATATTGTTGAATGTAACTGTTTAATAACGGTATAACACCATATTTTTTTTTTAAGAATTTAAATTAATAGAGTTTCGAAATCGATAATAAAAATAATCTTTTTTTTAAGCTTTTTGTACGATGCTTCTTTTAAGCTGAGTCGCACTTTAAGATTTTGATATAAAAGGGGGGGAAGTTTAGTTTTTTTTTATAGAAAGTGTTTGGTGTTTATTATAATATCTTTGATATAAATACTGTTATTTTAAAATATTATTTTACAACTAAAAAATTATATTTAAAATACGTATTAAATGGTAATAGCAGCGTTTAAAATTAGCCAATTTAAAATTGAGTGTAAAATGTTTAAAAAAATCTAATTAACATCAATGGTACTTATAACAGTACATATATTCCAGATATTATCTTAAGATTTTAATTAAAATCTTGAGCGTTTTTTATGACCAGAACATGACTTAGATGATTCTAGTTACATGTATGAAGCGTACATCTTTTAACTAGAATCATCTAAAGAGAATTAACTAAAATATTTGTCGTCAAATAAAGTTAAAACTCATTATATTTTCATTAACTGATGGATGAAAAATGCTACTGTCTAAGGTCTGCGTCATAGGGCCTAGAGAAATTTCAAACATATTATCTTCAACAATCATATACAAAGTTATATTGCTCCCAAAAAAATCGGATTCTTCTGTACGCCGAGATGTCTTATTTTTTTAGCGAGGGCTGACGCTGCTTTACTATGTTAAATTCAAATCTTTATTAAAAAGTCTGTCAGTAGTGGTAAGAAATTTTTTTTGTTCCGATTATATTCAGGTGGGGCATCGGTGATGTAGTAGCTAACCATTTGGCATATTAAACGATGGTTCAACATACTAAAGTGGGCTCAATTCCCGAACGGGTTATGAAATATTTAATTGAAAAATAATTGTTCTTTACAAAGAAAGAAATCTCTACAAAGCTTTTAAATGGCTATACTTCCAAGTCAATTTGTCCTAAGATTTATATAAAACCAGTTAGCAATTTTCTTTTCTTTCAAGTTAGCAAACAGGACCCGGAAAAATTGCCTTGATAGTTTATAAAAATAGAAAATCTGAACGAAAATCATTGTTTTCGATAATTTTGTACACGGAGTACATAAACCCTTTTTCTGTATCACGATCGAAAACCAAAAAGGCTGAAGAAAGTCTATTGCAAAATACCAGGCTCCAAGTTTATAACTAACAACACAGCCAATTTAACCACTATGCCGAATACAGGATGTCTATCAGACTAATAAAAACAATTTTAACTGTTTTTTAAAAACTGCATCTTCAGAACTGTTAAAACTACAGAAACAAAGGATTACCTTAAAATTTGCGTCAAAGTCTCAGCTACATTTCTGTGTAGCTGTTATGCTAGATTCTATAGTTCTTCACAAATTCTATCATTTATAAAAAAAAAAAAACCCAAAAGTGTAAAAGCTAAATCCATATAAAGAGTTGAACAATTGAGACAGTAAAACCTAACCGAACTTGTTTAATATTTAAACATCTGTCGAAAACATCAATAAAATCTTTGCATCAAATATCTCATTAAATATTTCCAATTAATATATATATATATATATATATATATATACATATATAAACAACTCCCTCAATATATATATACGATAAAAGTAAATTTCCTATAAAATGTAGATTACGCAATTATGATATAACTTTAAAGAAAATTTTTTTTTATCCTTTTTTTTTGTATCATGGCATACCTACAGTATTAAAAACTGCCAGTATTAAAAAACAAAATCTAGTTTAAAAATTCACCACTTAAGAGTAGTCGACCTAGTTAATAATTCAACTCTATTAGGTTTCTGTCTATATTAAAAGCAACGCAATATTATTATGTATGTTTAACAAGGAAAAAAACAAACTTATCTTCTCTTTCATAGCTTCATATTGCCTTTTTATTTTTTTTTAAATCATTACTTTTATTTTAATTTAATAAAACCATAAACGCCAATACTAATAAGGTTTTTATAACTTAACTTTAAAAAAAATTTATATTTTAGTGCTGTTCAGTTTATTGAATTGCATTTAATTGCGTAGCGTAGAATATTTTTTTACCGCAGCTCAATAAATGACAAAACTGGTTAACTGCCACATTTTTTTTTTGTTTTGTTATATTTTTTTTTTGCCTGTAAAGTGTGTGTGTAATAAAAATATTCGCATAAAAAAATACGGACCAACAAAACGAAGAAACAAACATAACAAAAAAAACTGGCTGGGGAATATAAAGTCTAGAGCAATACAGACTTAGTGGTGCTAATTCAGTTTGAAGAGACAAATAAAGCCTCAATATGGAAATTCACCAAAAAAAAAATAGAATCTGTGGTCAAAGACGTGAGGCCGGACGTTACATTCCCACTGCTGCCGCCTTTGGAGGATGCGGGAGCTGAGGCAGCAACTATCATTCCTTGAAGGGAAACGGGAATGGAGTTATGATGGAAGAACTTATGCAGGAGATGGCTTTGAATAAGCGTTTCAGCTCTTCACGTTTATGTCCAGGATAAAAAAGCAATAAAGAAAAAAACTTTAGAAAAGGAAATTAAGCCTCATTAGCGCTATTCCAAACACAAAAAAAAAATCATAAAGTAGCCATGGAAATAAACGAGAGGACGGGCGTGACGAACGTGGCCGGTTCACAACATTCCCACGGTTCAGTGCATTCCGCTGCCTTTGGTTGGTGCGGTAGCTGAGGCAGCAATTCTCAGTCCTTCAAAGAAAACGAGAAGAGAGCTACGATGGAAGAACTTAGGCAGGGGCAAAAAGTGGTTTAAGGAAGAAGAGCAGAGACCACGGACTGACTAGAACACAGTAACTTGCTTCAAACCTGTTGAAAATATTCGGATTTTAAAGTCGGCAGTAAATTAAGAATAAGATCAAAGTAATAATATGATATTTGTGAAGAGAAATAAAGCCTATAGGAACGAGAAATAAACCTTCAATGAAAGACCTTATTGTTCTAGACTTTATTTCCTCCTACCAAAAAAAAATATAAAAATTCTTAACGACATAAACACCACCAAATGAATAATCGTAACTATAAAAAAAAATCAGTTAAAAAGATAAAAAAAAAAAAAAAAAAGTACTGTGGTTACACGCCGAAAACGAATAATCGTAAACACAACATAGATCAGTGAAAAAAAAAATTTTTTTTTATATTATTAGTGAATTGAAAACGATAACAATATCAGGAGTGACTTGTTTAGTTTTATTGTTTTTTTTTTTTTTTTTTTTTTTAATAGAATAAAATGGAACTATAAGATATTTTCAAAAACAAACCGACATTGTTATCACTAAAATCACGAATTATTAATTGAAGTCTTCAGTGTTTATACCTTTGATCGTTAATAAAATTGAATCGAAAAAAAAATAAAATAAATTGATATAAAAATCGTTTCATAATATCGAAAAAAAAAAACAGTTATTTATAAAAACTGTATCACAAAAATATGGAGTGTTAAATATGAAGCAAGTGATCGTCGGTACTTAAAAGAATTTGACAGAAATATATTACGCAAATTTACAGTACAAATTGTTAAAATATAATCAAATAATAGATTTTTAAGATTGGATCTAAATTACACATCTAATTTAAAGACAAAGTTAAAACGATTATTAGAAGTCTAATGTCCATTCTTGTCAAAGGGACGAACGGATCCGGAACCCTTTCTATGCAAAACTAACAAAACTTTATAAAAGGGTTTTTCTGAATAGGTTTTTAAGGGAAATGAGAAACATGAAAAAAAACTGTTAGATAAGTAGGACTCGAAGTAATTTAGGTTCGACTGTTATCTATTTCTGGACTATGACTATTGCTAGTAGAGTACGATATTCTAAGCTTTATCTATTCTAACAATAAAGTTGTTTCACTAACCATCTTCATTTTGAAAACAAACAGCCCTTATTTTTTAAAGGGAGGGGTAAAAGGAGTTGTAAATGAATGCGCCTAGGCAGAAACATAAAATCTCGTAGAAAACAGTACGGGACAACGGTAATGACCGCGGGCGATATTCAAAATCCCAGTCAGTTGAAAGTCTTTGAAACCTCGATGTTGATAAAAAATCCAAACAATCCAGCTTTTGATTGGTAAATCGTAATGAGCGAGGAAAAAAATTTCGGAAGGCAATTAAAGAGAATTTTAAATATTAATTAAGCATAAGTTTTCAAGGGTTTCGGATCGAAAGCCTGCACTATCTCAAATGTTTTGTCGTTGTAATATTTATGAACAAACATAATTAGAATAGTTTTTAAATCTGGATTCAAAATCTGGGCTTAAACTAGTTTATATAACATGGATCGGCTTCCACCATATTTTACAATTCTCAATTGTTTGGAAACACTTTTTGTATTGACCAACAACTTTACACTAAGGGACTCTAGGACATCTAGGTTACATATTTTAATATTAATATTTTGAAAGTTTTAAAATTCAGTGCTTTGACAGGCTTTGACAGCTCAAACAAAATAAACTGATTCTCATAGAGCATCTTTTATTAGTTTTGATCTCCTGAACCAACAGTTCTAAGTCGACTTACAAAAATAAAATAAATGTCAGAATATAGAATTTGGGGATTTGGAATGTCAGGATTTTTAAACTTGAACAGATAATTAATATACATGCATACCGTTACATTTTCAATTAACAGAAATATGACAAATATTTTATTTTTTTTTAATTACTACAGGATGTTATAAGAATACGGAACAAATTATATTAAAAATAGTTTAAGTTAAATGAACTAGAACAATGATTTCTTTTGAATCTGAAAAAGTATTCTGGTTTTGTGAAACACATTAAACATTTTATTTTATTGTTTAATAAATTTTACTTTTGTTAACACAAGAATTTTTTACTAAAATAAATTTGCAAAACACGCTATACAACATTTTTTTTTATTTTAATAACTTTATTCGCACCATTCTTTGTTAAATTTTTTTGTTTTTTAAGAAAAGAATATAAAAATTCAACGGTTTTTTTGGATAGTTAAAATGTTTTATCAAGTAGTTAAAAATAAAATGATTAAGAAATAAAAATAGTTAATTCAGACGCGTGCATGAATTTTAATGAGTCATACTGTATTAAAGTTATAGAAAATTTTTATTGTGCATTAAGGATTCAATTTTAATGTTATAGAAATCTTATTACGTTTAATACGTTCGATAGTCACAAACTGGCAATAATATGATGAAGTAGTTATTACTTGAACAATTACTTGAGAATATGTTCTTTACTCCTTAATGAGTAGGCGCAAATATATAGTCTTTAGCCAGAATGAGCAATTGCAGTGCTTCTTATGATAAGTTAACATTATTTAAGAGAAGGCATCTAATGACTTTATTTCGCAGCTGAACAAAGTGTTAATATCCAAAAAAATACAATAAAAAATATAAAAAACTTGAATATTATTATAAATGCCAGGGCGATGACGGTATTCCGCACGTCTGGATTCTTTCATGGAAGAATTGCATCAAAAGCATGCTTTTTAACTTGAACTAAAGTAGTTCAAAGAAGTTAATAAACTACCACCACACATACGGCAGTTTTATTTCATCTTGGTCACAATCTATATAAGCGAAAAACAAAGCTTATCTTTATCTTAAGGAATATTAAATTAAATACATTACATAATCATTAAATCCTAGGATTAGCAAAACAGTAAGTTTATTAATTATTTATTTTATACTCGTATGACTATAAGTCAAAAATGTATACGAAATTTGCCATTACGTTCGTGACGTTGGGAAGGAGGAGAGGGGTTAATATAAACCCAAAGTTATGGATCGGATCAGAATCGAAAAGCCAATTGATCTATTAATGTGTGTGTGTCCGTCTGTCGGTCGGTTCTTCCGAACGATACTTGAAAAAGTCATCGCCATTGAAATCCAGCCAGTTTGTTCCATGAATTCGAGTAGCTGCCATACAATTTCTTTTTTTATATGACAATATAACTCAATACTTGGTAAAGCTGGATATTTAAAATTTTTTCAAAAGTAGTTTAGTTTTATGGCCATTAATTTACAATCAAGTAACTAAACCTATATGGTTATATGGCATTCAACTTTGGTGCTGTGCCAAGCAAGCGCATATTAAAAAAATACAAACCTTTCAGAATAAAGTTCTACGTTAAATATTAAGTGCTCCCTGGTATATACGTAATAGTGACGTTCATTGAGGTTTACAATTTCCCAAAGTTATTGATGAAATAAGTAGATATGCCATAAAGCATAAAGCTCGTTTAAAAGGACATATAAATATTGAAGCTGCTCAGTTAATAATTATAATCACATTACAACAGGAAGGCTTAAAAGAAAAAACCTTTAGATAAAGATAGCAAAAAATTAATGATTAGTCAATTAGACTAGCTTTAATAAGAAAAGGGTGGGGTTTAGCTCGGTAAGAATTCGGCATACACTTCTGTTGCGGGGCAGTTTGTATCTTTTGAAAAGTTTTATGGCCAAAGTTTGTGCAAATTTGGTTGGGCTACTTCAGTGAGTTCGAGTAGTTGCCATAAGGTCTTTTATATGAGCATCGCTCTAATTCAATAGTTGTTAACTTTAATGTCCAACGTCTAAATGAACTATAATTGATGTATTAGAAGAGGTTTGAAGTGCTGTCTTTTAACTTATTTTTTCTTTAATCGCATGATATAATATATATGTTACGGTCATACGTTTATCCCAGAGTTGACCCAGTCTACACTACTACACTCTTCCTCGTTTTTTTTAATTTGTAGTTAAGGAATTATAAGAGGAAAAAAAAACTATAAAACTCTGACCCAAGTTTCGCTTGTATTTACAATTAATCAAGAAACTGGTTCATTTTGTTGAAGATATTAAATATTGTAGTTGATCTAGTCCAGTTTCACTTTTAAGTAATATTTCAATTGAGTTATTTGCGTTTTTTTATGGAACTTATTCTTAAAGAACTAAAATTAGTTCAGTAGGTAATTTTATGTCTTTATAGTGTTTATCTTTGTAAAACCAGTAAACCAGTTTTTTTTTTTTTTATTTACATTTTAAATTAATTTTTTTTAGTAATTTATGGATTCTCCGAAATACTTTCATTTTCATTACTTTTTTTTTTGGTCAGTTTTACAAGGGAGAGAAGGAGCTCCATGAATTTTTTTCAGTCATCTTATTAGAACTGGTCTAAGTCTTTTGTTTTTTAAAAGATTTCAGCATTAACTTCAAATAAGTGAAGAAAAAACCTAGGGTTTTTAAAAAAGTACATTTGCAGAATTACATAATATTTCCTACTGGGTTTTTGGGTTAAGATGTGCATAAATGGTTAAGATGTTAAGTTACAGGATTTTAAAAATTTAAGATGCTTAGTTCGTAACAGCCTTAAATGGAAAAGTTCAGTAATTTTTTTGAGCAAACTTATACTGATTATCAAGAATCTAATCACCTCTTTCCCTCCACAAACTTTTCAGATTCCAGATAAGGTGATTGTGACTAACACCAAATCTTGGAACTTTTTCTTCAACTTTAAGTAAATCCCTTTAGATTAAGAAAAATGTTGGAGCTTTAATTTTTGTATATTACTTCAAAAAAAAATTCGAACGGATGCTTAATGACAGGTGCTTAAAAAGAGCTTAATTTTAATTTGTGACTCTTACAGCTTGTAAACAATTACCGTTATAAAACAATTTTTCTCAAAGACTCATACTAAGTATAAACACTCCTACTAATTTTTAATGACTCATACTAACTTCTCCCAAAATTTCAAGTTTTCAGTTAAGCAATTCACAAGATATGTGGGATCAAAAGTTTTGTATAACATTAGATTAAACTACCGTATGGCAACCCTTTTAATTTATTTGCTTTATATATATTTATTAAATTTATAGCAGCAGCTTTCTTTTACTGTTTCTGAATTGAAAATGTACTTACTTAACCTTTTAGAATTCTAGTTATAAAAGTTTAAATTTGGGGTTTTTCTGGACTTTAGAGAGCTCTAGTTCTGTAAAGGTTGTGGTTAAAGAGAAAATAATTGTTCCATAAATTTATTATTTTGGCATATCTTTTGCAACAAAACTTTTACACCGCTTACACCCTGAAGCTTAGAAGAGTGCTATTTTTAGAAGAGTGCTATTGTCAGACTGAAGTTGTATTAGGTTTATTTTTAATTTGGAATGGAAAAGCCAAACGACAAGTGCCTTATGTTTATAAAATAAATAATATAGTTTCGCAAGTCGGTAATTTAATTTACCGTACTAAACTCAATTTTTTAATAATTCCTCTTAATTGGAAAAAGCTTCCCTGAAACTGAAGAATCTAACTCTTGATTTCTTACAGTTTCTATTTATAAAATAAAGTTTCAAAAAAAATGTATATTATTTGTAAATAAAAACGAGGAAGAGTATAGTAGAGTAGACTGTGTCAACTGTGGGATACCCGTATGACCGTAATATAAACATTATATCATCCGGTTAATTACTTTTGGCAAAATTTCAAACATACAGTTTTATTAGGTGTAGTGCAATGCTCATATAAAAGAAGGAGTTTTATGGCAGCTACTCGAACGCTCTGCAGTGGGCCAACAAAATTTTGCAGTATCTTTGGCCATTACACTAAACTATTTTTGGAAAAATTACAGAGACCCAGTTTTAATAATTACAGAGTAATGTTCATATAAAAAAAGAAGTTGTATGGCAACTACTCGAACCCACTGAAGTAGCCCAATTAAATTTGCACAAACTTTGGCCATTACACTGAACTATTTTTAGCAAAATTTCAGTGACCCAGCTTTAATAAGTACAGAGTAATAATCATATAAAAAAAGAAGTTGTATGGCAGGTGCTCGAACCCGTGGACCAAAATGGCTGGATTTAAATAGCAATGACGGCTATTACAAAAAAATTCATATATGAAAATTTCAAATTCTAGCTCCTTTATTTTTAGAGTTATCGTGCGGACGGACGGACGGACTTACATAGCTAAATCGATTTGTTTTTCGGTTCTGATTTGATCCATACACTCAAGTCTATATCTACCCCTCCTCCTTCTCTGCGTCACAAACGTAATGGCAAATTTATACTTTCACTTAAATATTATTTTGAACCAATTTCCAACAAAGATAAAGATTCATTTTTTTCTAAATATATGTTTAATTATTTTCTTAAACCCAATGAACCAACCATTAATCAACAAAAAAAAAAAAACAAATTAATTATTTAAAAAATTAATAATATTTTATGCACTAAATTTTTCAATTAACCTTCGTATAAAGAATCCACTAAATCATCATAAACATTCGTAAAAACAAAAAAAAAATTTAAAAAAATAACAAAAACAGACAAAAAATAGAATATGAGTTGTAATTATGCAAATATAATATGCTCGTGCATAACAGTGGTTAAAAATAGGTTACCACACCCTATTGAAAAAACAAAAAAAAAAAAGAATGCAATATTTTTTTTGCAAAATGTACCTAACAGTGGTTTGAATGATTGAATTTGGCTATTTTGTTGTTTGATATTCTAAATTTTATGATGTTGTTTTTTTTTTGTTTTTGGATTTACTCTTAAGCCCGAAATGATATTTAATTGATAGTAAATTTGTTTATGCATGCATGTGTATGTTATATAATATATACCTCAGCAGCATCGGTATATACGAATATTGTATCATGTTAAAATAGTTATACAGGGTCATAACACCCAGGGTAATAAGTCCTTTTAGTCACTTATGACTCATTTAGTGGGACATAAGTCTCTGACTTTAAAATATTATCGTATAAAATAAGTCCCTTGACAAGTGGGTCATAAATTACTTTTAGAAGTTATGACTCTTTTAGTGAGTTATAACTCCTTTTACTAATTTTTAATAAATTTATAAATTCATGTATGCGAGACTTTGATTACAAAATCAGGATTGCCTTATTTTTCAAAATAGCTTTTCAAAATGTAATTTATATTTAAAATATTTTTGTTTTCTTTATTTTGGAGAAAGGCAATACTATGATTTCAAATCCACCTCCATAATGTGTGCTAATTACTTTTGATGTTATAGATCAAGAAAGTCTGTATATATTCGAACCCGTCACTGGTGTTATATAATAAAAATTTGTTTTACTAATTTTAATATTACTAATAACCAATAAAGTTAAGAGCTGTATTAGGGAGTTATGACCGACCACTTTGAGACAAAACTCTAAAGGTCATAAGTCCCAGTAATAGTTCATTACTATTAGTTTAAATTCCCCTAGGGAGTTATGGCTCATTTCTAAAAATTTTAATTCCCTTATGGACTTTCGTCCCACTACATGAGTATGCGAGATAATTGAACATTTATGTATTGACATCCCAGTAAACTGTATAGGTATCTGGTGTACATTTATTCAAATCCACACAGCATTCTTTAAGCAAAAAACAGTTTGTTCTGTTCAATTCAATTCTGTTGCCATTTGATAAATGTTAAAAAAAAAAAAAAAAAAAAAAACAAACCAAAAACAAAAAATAAGAAAAACAAAACGTGATGTAGCGTAGAAGATTGCAAAATATTTGAGTATGTTCTGTTTTTTTGTTTTACTTTGATTTTTAATTTTTGACCACGTGACCTTTGAATTTTCCAGTGTAGGATTTTGTTTTTTCTATTATTTTTTTTTTTGTTATATTTTTTTTCAAGTTAAATTCAAATGATGTTAAATCAGAAAGAGTTTTATTGGAATTTATAATATATTTGTATATAATACGTAGCTGATATTTTGTGTTACTCTTTACCACATATTCCATTACAGTCAGATAGTGTTATTATTGCTATATATTTGTTTCAAATTCCATATTTTAATTTTTTGTTTTTTTTTTTGGGCTTTATTTGAAAGATTAAATTTTTATTAAGTTCAAATTAACTGTTCTTGCTTTGGAGATGTACCTACTTGTAAACAAAATAAGGTTTTAATGGAATTCGAAAAAATTTGAATAAATTCTATGTCAACGCACCTCAATGTCCTTGCGAAATGTGTTAAAAAAGAAACAGTTGAGGTGGCCCCAATTTGTTGATGTACGCTGAGTTCTTATCACCATTTATATTTTACCTATTTGTCAATTTAAAGGAAGTGTTAAATTAGATGCTTCAAAGGAAAAGTTTTTATTAAATCATTTCTTCAATAATGAAGGCTGGGGATGCTGATTTGTTTGAAATCATCAAGTTTAATAAAATGTCCAAGACAGTATTTCTTCGTATTGAACAAGTCACAAAAATATGAAAACGATATGTTTACATCGAATTTATACGGAGACACACTGTAGGACTATGATAAATTAAACTGTATAAAACAGTCTTCAATATCCACTTCAGGATATGTATTGCGCCTGTGAAGAATTGAGTATCATCATGATATATTGAAGAATTCCTTTAAATAATTTACTTTTAAATTATATGATAATAGGTTCATTAAAATAAAAGGAAAATGTGAAATCTTTTATTCTGAATCCGGCCCTGTATTTTTTTTTTTTACGAGGGAATGGAAGCTTCGAAAGCCCCCAATTGGAATAATGCTGTGTATGTTTTGATAGTATTCAATTTTAGTACACCAAAATTATAACCTGTTGGAACCAAACTTTAAAATGGCACCTGCGATAGAAATAGCCAGTTGGGTTACGAGGATAGAAATTTAGAAGGATTTGGGTTTAAGATATTTAGGACTGTAGATTTAGAGTGGAATCTGGATGTTTTGGTAGTATTCAGTTTTAGTACACCAAAACCATAGCATGTTGGAATGAAACTTTTGGAGGTTATACAAATATATAGCTTGACTGCGATGATAGGAGTTTGAGAGAATTTGCGTTTAATATATTTTGGGTTGTCGGATTAGGTGAAATTTATTGAATGTTCAGAAGAAAGATTTTAATTTATTAACATCATTGGGGACCAGATTTGAGATAAGGTTAGGATAAGATTTTATAAGTGTGACGTGCGCATGATAATCAAATTCTTATAAGCCATGTTGCGCAATCTGAAGTCAAGTTGAATTAGCAAAACTTTGTAGAGATCAGAGTCTATTGCCCACCATGTTTCTTGTTGGAAAGCTATCGTCGGACTGCAATAATCATTTATTAAATATACCGTCATATTTTAATCAAAAAGATGAAATCTATTAAAAGCATGCTTTCCTAATTGATATAAAATGAATATTTAATAGCAGATTTAACTAAAATATTAATCAAAAGACAATTTCATTTAATGGGAAAACAAACAACTCCATTGAAAATTTGAAAGTTTCTGTTTAAGTACGAGTACATATTGAAAAACTCATAATAAAACCTTGAAATAATATTGGATTATCATAATATGTTGTAATAATTGTCATGATTTTGCTATTTTATTGTTTTCATTTTATTACAATAAAATCTCAAGTATAAAATTTTTTTAATTTAAATCATAATTATGTATATAATATACTTAACGAATATTAAATTAAACTGTATTTTATCTTTAATCTAAATAAAAATAATAATAATGCAAAAAAAAACTAACTAAATATTATAAATCAATTTTCTTTATGATTTATGGATAAAGATCAAATATTTAACCTTAAATTTTCGATTATATACTTATTACTTTTATTTTTTATTTAAAGATTGATCGTTATTTTTTTTTTTTTCAAATTACTTTTTAATCATAATATGATTAATAAAAATATTATTGAAAAAATATTTTTAAAAAAGAAGCAAAATAATTTCAAATTAATAAAGAAATTATAATTGTAACGAATTTATTTATTTAATTTATTTAACGTTATTTGAAGCTACATGAGAAAAATGTAATTTAGAAGGACAGAATGTATATAGTAGAAATCATAGTCCTACTGTGCGTACTCGTATTAATTCAATGTAAACATAATATCGTTTTCATATTTGTGTGACTAGTCCAATACGAAGGAATACTGTCTTGGACATTTTATAAAACTTGATGATTTCAAAAGAAATCAACACCAACGAACTTCATTATCGCAAAGCCTCAATAAGTGTTAAGCCTTTATATTTATACAGCCTTTATAATGAAACCTTTAAAAAATTAATATTTCAAGACAAGAGCCAAATATTAAAAGAGTCAATAATTTGGCCCTCATGGAAATGGGTTAAATGCTTTGCAGATCTGGTATAGGGTTCGGACTACTTCTACGCACAAATATATCAAATTTGGGTATAGAAGAAAAAATTTCATAATTTAAATTATAATTTCTGATTAGCTATTAAAACTAATTAATGATTTCCCATTCAACTCTTCAACGACATAACATATATTGCTTCTTATACTTTTTCAATTTATAGCCCTCAGTCATTATACCGCACAAGAAAATTGGTTTCTTATTCCACTAATTGGTTACGGGATGAGATGTTGTTTTGCTAAAAGGCATGTTTTATGCCCAGGCTATTTAGTTTTCCAGGTGCAATTTGAAAGTATTGATGTGTGGCAGGAAAAAATATATTAAGTGAATTTTATGGAATTAAGTTCGGCGGTCATTAGTCCATAGACCTACAGATGATAGAGGGAGTCCACAAAACATAATTTCAAGAAAAATAATGTTAAAAAACTCATAAACTGTTAGCTCTGGATACCAATTATATGGCTTAAAACACTGCTTCCAACCAAACCTAAATGTGACACATAAAAGTGGCATAAAAATACTCAGAAAAATAGAAATATAATTAAAAGAACTTAACACTTTTTTCAATCCTAACACACCCATACCACACTATACAGCTCCTCTTTATTCAGTTTTTCGCTATAATGGCTATTCTTAGTTATAGTACTTTTTTGATTTACGGCCACAAATGTTTCGTTATGTGACTAAAAAAAAAATAATGCACATATTTTACTGCATTGTCATGTTTACATAGAAGATTATTTGTTCACAGATAATTTATTCTTATTTCTTCTTGTTAAGGATGCCGAAAGGCACAATTTTGCGCAACTTAAAATTAAAAAGTGAGACAACTAGTGCCGATGCTAAAGCAGATAAACATTTTAAAATTAATTATTGAAAGAGGTGGATATCTACCTACCTGAACAAGCTTTCAATGTTGACGGGACAGGACTATATTGGGTTATAAGGTGTGTAACACTTCTAGTATATCCTTCCGAAAACCCGAGACCTTTTAAAGGGCTAAACAAACAAGTGGTGAAAAAAAACAAGGCTTTTGAAAAAGTACATTTTCAAAATTGTATACGGTTTCTTACTGAGTATTTTATCATTCAGCATTTCATTTTAGATGTGGCATTAATATATTTTATATTTTATGATATAAGTTATTATGATATGAATTATAAATAATATTTTTTTATTAGATATGATTCGACCTGGGCTTTAACAAAATCAACATTTATGATTTATCATAAATGATAATTTATTTATTTCATCAATTTAATAATTATGAACAATAGTGAAATCAATAACTAGAATATAATCCCTATGCACTCAAGAAATCCTGTTAACAAGTGCGAAATATAATGTTAGTGCTTCAATGTTAATTTTGGAAAACATACACTAGTGAATAACTTACTGTTTTATAAAAACATAAAAGTTTTAATTTTTAAAACCTAGTAGCCCTTCAATGGGGAAGGTTCCCAAATTTTTGCTTAGCAAACTTATGATGGATCAGCCCCCCCCCCCCCTCTTGTCCCACCCTTCTATTTTTTCTGGGTTCTAGGAAATCCGACTGGTGGCGTTGTGGCTAGGACGTCATCTTTTCAATCGAAGAATCTCGGGTTCAAACCCTGGTCGGATCATATCTAATCAAAAA
The DNA here is from genome assembly GCA_963082915.1 of Dolichopus griseipennis. Taxonomy (NCBI): domain Eukaryota; kingdom Metazoa; phylum Arthropoda; class Insecta; order Diptera; family Dolichopodidae; genus Dolichopus; species Dolichopus griseipennis. The sequence goes on along the minus strand of OY720444.1, from coordinate 70,250,647 downwards.
ATATAGTGTATATTAAAATAATTTAATAAGAAATTCAAATGCCAAATAGGCTAAGGCCTATTATAAAACAAGCCATATTTACTATTGTCTAGTATTACAAATAAATAAATTAATCTACTTTAGAAAACAGCGCCACTGTATTTATTTGTAACAATAGATATTAATAATTATTAATAAATATTAAATATATAATATTATATATATTTTTTGCCTCATTATAATATGCATAATAAATACATAATTCTAAATTTACCATTTTCAATTAGTGATATAAATATTTAATTATATACAAATAAAGCGATTATTAATAATTTAAAATCGAGGATTTTAAAATGATCTTTATTCCATTTTATTATAAAGCGATTTGATGCAAAAACAAGAATATTAATTTTAAAACATATGATTATTTTGAATAGAACTCAACCCAAGTCATATATATATATATATATATATATATATATTTTAAACCCTCTTATTATCGAGTTTTTTTATATTTAAAAATCACTTAGAAATGAGTGCTTATAAAATAAAAATAAAATATAAAAAAAAATCACTTAAGTCTGAGCTAATAATTACGTATGTATATTTTTTTTTTCGCTCGTGCTTATTTCCGTCTAAAAATTAATGAACAACTTTTCAATTTTTTTTTTTTTTTTTTTTTTTTTTTTTGTAATTTAAAGCTCAATTTACATCACTCACTTCACTTCACTCAATACTTCTAACTAATAAATGTATAGACTAAAAAAAGTATTTTTTATTTTTTTTTTTGTATACTAATTTAATCTGTAACTTTGTCTAATTTAAAACATGTATCTAATTAAAGAACGAGTTCAAAATAAAAGACGGGTGTGGTCAGTTTTTAGATCAGTTTTTATATTATTAAATCAAATGCATGAGAGTAAAAAGCAAAGAAAAAGAACAAAAAAATAAATGAATTACAGTAATAATAAAAAAAAAAAATGTAACAGCATCTTAGTTATTACATTAAACATAACGGTAATCAAGGTTGCATCACTTAAAATAGCTACACAATTTTTTTTTTTTTTTTTTAATTCCAACTGAATAACATCAAACAAACTAACATACAAAATTAAATGTTTGGTATTGTGGGGCGAAAAATTCGATATATTAGGCAGATGTTAGGAGCTCGCAAGATGAAGTTTGAGTCTATGGAAAATAATTATTGGAAGGGGTGGACGCCGTCCTGAATAAGTTTTCAATATCGACTAGACAGGATTCTATTGGAAACAAATGCCTGATAGAACCTAAATACTAAAAAATGGAAAGTCTGGTCGGGTTATAAGGAACGTTATAAGGTCTAAGGAACGATTAATTTTAGTACTCGGAACGGAACTAACGCTGCGAGGGATTTTAAGCTAAAACCACCTTCTAGTATATCTTTCCGAAAATCTAAGATCTTTTAAATGACTATAAACAAGCAAGACTTGCACGTTATTTGGAAATCCAACAAAAAAGCTTTGATGATCAAGATTCTATTCGAAGATTGGCTCTAAAATTACTTTTGTATTAAAGTCAAAAAAATCCATTTTAAACTAAAGGCTATGATATTAGGAAGTCGAAAAATGGTGTTTAAGTTTATTGCATAAATCAGGGTGAAAATCCATATACAGGCTATTTTTCTTTAAAAATCTTTCAAAAACATGTTCGAGTCTCCACCACCTAAGACTGTTTAAAAAAAGTAAAAGACCTTCAAACACCTCCGGTATTCTTATCTTAACTCGGTCTTTAGAGTTAAGTGTATAGACATTAATCTTCCTTTACAGATACTGCCTAACGACAAGCACTTGCGATTCTAAAGAAATATTGTAAATTAATGCTTCAAACCATAGGAACCAAAATTAATAAACCGTTGCACTATTTCAAAAGTTCCATTGTTGTAGACAATTTAAAAAAAAGCTTTCATTCTTGCATCGTTGTTAAAGCATCAAAGATTGCTAATAAAATCGATTAATACTTTAAATATACATAGTATTTAGTAGAAAATGTTCAACTGTTAATAAGCATATCCATATCTCTACTGCGTCAAATTGTTAAGAAGGCGTAATACGCCTTATGGAAATTCGTTTGTTATGCGCATGTCGAGATTTTGGAACTATATTCCATTAAATGTGTTTCCTAAAATTGGTAATTCGCATGTGTATGACTTAATTGAGTTTAAGAAGAATATTAACGTATTTCTCCTCTATATCCCTCCAAATTTTGCCAAATCTCCATAACCCTAAATTCCCAATTAACCTCCCCACAATTCCAAAATCCTTCCATATTCCCATCCCTGTAACCAAACTGTACATTTGTATTACAGGCATCTTCCTAAAGTTTGGAATAGAATTAGTATTTGACACATTAGTTCGTTTTAACACATAAAATCTTTCTTCTAGAAGTCTCAGTAACATATCTATAAGTTCAATGGCTATTACTAAGAAACTCCAAAGATGGCGGGTAAGGATGTTCACCTTTCAAACGAAGGTTCTCGGGTTCAAACCCTGGTCATTTATATATATCAATTGTGGGGTCCAGCTTCCTGATTTATTCATGTACTATGGAACCTCATAAATAAATAAATAAACTAATAAAAATTGCTTACAATCAAACTAATTAACTTAGAAGTTTCATCAATCTTTGTTGAAGCCACTATTAAGAGGAATACCCAAGTTTTTCGTATTTACTATTTTACAATAAAAATAAAAGTCAATATATGATTGTGGTGTGGTAGCTTGTGCGAAACACGATTGCCCACTATATGTATATGTGTATATATATTAGTCAATAAAAAAAAATGGTAACAACAAAAGCAGGCAACATACAAGTCATGACATTGTGCATATAGAACATAAAATAGCATAAAATATTTCAACTTAAAATATAAAATCTGAATATAAAAAAAAAACCGAGTAAACGTGATTTTTAAACTTTTGAATTCTCTATGCATGTTTCAACCCCTCTTTCAAATAAATTATAAAATTTATTTAATTTTTTACTTGCGGTAATACATAAATAAAATATTTCTGCAATAACTTCAATTAAATATTAGTTTTAGAAAAATATTTATTGTAATATCGATTAGGGTTGGTTTTAAAAAATTTATTAAATGTTTTTTTATGTTTTTCTAATAGTACATTAGAATGTGTTCTACATACTGAGGTTTCTTATGAAATTAAATTGTTCTGAAGTTGCTTGTCTTTCCACATTTGAAAAAATTGACGATTTTTTTTGTACAATAAAATCTTGTTCCGGTCTTACGAATATCTATTGTGTTGCAATATTAAATAATGATAATATAATATAATTTTAAAATTGGTTTGGGTGATATGTCAGAAGTCCCATGAGACTATATATTATATATATACCATTTGAAATGAAGGGAAGCTTACATTATAGAAAAAGCGTATAAGTCTATGATTTTGTAACCAATTATAAAATCGCTCCTAATTTAAAATCTCGCATAAACATTTATAAATGTTCTGTAAAAATCGTATAAAACCATGATTCTAAAAATTAAGTTATAAAATCCTTCCTAATTCAAAATTTCAGATATAATATAAATAATATTCAAGATATAATATAAATATTCTTTTGCTGCATATAGGGTGGCGCCCGGGTACAGCCACTTACACGAGAATTCAACCGCACCATGCATGGTCGCATTTTTGGAGCGTACGGCGATTTCGAATAGAATCGCGACGAAGTCTTGATCGTAGAACGCTTTAAATCTACCGCAACTCTTGAGAGGGGTTGTCAGTTTCGCTGGTAGCGTGCGAAATTTGCGCCAAAGCTGCGGAAATTTCATGGCAAGAATATGGAAAATAATTAACTGAGCTTTTGGAATTATTCGGATTTTATAGTCGATTACAAAATCACAGGGTTATACGCTTTTTTAAGAATGTGTATGAAATATTGAATGGGTATTTTGACACATTTTGGTGAAATAAAAGTCCCATTAAAAAAATGCCTCAAGTCCCATGGGACTTTCGTCTAATTTGAATTGGGATTTCTGGCCATTGGGCTTCTGACATGTCCCCGCTGCTTTGGGTATTATGAAAATACTAAAGCCAAAAAATGCGTGTTGTGGAATCTGTGATGCAAACGTACAAAACGACTTTTGAGGATAAGAATTTTTTGGCGAATTGTGACTTTAGGTTAAAAGAATTAGAAATTATGAAATTTTTTATTATGGCGTTACGAACAGGGTTTGGGTAGGATATTTCTAAAGAATAAGTGGAAATTCTTCTTAAATCACAAACAGCGGAATCATACACATTTTCAGTATTAAATTTGAAGAACACATGCGATGGAATGTGATACCATTTAAGCAAAACCCCCGTATGACAAACGAAGTTGTACGGGGGTGCAACAGATGAAAAATAAGCATCTGTTGCAACCTTCTTCCCCGTTGAAAAATCCCCAGTTGAAGCATTAATTGTTTCATTTCTTTAAAACTGATGATAACCTCAACTATGAGCTAATAGCTGAGTAGTGTGAGCGTCGTTGGCTTTCATTTTGGAGCCTAGAAATGTGTGTTTAGAAATATAGATTATATTTTACAAAGAAAATTCTATACATTTTCATTTAATTTATTATGTATAATATATAATTAGACATAATTACTTAATGCACTTCTAATTAATAATGTTATTACAAATCTTATATAATACAAAAACCCACCAGCATTACTTTACAGTTATACGGGGTCATTCAAGATTAAAATAAAGTCAAAATTTGAATGGTATTATAGTAAAATTATAATATAGTAATCGAATTCAATCAAAAAATAATAGTACAGGAAGAATTTAATTTCTATATTTATTATGACAATTAAAGGTCAAGCTTAAGATATTTATACACTTAATTAAATTTAGTTTTTTTCTTTTAAATTTCGCTTTAAAACTTTAATTGATTTTGATTTATAATTAATTTAAGACATAACACAAATATTTTTAATTAAAGTTTTTTTTTTAATAAGATTATTTTTTGCAATTTTGATTATTATTTTATAGCATTTAAATTAGAGCTTTAATTAATTAACTATAAAACATATTTATCTTGCATTCTAACATTTGTAACTTCCTTCCTGTTTTAAATCTTTTTTAGTTTTGTTTTTTAGTGTATTTTCAAAAAATTTTGTAAAAATGTGCCTAATAGTTTCAATTTGTTCGTTCGTATGTTTACAAAAACTTTTATACCGTTTGAAATTGAGATAAGTAATTTTAACTACAAGGTCTGACCTTTTTTCTTTAGCCCCACCTGTTACGGAGCTTCAGTTCCCCTAAATTGAAAAAGTCCTTCATATAATTGTTATAACAAGAGTGGGTTAGGTATATTTTCAATATGAACGCTAGAAGACAGCTGCTTTCATAAGCTTTTTAAAAATATATAGCCTTAATGCATAGAGTTGCGATTGGGTACTAAAAATAGCTGTTACCCGAAACTCAATTTTTGCAACTGTTTTGACCCACATATCTTCTGTACTAGAGACTTAAAAACTTCAAAAATCTTAGATCTTCAGAATCTAGTAGGAGTTGGAGTAATGTACAAAATCTAAAGCAGCAACCTCATATTTCAACATATTATGTTGAAGGTTTATCTTAAATTAAAAAAGGGGTTCTTAAAATTGCAGAAGTATCTCCTAGTTTTAAAATAAATGATAAAATAAGTAATCAGTATGTAATAAAATATAATTTAGAAAATGTACTTTTTTAAAAACCCTTGTTTTTTTTCATCACTTGTTTTTATATATAATATGCGAAATCATAAATTACAAGTGGTTTTTACACTGTGTCACAACAAGATTTGAATTATGTGAGTGTTCAAGATGATAAACATTAATCATTCATCCAGATAATAAACAAAATCTTGTTCTATTAATTTCACACGATCTAAATTAGCCATTTATTTTATAAATATTACTTCTATTTAAAAAATCCGCGCTTTCACACTTTACTGACTTTCGTTTGGCGGTTTTTTGAATTTTTGACAAAGAATTTGTTTGTAAAAGGCAAAAGATGCAATCGTAAAAATTAGAAAATTTTAGTTAAGTACAATTTTTATTTGATTTTTTTAATCTTCTCACGCCTAAGTCATCTGTTACGCTCCTATTAACACATTTCCAATTTTTATTTCAATACATTTTAGTGTAATTATGGGATTTGTTGATTTTCTTTTTTTGTTCTTCAGTTTAAGTGATCCAATGGTAAATTCATGTACGTGCGAGAAAGCATGGACATTTTTTATAAAAATTTCGCGCCCCAGTTTTGTTTGAAACTAAACTATTTATGCGCTTTGCCATTCTTAGTAGAGTTGAAAATAAAACTTTCAAGTGGACTTTCACTTAAAGTCTATAAAGATGGAGGAAAAAGTTGAGATAGAAATTTTGAATAGCTAAAAAAAAAAGTATTATTTATATTACTATTAAAAAAATTTGCTAAAATTCTCCCTGCACTCTCTGCATCATTCATTTTGCCACTTAATGGAGAATTTTCCTAGGCCATCTGTATTTTGGATCATTTTTTCTTCCTTTTTTTTAAGTGTGTGGTATACTATACTGTTGTTCGTGCTACTATTACCAATTGAATTCATTCAGTTGCAAAGGCAAGTTTTCATCACAATATGACAGAACTGCGAGTGGTATTAATCCACGTTAAATGAAATAAAATTTTTGAATTAAGTAATTTGAGTTAAGTCTGTCTTCAAAATTAAACTTATAAACCCGGAAGCTTAATTATCAATCTTAACTGAAGTTGAATCAATCTATTTTAATCAAAATAAACATATTGTTAATTGAAATATTGTTTTAACGCATATCATTTATTTTTATTTAAACCCTTGTTTATTATTGTGCGAAAAGATACTCATAGAGAGTTTTCCAATAGTTTTATATATCACATAGATTGACAGTTAAGAAATCTAACAATTTAATTTCAGTTATAAAAAATAAATAAAACAAATTTACTACACTTTCAAGTTGCATCAATTTAAGGAATATAAAATATAAAATGAAATTTTACTTGCGCGAAAAAAAAAAACCGTGCTGTTATAGATTAATAATTTTTACTCTAATTTTCTTTTAGTGTTCTACAAATTTTTTTCTATACCAAATAAAGATAAGTGAATATGTTCAACAAATTTCCATGTATAAAATATTTATGCAGTTTAATTTATTAATACGAGCATTTGTTTTGTACTGTTGTGTATAGATAAAGATTACAAAAACAAGAACTATACTAATGGATTTAAATTTTTTTTTATGCAATCCGTCTTTTATCTAACGAAGAACGTGTTATTTTATTATGACATATTATGACATATTTCTATGCTCTAGTTCTTTGCAAAACTAAGTTAAAAGCCACAGTTAAAATTAAAGATTTTCAAGGTAACAAATATATCTGAATGAACTTGTTTTAACTTCCTTTTTGAACTTTGGAAAGTTGAAGAGTCAATTTTTAAAAATTACAATTTACAAATTCGTCGGAACTTTGCTAACCTTAAAAATTTTCTACTTAGCGCCTTCCTCTTGAATTATCAATTCGGTTCTTCAAAAGCATTCGAGGGTGAAGACTATTTGAGTGCAATAAAACAAAGCATGTAATTAATTTTCATTTTCAATTGTTTGTTTCTTATTTTTTTTATTGTAGCACATTCATAATGACATATTAGAAACGAAAGACTTAAGATGGAAACTTTAAAATAAAAGAAAAGTATATTCAATAGTAAATTTGGATACTTTTATAAAAAATTAAAAAAACACATCCCGAAATAGATTTTGTAGTTTAAATATTTCAACTCAGGATAACTTATAGAGCCCCTTCATTACTTTATAGACCTTAAAAATCCACAAAGACTACTTACCACAGACTAAGTAATTTTATCCAGGTATAACAGATTTAAAATTGTAATAACATTTCATTATTTTTCAATAATAAACAAGTTTAGATAATTCTGTTACTTAATTATTGTATAATCTATATATAATCCAAAAAATTAATTAAGTAATAAAATAATATTTGAACTTGTACTTGTCAAATTTCTCATTTAGTAAAAGTGTGTAAAAAAACTGAATCAAATTGTTACATAAAAATTTTAATTTTTGTTTGCCCCCCGCTTTATCAACATTTATACTATATATATAATATATGACTTTAAGTAGATTCTCATCTCATCTTTAACACAATTCTACTAATATGGTAACAAATTAATAAAAATCCAAAAAAAAAAGTATGTACCAAAAATTATACGGTAAATGAAGACGTGTGCACGAATTTCTCATCATAATAACCGCTGTGCTGTTACCAAAACAAAAGCATATTTTTGAAAAAATACAAAATTTAGTTTTTGTGGATCAAATAAAAAAAAACATCGACATGTTGTCTTAAAAAAATTTTTGATGAAATCATTAACAAAATTAAATAATAAAATGTACCACATGATAATAATAATAATAAATCCAAACATTTGCCATGCTGATTAAAAGAAAGAAAGGGAAGATGAAAAAATTCCAAAGTCATCACAAATTTTAGTGTGTAAAAAGTGAAACAATTTCGTTAGGCAATGCTCAGGTTTTTTTTTTATTTTTTTTTTTAATTTTGGTCTTTTGTACTTTTTTAATAAAAATGCCTACCAGTTACCATATGGTATGTTATTTGCAAGAATTAGTCCAATTAAACTTAACTTCTATTGTATATAATATATAAATTTTTTTTTAATATTTTTTTTTCGTTATTGTTTTCTTTAGGGCTTTTTTTCATATTTCAAGGTCTAACTAAAAATTAAATTTAACAGCTACAATTTTTGCTAGGTAAAAAAAAAATTGAACTTAGATCAAATTAATAGAAGATAAAAGTGTTACCACCGCCATATTATTTTATTAGATTTTTGTTTTTAAATAGAAAATTTTACATGCTCTTGTCTCTTTTGTACGTTCTTTATAATAAAATAATTTTGATGCAGGATGATCGAGTTTCCATTTTTAACTGACATTTAACTGATGACATGAATCGCGATGACATAGGAAATTTCGGGCTAAATATTTTGGACATAGTTTTACTATTCCTATTTAAATTAAAAAAATTCATTTGGTTTTAAAATGCAATCCAATGCAATAAATAAAAGACTTTTACAGGCATATCCAACAATATTACAGGCCATGACATAAAGAGAGGAAAAGCGTACACTAGCTAATATTTTTGTTAGAACATATAGTGGAACTTTTTATAATCCCGAAATAATGAGGGTATTATATAGTTTTAATGAGGGTATTAAAAATTTATTATTTTATATAATTTAAGCTGAAGGAAATATAAATTTAATATTTGCATTCCAAAATATTAATTTGAAAATTTGTCCGTTAATTTATAATTAACCACTCATGTAAAAGTTGATAAAATAACTAATTGATAATAGATAGTGTAATTATTACAAGTTATTGTTTGAATGTTTTGGCTTTTTTCATTGTTGGTTATGCTTAAACTGTTATCTAAGAGAAAAACAATTGTAATCTTATTTAATTAATTATTTAGATTTACTCATATATTTGACTATTATTCATTATAGCGCTTGATAAATGTATGAGAAGAAAAACAGCACTACGCATAGAAATCAGACGGCAACTCTCAAAGAAAGTGCAAAGCTTAGAATATGCTGATGACATTGTTCTACAAAGCCATTAAACCGAATAAATGCAGACCTTATAATGTGTCGCATATTCAGGTAAGGTCGAATTATGAATGAGGAACTTTGGGAGATAACGAAGCACTTGCCGATATGTGTGCAAATATTAAAAAAGAAGTGGAAGTGGTTTGGTCAAATTCTATGACATCCAATAACGTCAGTGGTACGCAGGCACCAGAATGCAACCCACAAGTTAGGAAACTGTCGGAGGATCAAAAGTAACTTAGAAGAGACAGTTCATATATAAGGGGACCTATCTACAAAAACATGGTTGGAAAAAAAAAGATTAGCATTTCAAAATTAAACACTTAAACTTAAAAAAAAAAATCATTCGGAAATGGAAATGGTATGGATTTAAAATAAATCGTTTCCACTTGCACTTTCGTTATTTAAATCTAAAAAACAAATAAGTAATGAAAGACACCAAAGATTTTTAAGAAAGGACATTCCCAAAATAAAAATATTTTTCAATAGTAAGATTTAGATTTTAAAATTTTTAATTTTTGACTCCTTACAATTCCGAATTCACAGCCAAGATAAAAACATACTTTCTTTAATTACTTATACACTATTTATAAGAATATAAGTACTCCCAAAAATTTAACGTTTCTACTTAAATTATTTAGAAGAAATATAAAAAAAGAAATATAAAAAAATATAAAAGAAGGGGTCAAGAGTTTGGCAAAAATTTGGTTTCATATAACGGTAAATTAAAATACCGCAGAAAATCAGTTCATACATTTCGGCAGTGGCGCGCTCAACAACTTTATATCTTTTATGACCTTATCATTGACAATTTTTTGTAACTAATCCAGATATTAGTGGACAGTGACATACGTGTTAAAACAATACATTTTTTTTTTTTTTGAACTTTGGAAAAATTAACTTTGATATATTGGGCTTTTAGTTCTGTAAGGAGTGGGACCATAAAAAACTTCAATTCCGCTGTTAAGCTTTCATTAATTTTTTTAAACGGAGTAAAGGTTTTATAAGACAGGCGAACAGAATGAAACTATATAGCCATATTTCTTAAATTTTTTTTTTGAAAATGTGCTGAAAAATTAAATAACTTAATGTCCACTTTTTTTTTTCGTAGGTTTCTTACCAATTTTTTACAGATTTCAAGCTTAATAATAATTTCGTTTCACTTTAAATTGTAAACTGAATTTTAAAAAGAAGTTTTTTCTTTTAACTTCGTTTTGGTTAAAAAAAACAAAAATAATTATAATTTGCTAGAAAAACAACTAATAACTTTTTTTTTGCGGTTAATATGTTGATTTTTACCACATTTCAAAAGATTTTGTAAAAATGTTCCTATATAGCTTCACTCTGTCCGTCCGTATGTTTACAAAAACTTTTACACTTTTTAAAATAAAGAAAAGGAATTTTAACTAAGGGTAGGTAAATAATTTCATGGAAGAACTTTATTCGGTAACTCCAACTGTTACGGAGTTTCAGCCCCCCAAAGTCGAAAAAAGGTCTATATTTAAGTTGTTACAACAAGAGTTCTATTAAGTTTATTTAAAAAATAGGTGCTTTTAAATGCTTTTTAAAAATATATCGCTCAAATGTAAATGGTTGCCATACGGTACTAAAATTTACCGTTATGTGAAACTCAGTTTTTGCAAAATTTTTTGCCCTCCATATCTTCTATACGGTTCAATCTAGAGTCTTGAAATTTTCGGTAGAGTTTTACCAAAATTTTTTTGTCTCGCCTCATGTTTAGGAGCCGTAAAGGCTCGAAAATTGAAATTTAGCTATTTAAAAGCATTTGTAACTTAATTACTATCCAAATTTTTTTTAGTGATATACAAAATTTAAAGCTCCCATGTGTTATACCTTTTCCCTAGATTTAACAGGGATCCTTAAAATTGAAGACAGTATCTGTTATTTTTAATCATTATAATAAAATTCTCAGTCAAATTCAAAATTTTGGTGGAATTCACAATTTAATTCCTAAAATCCTAAAAAAATGGTAGGGTATAGCAGGTCGGGAGGCATGCCAGATCCTCGAGAATCACCATAAGTTTGCTTAGTAACAATTTGAGAACCTTCACCTTTATAGGACTATAATTTTTATAAATCCGTTACTTTGTCACCAATTTATATAATTCCAAAATCAAACTCAATTTAAAACACTATGTAATTTTGAAAATGTTCTTTTTTAAAAACCCTTGGTTTTTTTCATCACTTTGTTTTTTTTTTTTGCTTTGATTTGAGCATCAAAATATTTAATTTTTATTAATAATAAAAAAATGACCTAAATTTATTAAAAAAAAACTTAAACCAAAACAAATAAAATAAAATTATATAATAATAGCGGATAACTGTCAAGGTCGTTTATTTTTGTTTTTTATTTGTTAAATATAAGGTTTATATCTTTAGATATTTAACATTAGATTCTTTTGCCAGGCTGTTAATATTGCATATTTTTTTGTTACATACCTAACTTTAATCTGAAATAAACCTTCATGTAAATAACAAAATAGACATCTATTGGGCAATTATATAACATTTTTCAATGTAAATCGAATTTAGAAAATATAAAACTTTTGTTTAAAAATTTAAAAAAAAAAAATTCCAACATCTGTAAAAGATTGAGAATAGAAAAAATTTTTGAAGAATATTTTTAAAATAATAAGTTGGATATAACATTAATACTCTATTCTTTATGAACTTAAAGAAACCTTGGTATTGACAATTAATTTGTAAGGGTTAAGGCAATGTCATAAAAGGTTGGTATTTGTAACCTATATGTTACAAAATAAAAAAGAACTAGATGAATTCGTGGTAAATTAAAAATCAAGTTTGTTAGTTGAACATTGTTCAGATAGTGAAGATCAGCAACTGCAATTGAATGTAAGGGTAGGAAATTAATGAACGCGGTTGTTGGTAATTTTTCGGAACAGATATCGTTTATCTTCTGAAGAGTTGATATTAATTTCTAATTCAGAGTAAATTTTTCTAATTCAGTTACTTTCTAATGGCTTCGAAAACCATCAGAATGCAATAATCTTGTTTCTAGCAGAAGTTATGGGATTTTTAAGAAAATCAAAAGACTTCCATTAAATAGCCTTTAAAAACCAAATGCTTTAAAACTATTGCGACCACAATTTAGCTGTCATACAAAAATATCATTGCCTCCAAACTGCTTTATATTGGTATATATGTGAAGGCAATCTTTAATGAATCATTTAATACATACTAAGTTCTTATATCTCACATCTACATAATTAGTAGTCCATATGTGATATGTTACTAAGAAGGTAAGACTTACCACCTCGACTAACTCATTTTATTTTCCCATTCTTAATAAAATGATAAGGAGAAAATATTTTAAAATCTACTCAACATAACTACTAAATTCTTCTAAAACTATTTTTAGACGCAAGTCTGCTAATTTTAAAATTAACCAAATATGGAGGATACTACTCGTACGGTTTTGGTTAATTTTAAAGTACGCAGGCGCAGACAGCGACTTTTCAGAATCATCAAACATCCGAAGCAAAATTATATTTCCATTTGCTCCCAATAATCGCTCTAAGAAAAGTAGCTCGGTTGTTTTTTGCGTATTGAAGACATATTGCGTCACAATTTAAAAATTTAATATGTTAGCAGTAGAAGCTAGAAAGATAGAAATTTTCACTAGCATTCTTATTAATTTATTTATTTATACTACATATCATAAATGATAATGAAATTAATAAGATTATTACCATTACTATTTAATATATTTATTTAATTATAATATACTATTATGATATTGATTATTATATTTTATTTAAAGTTTTCAAAGACAAAAATGGTCAAAAATGATCAAAAATTATAAAAAATATTAAAAATTTTGGTTGTTCATGAAAATTTCGAAATTTTAGTAGTGATCACGAATTATAGCTAGAATTGCTCTAGGACGCTTCTAAAGCCTCCTAAAACGAGTTTAAAGTTTTCAAAGACAAATATGATCAAAAATTATCAAAAATGATCAAAAATTATAAAAAATATTAAAAATTTCGATATTTTAGTAATGATCACGAATTATAGCTAGAATTGCTCTAGGACGCTTCTAAAGCCTTCAAAAACGAGTTCAAAGTTTTCAAAGACAAATATGATCAAAAATTATCAAAATGATCAAAAATTATAAAAAATATTAAAAATTTCGAAATTTTAGTAATGATCACGAATTATAGCTAGAATTGCTCTAGGACGCTTCTAAAACCTTCAAAAACGAGTTTAAAGTTTTCGAAGACAAAAATGGTCAAAAATGATCAAAAATTATAAAAAATATTAAAAATTTTGGTTGTTCATGAAATTATCAAAAATGATCAAAAATTATAAAAAATATTAAAAATTTCGAAATTTTAGTAATGATCACGAATTATAGCTAGAATTGCTCTAGGACGCTTCTAAAGCCTTCAAAAACGAGTTCAAAGTTTTCAAAGACAAATATGATCAAAAA